>JAJJWX010002861.1:0-595035 GCA_023529315.1 Papaver bracteatum
GAAGATTTCCTACCAATTGAGAAGACATTTGAACTGGTAGGTTGTTTTCATGATCAATAGCTTGATGACAGATTATGAAAACAGGGTCTTCATGAAACTCAATAGCCTTCTCTCCCATAATCACTTCTTTGTTGTTTCTCTCCATTGTGCTAAGACTCCAGAAGAATATTTTTATCCTTATGAAATAAAATGTCAAATAATGACATATATATATAAGGGGTTCATATATAAAACTCTAGGCACAAGGATGTCCGTGTGATTCTTGTGAATGTGCACAAGTGGTCATAGATGACCAACACAAGGGGGCCAAGCTAGAAGAGGAGGAAGAGTTCAACAAGGACTTTTCACTGAAAAAAATCCTAAAGAAACTCAAAATCAAATTTGAAACACATACACCTTTGATAGTTTTCTCAAGACACTTTCTTGAGAACATAGAGCATCCTTCTTATTCTGAAGAAGAATGCTACAGAAAGTAGTCATGGTATGTTAGGGTGAGCATTTTGCTCATTATTGCAGACTTATCCTTCTTCTCCTTTACAGGAATGTTGAGACAAATCACTCAACAATAGTGAAGAACTTTACTAGGAGGGGAACTAGGAGTACCCGAGTTAGCTGCTTTCACGTATTGGAGACGCCCCGTTTGAGTCTGTTTATGCTTGCCTTAAATTTTGAGACTCGATTATTTATGTGAAGAAAATCCGGGATATAATTCTTGGATTTACAGTCTTCCATGGAACTTGAATTCTTTTTCTTTCTCCTGTGCCTTTTTCTCTTTTCAGGGTTATTAGTTACCCATTTGTTGTTCTTCCTTCTACATTGATTCATATTTTGTATTCCAAAGTCATGAATATGAGATGACTTGTCAATGTAGTTTTCTTGATTGTTGAATGTACCTTTTACTCTAAAAATTTGAGTAACAAGTTTAATCATTTCCTTAGACACCCATATAAGAACGTTGTGAAGTTTTTTATTTCTTAACCGAAAACGACATTTTCGCTCAGGATGTCCTTTATTTCCGCAGTAATAGCAGTTGAAGGAATTATTCTTAACTGTTCTCTTATGAGTAAATTTGGGAGACGTCCCTTCCTTAGGCACATTGCAGGCTGCAAATCTTTCTCATGATGATGAATTATCAACTATGCTATTAAAATTAATCTTACCATTTTTTGGTTAGCTGGTCTTTATAGCACACCAATGTATCATGCGGTGTTCTTTTACATGCTCCAATCATAGTAGTTTCATTTCGTTTGTTAGTATTGAATATTCTCGCACTCTCTTCTAGTGACCTTACCTTTATCAAGAGCAAATTTTCGTAATAATCGGCCCCTAACACTTTCTTTAAGAAGAAGTCCTGCGTTCTTTGTCATTAAAAAATTTCTCATGAGAGTCATATCTTGCTCATGATTCAGAAAGTCTTTCTTCAACATATGGAGATTTTGAGAAGATTGTCATGATATCTGCATATTTTTTGTTTGAATATCTTCATTTATCTTAACCATAGATTTTAGAAGATTACCTGATCATCATATCCTTTGTTAGTTTAATTTCTTCTGCTTTTCGACAAAGAGGAGCCATTTTTGATTCTTGAAATATGGACTTTTTATCTTTATTCATGATCAAATAACTCGATATATTGGGGAGATTTCATCATTCACTTCGTCCTTCTTCAAATCATTTCATCCTAAAGACTTCATCCAATTTTCATCAAGAGATTTTTCCTACTAAATGTAGATTCACTCAATATGATGAGCTTGAAGGTAGTTTTTCGTAAGCTTCATGTCTTTTGAGCTTCAATTCTGCGACTTTGTACTGGTGTTATGCTATCAAAGATACTACTCTTGTCCATATTATATCAAGCGCGTAAACACAGATTTGTAAGGTCTTTAACGCGGTTTTGCCTGCTCGATACCACTAAAAATGGGTCTAACAACCCCACCAATATTTCATTAGCAACGATGGACAACCCGAGTTGCTTTCGATAATCAACTAGACTCAATCAATAGAAAATACTCAAGGAGTTATTATCTCAATCTCTCGATTTGATTTACTCAAGCAAATATGATTCGCGAGTCTAATCAAAGAGAGATAACTTGGATGGTACCAAAGACCAATATCCAAGTGTCAATCAATTTAAATCAACAACCAATAAGGTCGGATATTCTAATTGATTGAACAACGCACAACCTGTATTATTTCAATTATATAACAAAATATAATGCGGAAAAGAAATAACACAGACACAGAATTTTGTTAACGAGGAAACCGCAAATGCAGAAAAACCCCGGGACCTAGTCCAGATTAAACATACATTGTATTAAGCCGCTACAGACACTAGCCTACTCCAAATTAACTTCGGTCTGGACTGTAGTTGAACCCCAACCAATCTCACACTGATCCAAGGTACAGTTATGCTCCTACGCCTCTGATCCCAGCAGGATACTGCACTTGATTCCCTTAGCTGATCTCACCCACAACCAAGAGTTGCTACGACCCAAAGTCGAAGATTTTAATAAACAAATCTGTCTCACACAGAAAAGTCTACAAGTAATAGATAAATTCGTCTCCCACGAATAAACCTATGAGTTTTGTTCCGTCTTTTGATAAATCAAGGTGAACAGGAACCAATCGATAAAACCAGACTTATATTCCCGAAGAACAACTCAGTTTATCAATCACCTCACAATAAACTTAATCGACGCAGCGAAGAAGATTATTGAGGAATCACAAACAATGAGACGAAGATGTTTGTGACTACTTTTATCTTGCCTATCGGAGATAGAAATCTCAAGCCAATTATTACAATTGTACTCATACGATAGAAACAACAAGATCAGATCACACAACTACAAGAAAAGTAGTATCGGTCTGGCTTCACAATCCCAATGAAGTCTTTAAGTCGTTAACCTGGTTTTAGAGGAAGAAAACCAAAGGTTAAAGGAGAATCGACTCTAGCTTAGCAAACTAGTATCACACAAGAATGTGTGGGGATAGTCGAAGACTTTAGCAAACAAATATGTCTCACACAGAAAAGTCTACAGGTAATAGATAAATTCGTCTCCCACGAATAAACCTATGAGTATTGTTCCGTATTTTGATAAATCAAGGTGAACATGAACCAATCGATAAAACCAGACTTATATTCCCGAAGAACAGCTCAGTTTCATCAATCACCTCACAATAAACTTAATCAACGCAGCGGAGAAGATTATTGAGGAATCACAAACAATGAGACGAAGATATTTGTGACTACTTTTATCTTGCCTATCGGAGATAGAAATCTCAAGCCAATTATTATAATTGTACTCATACGATAAAAACAGTAAGATCAAATCACACAACTACAAGAAAAGTAATATCGGTCTGGCTTCACAATCCCAATGAAGTCTTTAAGTCGTTAACCCTAATTTAGAGAGAAAACTCAAGGGTTAATGGAGATCGACTCTAGCTTAGAGAAAACTAGTATCACACAAGAAAAGTGTGTGGGGATTAGTCTTTCCAAAGGCTAGAGTTATCCCTTATATAGTCTTTCAAATCAAGGTTTGTAATCAATGTTAGCTTAGTAACAAAGCATTCAATATTCACAGTTAGATGAAAACCTGATTAGAGACAAGCTAATATCTCTCAACCGTTAGATCAAAAACTTAGCTTGCCATACACACATGTACTTGACGTTTTGAGTTCATGTAACCATACCCAAATGTGTACAATGGTTGGTTCAATATTAGTCAACCAAATGGTTAGCCAAATGATAAATTTCATATCAAACATATTCTTCTTCACCATAACTAGTCCAAATGACTCAAATGAACTAGTTAGAGAGTTGTTCAATTGCTATGAGATCTCAAGTACTACAAGAGACACAATTGAATCAAAAACGATGTGATTCACTCGAATCATTAATCATGAACTATAAATCCATGGTTTGCAAAAGCATTCCTTAGTAATTTAGAATAATTTCAAGAATCAACGTTTTCAGACATAACCTCTTGAGTTCGCGGACTCAAGCTAACCGGTTGAAGTTATAAACTCCAGCAGAAATTCCCGGGTTCGAGAGATTCCGTCAGTTCGCGGACTGCACATGAGCTACAACTTCAACAAAAATTCTCGGGTTCGAGAATTACGCTAGTTCGCGGACTGAGTTGTTGCTAACGTTCCGGTTCCACTTGATCAACAAAGTTCGAAAACTTCGGTTCAAGTGTTAAGGAATTATACATATATGTGTTTCCACAACAATGTTTATATCCCACAATGGTTATATAGTATAAACTCTCATTTCAATCATTCAAACATTCTCAGAGGGCGTTATATAGTTGTTATTCATAAACTATTTTTCGTCAGAGCGATTTCCAAAGTGATTGAAACATAACATGACTTTTGTTACTAGGCAAAGATGAACTCGGCTAAAGCGAAAGCTTTACCAACACCCATTTCGATAAATAGATAAGCGAGATATACTCAGCTCGAAATGTCACATGTGCATATTCTTAGTCTATATAGTAAAGCGACTTTTGTCTCAAGATAAGAGATAAAGTAGATAGACTTTTGATTGATAGATAAGTTCAAGTCTCCACATACCTTTTAGTTGGTGAAGATATACTGGTTCCTTGAGTAGTCTTTCGTATTGTATAATGGTCGTCATGGAGTTCTTGATCTCAACTACACTTTCTATCCTAATCCGAGACCTTAGCTATAGTAGACTAGAAATCAAGACTTTATAGTTTTGATCACTAAGATTGACAAACATGCTTGAGATAACAACGCATGCGAGTTTGACCGAGTAGTGCTCTAACAATTAAGGGTTCAAAAGGTTTTTCAAATAACCTAGGTTTTTCATCCTCATCTATGGAACTTCCTATTGAAAAAAATTCTATTAGGATTAGATTTGTGAATGAATCCTGTGGCAAGGTTTTTGAAAAGATTTCTATGACTAGGTTTATTCTTGAAAACAAATTGGATGATGTTAGTGGGTATAAGGAGGATTTATCTTGCTTTGAAAAATTCAAGCTTGGAAACATCTTTGATGGTCTTGGTGAAGGATTTGATACTCTTACTAGAATTTTCTATGCCAATATTCTTGATGTTGTTCTTGAAGACATGGAATTCAAGACCATGGTCAATAGATAAAGGATTCTAGTTAATAGAGAATTGATTTCGAAGATTACTAAAAATTCCTTTGAGTAATTTTTGCCTTCCTAGACCAAGTGATGAAAGACCTTCACATGAAAATATTTCAAAAGGTCTTTATGGTAAAAGTGTTGTGTGGAATGGAGGAAAATTTCCTACAAATCAACTATATTTTCCTCTAAAGTCTTTTAAAAAATTAAGAATTTCTAAACTATGTCCTTCCATGGTGGAGAATTCTCGTTGGAGTCGTGAATTTGCGGAATTAGTCTATTACCTTGTGATGAAAACCAAAGGTCTTGACATTTGTGGATTCATTATTTTGCAAATGTTAGACATGACGTCCGTTGACAAGAAGCTAGGATTCCCATGCTTTATTGAGCGCATTTGTCGCAACTTCTCCATTGAGCCGATTGGGAACTCCATTGGAACCCCCAAGCTTGTTCGACCGTGTACCTTCCGTCGAATGAGGGAATATGAATACAAGAGGCAAAGGTGTGACACAATTGATGGCTCGAGTGATTCTTCTATGAAGCTTCTTCGCCAAATTTACAAAGGTGTTTGTAAGTTGAATACCAAAGTAAATTGTGTTCAAGAACAATTAATTGTGATTGCTACCAAGTTTCCCGATATTAAAGAAGACATGGACAAGGTTTTTTCCACCTTCATGACCTCCGAAGATGAAGATGATGAGTAGTTTCTCTTGCTTCTTTATATTGGTGCTGAAATTGCTTCTGGTTTTATCTAGAAAGTCTTCTTATGAGAATTTTATTCTTGTGTTTTAGGAAGAATAACTAGAGTTTGGAATATCCATTATTGTGATTACACATAGCTATGTCCAAAATTTTCATCTTTGTTTTTAGATTTGTTTATTTAAACTCTAAAAATTTTCGGAAGATGATTTTTGCAGTATTAATCTTTATGGTTTTATATATTGCAATATGTTATGGGATATGTGCGTTTGCATCTGTGAACTATTATTGTCCCATACGATGTCAAAAGTTATCTCTTTTATATGTCGATATGCAAGTATTGATACAAGATCGATGAACTTTTGACAAACAAAAATTGAACTCATTATGTCGTTATGCAAATAATTGATGGAAGATAGGATGAATTTTTGTTTTCAAGGATTATGTCTATTGTATGTCATTATGCAAATAGTGATGGAAAATAGAATGAATCCTTGTATATGCCGCAGTATTGATCTTTCCCTGATTCATATTTTATGTGTATTGCAATGCTCCATAAGTTTTTCTTGTGTTGAGCATAAAACGATTGAGTTAATCATTCTTTTATAGTTAACATAGTCGTAGCTCCGTAAGTTCTCTTATGTTGAGCATGTTCAATTAAATTGATCACTTTTGTGTTTAATTTGATTGTGTATTCCGATTAAATTAATCATGGGTTCTCTTGTGGTTAGTTTAATTGAGAATTGTTTTGATACAAAATTATTTTTTTGTGGTTTTTGATGTCCAAAGAAATCCTTCTTTTCTTGTAAAAGTAAGGTCGCTCTTGTTGTTCTCTCGGGAATGACATCAAATGGGGGAGAGTTCTTTTGAACTTGTGCTTAATTTCCATATCTTTGTGGGGAGTGCGGCTGTGGAATTTTTAGGGGTTATCTTGTATCTTTATAAACTCCTTGATGAATGCATTTAGCTTTGGATTTATGTTTGCTTCTAAACAAAGTTGATATGTCTTTTTCTTTGTTCTTGAAGCGTCTCCGTGAAAATTTCATTAGGATCCCGTTTTCGTACCTTTGCCAATTTTATTAACAAAAAGGGGGAGAATTAATATATAGTTCACACTACAAATACATATGGTTTTCGGATCATTATGTAAGGGGGACTGGTTTCGTGTTGAGACGAAAGTATTGACTAAGGGGGAGTGATACATATCAACATAGTATTGTTGTCGAAGTTGTGATCAGTGTAGTCAATTTCGGTGATCTCGGCCGAAATCTCGGCGAGATTCCGGATCTCGGCCCAAAGAGAAACGATTCTTGTAATATCGCTCATACGAAATGTTGGCGAAGTTCTCGGCCGAAAACTGCCTGATTCGGTTAGAATCCGTTAATCTCGGCCGGAATATTGTTTTTTCCGTGGATTAATCTAACTTACAAAAATTAAAAAGAACATCGTTCTTTGTTGATTCTCACATACAAAGATAAATTCATTAGTACTACTACTTGTTGTTGTGTTTAATTTCTTTCCATTATTATTTGTTGCTGATAATTGTGAGGAAGGAATTGTCTGATAGTACTAGGTTAAGCAGAATTTAGAGGGAGACTAGGTTTTTTTTTTCACTGATTTTTGAGAATAATAATAATAAGAAGAAGTCGATCTATCTTTCTTCTTATCATTATTTTGATCGCCTTCTTTTTTCTTTCTATTCTATTTCACGGGGGTTCTTCTTCAGAGAGAGAGGAAGGCAATATGAGACAGAGGGAGGAGGGGAACCGAGTGAAAACCTTAATTTATGTTGACTGCTCCTCTTTTTTCCAACTTAAAGAGACAGATTATTAGGAGATGGCTCAAATAGGACACATATTAAACAAAGATTGTGTGTCAACTGCAGAATGTTTGATTGACACGTTCTTAATCCTATATACTACTAGTAGTCCATTCATTATATTTCGTAATAATGCATGTAATGAATTTGTTACTAATCACTGATAACGTTTTTCCTTTTTATGTCTATTGAAGCTTTAATAGGTATACAATGTGAAAGTTAATCAGGAAACATACATGATAGGATAAATCTCAAATAAAATAACATGTATTATTCTTTTCTTAAGTGATTATTTGCTCAAGGATATAAAATCGAAATTACACCGAAATTCGGAACCGAGATCTCCCCGAGACAATGTTGTACCAGTGTCTCGGTCCTGACCGAAACAAACCGAAATCCGAGATCGACTACATTGGTTGTGATATAAGAACTTTGATGTTGTGTAATAATACTATGACACTGTATAAAAATGATTGAGAGCTTTGGTTTTCTCATTGTTATGGATACGGAACTTCAACAACTATTATGCTGAACTGAACATCTATAGAATCATGGGAGTACCCGGAAAAGACGAAGTTTTCGAGTAATGTTGAAGCACCAAAGATATCAAGCATGTGGACGAGAAGCTACAAAGTTTTATCTATTTTGTAATCCATATATATTGATAGTTTTGTCACTAAATTGACAAAGAGGGAGATTATTAGAGCATTGCTCGGTCGAACTCTGTAGTGAACTCACTACAAATTGGATTATCAGGAACAACTTTCATCTCTATGGATTAAGATAATTGGGAATAAACAGAAGGTATTAGAGGATTAGGAGAAGAACTAGATGAATTAGGAGAAGATTTAGACGAATTAGGGGAATAAGAAGAAGAAGACATTGTTACAGATGAGAAGTTGCAGAAGCAATTAGAGAGAAGATAAGTTTTTACATTATTCATTCATTAGCTACCTCTCATTACAGTTCTTCTGGATAAAATAACCGAGTTACTACTATCAATATTCGGATACCTGAATTACCCCCCAGATACAATAACTACCGCACATGTCCTATCTCAGGTCCATGACAAATACCCACTCCTCCAAATCATCCTTGTCCTCAATGATGAAGAACAAGAATAAGCTCGCCCAAATAAGGGAGTGTGGCAACAGCTTCTCTGCGAGTCGTTATAAAGATCGTGAGCGCTCTCATCTTCAAAAGTAGCACTGCAAAGTCTGTGGAAGTTTGCATAACACCTTGAAGAATAATGTAGTAAGCAAGCACGCGAGTATAAGTATATCCCCTTTGCCGTATAGTAAGTACATAAGAAGGTATTGTACTCGCAGAGCCCATCTTGTAAAGCTTGTGCAAGTACAACCGATCCTTCGAAAATTCCATGGAACAACATCTCAACCAATATTAGGCTCGCTTGAGATGCACAGTACCCATTCCTCTCTGAAGTGACAACCTCAATATCAGAAATGGTGTAGTAATCCAGTCCCATATTGATGCCGATGAATTGAATTGATGAGGACTTTGGCCTCAAAATTAACTCCCCATATTCACTCTTGTAGGCGGCTGACAAAACCTTGACTAAGAAGCCTTCCACCTGGCCATTGTGTAAGATGAATAATTTCCTTTCTTCCCTTGGACCAGCTGTACAGAAGTGAGGACTTATGCTGACTCTTAGAGAAGTAGCTATTGTGGTGAAAATCTCATGCCAAGGTATTCTAAATATTGTATACTCTTGGATGTAGAAACTGTATATCAGCAAGCTATGTATTCCCATCAAAAGAAGTAGACTTACCCATTCAAAACTGTGCATAATATCCCTGGTGATGCGAGACTTGGATGAATCAAGAGTTGCAGTTGATTTCTCAGCCTTATCAATCTTCTTCGGCAACAAAACAACATTGATGTTTCATAGAACACCACCACTAGCAATAGTAACACCATCAACATTTCCAGCTAATTCTAAAACCTCAGCAGCGATATACTCAAGAACAACAACAAGATAAACAGGAGCACCAGAACCAAAACGTTCAACAAAGCGACCTTTCTTCAAGTAACGAGCCATTCTTCCAACTGGGAAAGTTAAACCAGCTTTCACTGATTTTGTTACAGCTTCCTTCCTTTCACCACCCTTTCTACCTCCCTTGCCAACCTTTGGTACTGCTGTTGTTCCCTCCATTGTTGAACACACCCTCAAAGTGATAATCAGTTTCCCTACTAGAAGCATGACACTAACTGGAGAAGGTGTTTCCATCTTCTTGAGTCCCTACAAGGCTCCTTTCATTTGAATAGGACTGTTATCTCCAAAAAGCAACTGATAAAGAAGTTCTTGACCCTTACCAGATTTATTTTCCCTTGTCATAAGTATCAAATTTGTACATAAATCATTAACTTCCTGCAAGGTTTCATCAAACATCACACAATCCTCTAAGCTTTCACCCCGTGTAACAAACAAAAACACATTCCCACTGTACTCAAAATTGGAAACACAATTAGCAAACCAAAAATTCCAGTTTATAAGTTCGACCTCTTTTCCTCGATCAAAAATCCTACGAGCAAATATGATGATAATGAATACGTATTCATCAACCCTGACTTTGTAATTTGTCTTACCCAGGCTAGAATTATTTTTTTTTGAAAATTTCACAATTAGCTTATCCTGATAACCACTGTCAGCAGTTTGAACAATCATCACCCCACTTGAAGTGGAGAACAAGTGGGTCGACAACATATTAGTTGAGGTATAAGCTTCTATAATAAGTCCATCCAAACAAACACCATTATTTAAACTCTTGATAACATTCTCTGACCAGTTACTTAACAGTTCCTGTAGGAAACAATATCTTCTCAAATGTTCAAAACAGCTGTGAATATGAGAACCGTCTTCATAGGATGATCATAAAACTCAACAAAAGTATCATCTCTAAAACTCTGTGATTGAATCCCAGGCATTTGAACTAACAACTGACTAGCCTGATCAATATCAACTACTCTATCCAACAAGAGTAACCAAAATCCATCTCTCACAGGCATGTTAACAAACAACTTACTATACACTGGAATGTCAGTATGATTAACAACACACACAAGACCTTGAGAATGTGTAACCCAGTTAATTTATTTGTACCCAAAGCTAAGAAGCAATCGAATAAGTAATCTCCAGTAAGAAAACGAGGAGATAACCACACATTGCCTCGATCAAATAATGAGCAAGTATCATCAAAATAAAGATAGAAATAAACAGTTATATTCAAAATCCTAGTTGTATCCAATAGGAGCATCTTACCAGTTTTAGCCAACACCCATCGGACTGAATCATGAAACAGTAAATCAGATTCAAAACCATGCTTATTAATAAGCTCCTGAGTAAATTTTCCATTATAGTAAGTCATTGAAACTGAACTCACATTAAGAATGAATAAACCAGAACTAAACACCCAATCAAGGCAGAATTTGTAATCAACATCAATTAAAGAATACCTTCCCATGGATTCAATTTTTCTCCCACGATCAAATACTTTATCCGTAGATTTGAATGAATGGTAAAACGTTAACACAGTCGGCAGTGTGTGGTGAAAAAGAAATTTGTGCTCATAACACACAGTATCCATTAAAAGAATTTTAACAAACAACTTCCAGGTGGTACTAGAAACACTACCATTAGCCAATATACAAGCAATTTGACATAGAAACCATGAATCTGACTAATACCCATTCTTAGAATTCAGCTCATATACAAAATTTCTATCAAATTCATTATTAGCACCAGGAGTTGATGATTACCAATCCTCTTCAACCGATTACCAATCCATCGGTTATAGAGAAATGAGACATAAAACTAGTTTGAAAATTACCTTCATTTTTTACACCAGGAGTTGAAGATTTTTTCTAGAGATTTCTTTCTGAACTTGAATCAATTGGAGTTTCTTCAAGTTGTTCATCAATTACTTTCTCAATCAGTGTCGCTTGCTTTAACACCTATCCAACTAATTCGAAGTTTTCTATTGAGCTAGATTTCCAATCCTCGTCAACCGATTCTCCCACATATATCTCATATTCTAGTAGTAAAATATTTCTTGTTTTTGTTGCTAGAAATTCCTTCCATCCAGCTAAAAACTCCGGAGATGGTTTACTGTTGCCATCACCCAACACTCTAGATATCTCAGTGAAAGCCAGTTCTAATAATTCAACTCTGATAGTTAGTTCTTCAATTTTTGTTAGGTTTTTCATGTTTGCATCCGCAGAATCGACTGCTCTCATACCACTTGTAGTGAACTCACTACAAATTGGCTTATCAGGAACATCTTTCATCTCTATGGATTTAGATAATTGGGAATAGACAGAAGGGATTAGAGGATTAGGAGAAGAACTAGATGAATTAGGAGAAGATTTAGACGAATTAGAGGAATAAGAAGAAGAAGACATTGTTACAGATGAGAAGTTGCATAAGCAATTAGAGAGAAGATAAGTTTTTACATTATTCATTCATTAGCTACCTCTCATTACAATTCTTCTGGCTAAAATAGCCGAGTTACTACTATCAATATTCAGATACCTTAACTACCCCCCAGATACAATAACTATCGCACATGTCCTAGCTCTGGTCCATGAAAAACTCGCATGAGTTGTTATCTCAAGCATGTTTGTCAATATTAGTGATCAAAAATATACGTCTTGATTTCTAGTTTACTTATGACTAAGTCTCGGTCTAGGATAGTTAAGAATAGTTGAGCTCCGGACTCCATGAAGATTATCTTATGAAGACGAAGAACTACTTAAGGAACCAGTGGAACTTTATCCGACCAAAAAGGTATGTGGAGACTTGAACTTATCTAGCACTCAAAAGCCTATATATCTCCTACTCTTGAGACAACAGTCGTATAAGTATGATAGTTTTCATACATACACATTTGCTATTTCGAGCCGAGTTTATTCGCTTATTTTTTCTCGAAATATGTGTTGGTAAGATTTCTCTTTAACCACCTTTCATCTTTACCCATGACGAAATTCATGATGACGTTTCAATCTTGAAAATAGCTTTGATAACGATAGTCGATTCTTTATGTCTAACGACTATTATAACATTATAGAAGAATGTTTCAATGATTGAAATGTAGAGTTGAGATTACGTAACCACCTATGAATATAAGCATATATAGTGTGTTTGCACATTAGTGTATAAATCCATGTACCAGAAACCAAGTGCTTGCATATGTGTGCATGCGGTATTTGTGAATGAGACAGGTTGGGTACGCGTACTGGCGGAAGTTCACGTCCGTGAATTTCTGCTGAGTTTGGAGTTTACGAACTTACAAACCATTCAACTTAGGTACGCGTACCCACGGAAGTTTTCAACCGAAAATTTTAGCTGGGTTTTCCAACCCAATTCCGGTAAAGCTAGAGTACGCATACCCATACGCGTCCCAAGCTGGTTATATTTCTCAAATCGGTTAGCTCATGAACTTAAACAATAAATCAATAAGGAATGCAATCTTTGCAAACCGTGTCTATATTGTTCATGAATTGATTCGAGTGAATTAAACCGATTTTGTTTTAATTGTGTCTATGTATAAAGATCTAAGCAATTGAACAACTCTTGAACTAGTTCTTATGAGTCATTTGAACTAGTTATGAAGAAGATGAATATAGTCGATATAAAAGTGCTCATATGGCTAACCATTGGTTAACTATTCGTGAACCAACCAAATGTGCACGTTCAGGTAAGGTTACTCAAACCTAAATGAAATAAATTTTATTTGTGTGTGTGACAAGCTAAGTTTCGATCTAACGGTTGAAAGATATTAGCGTGGATAAATCAGGTTTTTTTTATCTAACAGTGAATATTGAATGCTTTGTTACCAAGGTAACTTAGATTGCAAACCCTGATTTGAAAGCTATATAAAGGAGTGTTGATGGTGGATTTTCATTTAAGACTAAGATTGCAAAAGCCATAAAATTATGCGCTAACATCTTGTAAAAGATAAAGCCATTATTAAGTGATGAATACTTCTTCACTTTACTAATTCACCTAGAATGGAGCATGTGGCAACAATCCCATTCTGTGAATTAAATACAGGAAATTCATCCAGGTTGGACCATGTAGCAACAATCCCATATACCCTGTGAATTTGCAGCATTATTAATAAATGCGCAACCAGCCTTGTATTTCTTGTACTCATTATCAGTGCGGCATGACGATCGAAAAGTGTTGCTCTCAAAGAGAGCAACACGAATCTCCAAGCATTATAATGAAAGCATGTACTAAATACCCGTACAGGCTGCAACTCTCGGTGTGTTATACTAGCCCGATTGAGCCACTCTCGGTGTGTTATACTAGCCCGATTGAGCATCTGGACTGTCCGTATCAGTCTGGAAATGATCACGACCATCCAACTCCACCATCATGATTGGATGGCCCAGATCGATTTCATATTCCGAGTAGGTATGGAATATCCGCTGCCGAACCAATGCGGGCCCCGCATTGTCGGCCTCCCCGAAAGATTGGCCTAGCTTTCCAAAACGTCCAAACCAAAGCAGTATGGATGAAAACCCTAAATTAGGGTTTGCGGCACATTACATGTGTCGCAAAATAGTATCAACCATCCATCTTCACATGTATAGATGGAGGGTGTAGATGTAGATTCAAAGGGCCCAGAGCATGTCAACACAATCACCGTGAGCCCGCCTATATACCTGACCGATCGGTCAGGACCAACCATGGTTGGTCATCTCGATTTGTACGCCCGAATAGAGCATGATGCACAGCCATGAAGCCCAAAATTATGGTTTTTGAGCATCACGAGCGTCCATCTTCTCCGGCACGAATGAAGGGTCCAAGATTAGATTAAGCAGGTCCGGTCATACCAACATGACCACCGTGGACTCATCTATCCCCTCACCTGATCTTCCAAGGCATACCATGCCTGGTTATCCAAAATCGTCCGTCCAAACTAGTGTGGTCACACTTCCCGAATTGCAAACTAATCTCGACCACTCAACTTCGCCAGACAATTTGAGTGGCTTAGATCACGTTTTCATGGGACAATCAGGTATAGGCGTGAACACCAGCCTACCACCTACACGCCAGGCCAATCATCCAAGACCGATCATGATTAGTCATCTTGGAATGCGCGCATGAAGTTGGCACGATGTGCGATTTTTGCGGCACCAGTTTTCTGTCGCAAATTGATCTCGACCACTCAACTTCGCCAGAAGAATTTAGTGGCCCAGATCACACTTTCGTGAGACAATGGGGTATGGACGTCTACACTGTCATGTCATCTACATGCATGTATTGTCGGCCAGCCAAAATTTGTATCCCAATCTTGGATTCGATTAGGCTGAAGAGTGGTGCTTGTGCACCTACTCCAAAACCCTAATTTCACCAACGGTCGCAGATGAGTGTCTCAGAGACCATCTCGTCCGTAAAACTTCACCGGCTTGGTTATACAACCCTGGTCAGGAGTTAATTGGTCAGTTTGGCGTCATGGTGATCACCACCCGTCACTTTACCACACCATGTGGTCGGACAATGGAGGACTTGCTTGCGCAACCTCCAAACCATCACATGAAGTAGGTTGGACATGAAGTTATTTTGAGACGCTCAAACAGCGATGCTTCATACATGCTGAATATACTCGATGCATTACTTGCATAGTATGCATACGATACTTCACAAGTATCGACTTCCTGAATAACGCAGTTATTCAATCTAGCATTAAATGCTATTTTATGTGGGTCCCACGATCCACACACTCGAGACATCAATCATGACACAAACTAGGGGATACATACTGGGGTAGCATGCAGCGCACAATGCGTCATCACAAGAACGTGTCAGGAAGTCATGGACGGTTAGTGATGATGGGAGAAGTGGGCAATCCTGGTCGTGTGACACTAACACATTACTCCACTACTCCATCACTCCACTTTCTCCACTTTCCACGATATACGAGGGTTGGGCTAAAAGACTTGTATAAATAGGTTCTCCATACTATTTTTCAAAACAAGACAAGATAAGACAAGACAACAGAGGCGAGTGTTGATACAATCGTATTCAAACACCGGAACTGATAGCTTACATCCTGCAAGCCAGTTCAGTTTTCTGATACAAGTCATACATAGCCAACACCTTCACATTCTCAACACCTTCTTCGCTTCCCTCTATAAGATCAACCCCCATCTCCTTCACTTTGTGACCAAAACAATTCTGGAACGACCATTTCTTGGTTTAGGCCGAATTTGCACAGATTTATTTTTCGAATCTACAATCACTCACTGCGCAATGCATTTGTTTTAAGGTTTAGATTCATTCCTCATCCACACACCCCAAATTACCAAAACCGGCAGGAATAGTTTTCACCCATAAACAAGGAGACGTCTAGAAACTGGAAAAAAACTAATCCCCACACCTCATGTGTGATACTAGTTGTTTTTGCTAGAGTCGATTCTCCTTCAACCGTAGGTTTCTTCTCGAGACCCTGTCGGTTAACGATTTAAAGACTTCATTAGGATTGTGAAGCCAGACGAAACTACTTCTCTTGTAGTTGAGCGATCTGATCTTGCCATTTTTTATCGTACGAGTTCAATGAATAATTGTCTTGAGATTATATCTCTGATAGGGCAAGATAAAAAGAAATCACAAACATATTCGTCTCATCGTTTGTGATTCCGCAATATCTAGTTTCGCTACCATACGATTTATATTATTATGAGGTGATCAATAATTTTAGGCTGTTCTTCCGGAATATAAGTACGGGTTATTGATTGGTTCATGTTCACCTTGGTTTTATCAAAAGACGGAACAAAACTCGTAGGTTTATCTGTGGGAGACAGATTTATCTATTATCGTAGACTTTTCTGTGTGATACAGATATGTTTATTCAAGTCTTTGACTTTGAGTCGTAGAAACTCTTGGTTGTGGGTGAGATCAGTTAATGGAATCAAGTGCGTAGCATCCTGCTGGGATCAGATACGTAAGGAGCACAACTGTACCTTGAATCAGTGTGATATTTATTAGGGTTCAACTACAGTCCAGACCGAAGTTAGTTTGTACTAGGCTAGTGTCTGTAGCGTTTTTTCTGTATTTGCGGTTTCCTAGTTAACAAAATTTCTGGTGTCTGTGTTATTTCTATTCCGCATTGTATTTTGTTATATAATTGAAATATCACAGGTTGTGCGTTATATCGATCAATTGTGAAATCCAACCTTTGGTTGTTGATTGGAAATTGATTGATCCTTGGATATTTGTCTTCGGTACCATCCAAGTTTATATCTCTTGTATTTGATAAAGACTCGCAGATTTCTATTTGCTTGAGTATAGATCAAATCGAGAGATAGAGATATTAACTCCTTGATATACTTTTTTATTAAGATTGAGTCTGACTGTCTAGTTGATTCTCTTAAAAGTATATTAGAGTTAGTCCATACAGATTGCTAATCGAAATATTAGGTGAGGTTGTTAGACCCTCGCTTTTTCATAATGCTAAGTTGATGGAAATGCCATCTAGGTAAGAAATTTGGGATGTGGTCAAAAGCATGAAACGAAAAAAATATCCAGGCCCTGATGGATTTCCAATTTATTTTTTTAATATAAATATAACTGATCTTTAATGGGTTCTCAACTGATAGGTATGGTACACGACTTCTCGTTTTCTAAAACTATCAATCCGAACCTAAATTAAACTTTCCAATTTTTAATTCCAAACATTAAGGATCCTAAAGCGCCAACTGGTTTTCGACCTATAGGTATGTGGAATATTCCATATAAAGTTATTTTTAAACTTTCAACAAATAGGATGAAATTTTTACTAGATAAATTTATATCACATTTTCATTCAGCTTTCTTACCTGCAACACAGGTTTCTGATAACATTAACATTGCACATGGTTTAATTTATACGTTGAATAATAAGACAACTAAAATCGAGGTATATGAGTAAAAATTGACATGTCGAAAGCTTTCAATAGGGTCAACTAGGATTTTTTAATAAAAGCAATGAAGATATTGAGCTTCTGTAATGATTGATGTGGGTTAATTAGACAACACATTTCAACTTGTTTTATAGTTGTGTTTTTAAATGGTAATATTTTTTGGATTTTTTTAAACCTAACAGAGGTCTTAGGCATGGAATCCTTTATCACCCTATCTGTTCATATATGCATGGAGGTTTTTTTCTAGATTTCTGATAGCTAAGAAAAATCGAAATAGATAAAAGGAATCAAAATTAGTAAAAAATAGTAGACCTATTTCTCATTTTTTTTGGCAGATAATTGCCTTATCTTTACAGTGCCAAATTTGCAAAGTTGTAAAATTAGTCAATGTATTACGAGAATTTAGTCTGGTTTCTGGACAATAAGTTAATTTTGATGAATCAGGTATCTTTTCATACTTAGGGTCAACTTTATTCATTGACAAATCAAATTTTAAAACTTTTGAGTCAATTGTTCAAAAATTAAAGGAATGGGAGAAAGGACGGAAAATTACTATTCTTAATTAGCCAAGTATATGTTCCCAATAGATTGATTTTGGACAATCTTCCTGTCTACCAAATGGGATATTTTAAACTGCTTAAGAAATTAACTAGCATAATCGATTCAATCCAGTTAAATTTTTGGTAGGATATGGAGTTTCATTCCAAAGGTTGTTATATAAAATCTTATAATTTTCTTTGTAAATCAATAAGTATGGGTGGTTTGGGTTTTAAGGAAGCGAATAAAATGGAACACTCAGTGATATTCAAAATTGCATGAAAAATTGTGAGTAGACCTATTTCATAGTGGGTTCAAATGCTGAAAGGAAAATACTTTATAAACAAGTCAACCTTTACTTTGAAAAACACTACCAACTCTTCATGGATGTGGAAGTGTGTGTTGCAGGGTTTGAAACTGATTCATAGATATTCATGCTAGGAAGTAGGAGATGGTCAATATACAAACATATAGACTTATCAATAGATATATGATGTAGATATCACTTTAGATCAATTATGTTATGACATGACCAACTCGTTAGTACTTGTATCAAACTTGATTAGCTCTGATACAAAATAAGTGGAACTAAAATCTAATTAATGCTAACTTTCCTCATGTTATATCTCAGTCAATCATTAATATAAACTTATTTATATACTTGAATAATGCTTTAGAATATGATAGACCAAGATGGAAACTAACTAAAAATGGCATTTTCACTGTGAAATCTTTGTATGATAAATTAAATAGAGTTTATATTGTTGTTGAGGAAAAAGATAAACAATGGAAAACAAGATTGCCTCAAAGGAAAAAATTATTCCTTTGGAAATGTTCTGACAGTTAAACAAAAAATGGAATGTCATGTGGATACAAAAGATACAAACTGCATTTTGGTAATGATAAGTTTGAATCTTTATATCATATGTTATTTGAATGCTAGTATACAAGGTCAACATGAATAGTGCCTCCTTTCGCATGTGAAATTATGAGTAATATTGAGAACATGCCCTTTCAAGAACATTATGAGTTATGTATTGCAGGAAATGAACCTGTGGCTGAAATTTGTGCAGCTAAGTGTTGGTTCATCTGGAAAGGAAGGTGCACCAGGATTTTTGAGGATAAATAATCTATGTCTTCCGTACATACATTTATGGGTACATTATTTATATGTCCCTACTTTTACAACCCAACAAATATATCCTTCCCCATAATAAATATATCCCTACCAATTTTAGAAATTAAAATCCGGAATTATTAGATTACTAAAATTCCCTCCCTATAAATTACACATTGCAACAAAACTGACCCATTAAAACTCATTTACTTCATAGTCTTTTCTCTCTCTCATTTACAGGAGTTGCATTCAGTTCACCGTTTTTGAAATTGGACAGTTATCTTCTACACAAAAAACTGAAAATCAACCTGATAATAAATCGAGTAGCCATTACAGAGAATTAATCCACTAGCCGTTGCGGTTGAAACTGAAAATCAACGAGATAATTTAGTTTCTTCTCTCTATGATAAAAACCACGATCTGAAAACCTGAAAAAGAAACTGAAAATCAACCATATAAACTAGATTTCATCACAAAACCTAATCGAGTTTCACTTTCGTTTCATCATCAGAAACCTAATTGAACGATTGGAAGATTGCAAAAATCGAACAGGTAAAACCTGATTTTGATGTCAGATTTAATTGATGCATGTATGTTTTAGTCTTGATTTTGATAATGCAATGATTATATATTTGTATTTGATTGATTTTCACACTGCAATTTACTGATTAGGTTTGATTTTGGTCTTGTTTAGTTATTTTTGAGTTTTGGTTAGTGTTCTTAGGATATTTGTGGAAGGAAATGATATCTCGTCAAATCTGTGTAGGTTATATATACTTATCATGTTGAAAATTGATATTTCTCTTCAAACTTTAAGTATTGTTTTGCTCAGATGCAAATTCGATCTACTGTTGATAAGTATTGATGGGTGAAAATGTGATTCTGAAAAAGTTTTAGATATTTTTGTACAAACAACTGTACTTGATCCAAATAAAAATTGGATAAATAGTAGCAGTTGATCCAATTTAGGGAATGAACAATAGCAGTTGATCCAAAATAAAAATTGGATAAACAATAGAATTTTATCCATTGTATGCATATTTGTTGTACTGTTGATGGGTGAATATGTGTTTGTAAATAATTTTTGTATGAAAAGCAATAGTTGATACAAATAAAATGGATCAATAGTAGAAGTTTATCCAATTTAGGGGATAAACAACAACAGTTGATCCAAATAAAAATAGTATAAACAATAGAAGTTTATCCATTTCAGTGGATCAACAACAATTGTTGATCCATAGAAATGAAATATTTGCTAGTTATGTTGCTTTCTACTATGAAAATATGAATGCTAACTATAATAAGTGTTGAACTCAGGTTGAGAAGACATAATGCATAGGAGATCACCAAGAGATTGAGAAAGCTACAGAACCAAAATGAAATGCGAAGAACAATAAGATAATTGGAGAAGAGGCAACAAGTAATAGGAAGAACAAGAGTGCAAATGAATAAACACAAAGAAGAACCAGAAAAATCGGAATCAGAATCCGAAGAAGAAGGTAAAGGAGAATCAGATGATGATGACGAAGAGTTGGAAGAAGAGAAAAAAGAATCTGAAAAGGGCAAACCAATTAAAGTCATCAAAGGAAATGCAAAGAACAAGAAAGAGACACCAAGAAAGAGGAAGAACGGGAGTACAAATAAAGAAGCATGTCAAAAGTTAAAGTTGAAACTCAGGAGCATAGCTAAGGAAAAATCTGAATCAGAATACGAAGAAGAAGTGCAAGGAAAATCAGATAAAGATGACAAGGAGTCGGAAGAATAGGAAAAACAAACACAAAAGAGCAAACCGAAGAAAGTCCTCAAAGGTAAAAACATACATTGTGATATCTGTGATGGTATTCTTACTACGTTGCTTAAAACAAAATGAAAATGACTGAGTTTCATATATGCAGGCAGGTCAAAGGCTAAAGAAATCAAACTCAAAGAAGAACAACAACGAAAGCTGAAACAAAAGAAAAAAGTTGAGGAAGAACCAGAATAATCATAATCTGAAGAAGAAGGGCAAGAAGAATCAGATGAAGATGATCGAGAATCGGAAGAATAGAAACAAATTGTAATATATGAAAAAAAAAAACAAAAAAGGGAAAACCGAAGAAAGTCATCAAAGGTAAAAACATAGATTGTAATATTTGTGCTGGTATATCTAACTATATTGTTTGAAATATTGAAAACAAAATAAAAATGATTGAGCTTCACGTATGCAGTCGGGTCAAGGGCGAAAGCAAAACCACAACAAAAAGAGAAAAACAAGAAGGTAGATGAAGAAGAATCGGAATCAGAGTCCGATGAGGAGGAGCAAGAAGAATCAGATGAAGAAGTAGAAAAACAGGGCAACCCAGAGCGATATCTAAAAGGTAAAAACATTGACTCTTTAATGAAATATTATGTGTAAGAAATCATAGTTTTGGATCAACAATAACAGTTAACAGTAAATATTTGTAAGCAATCATGGTTTTGGATCAACAGTCACAGTTGATCCAACAAATATTTGTAAGCAATTATAGTTTTGGATCAACAGTCACAGTTGATCCAAAAAATATGTGTAACTACCACAGTTGATCCAATATCACATTATGTGTAAAATATCACAGTTGATTACACATATTTATACGTCGCACCTCACTCGGGGGCTACGCCCCCTCGTGAAAATATATTATGGGTAGAATGCGAGAAAACAAAAGATTATTGTCAAAAATGAAAAGGAAAATGACTTGAGTTTCATGTATGCAGGCAAGTCGAGAGAAAAGGAATAGAGAATCAAAGGAGGTCTATAACCATTGGCTGAAATGGGAAATTTTTTATGCAAAAAGTTTGAAGTAGAAGATGCAAATAACAAGAAGAAACTGAAACTTGCGAAAGCACTGAAGGAATCTCCGTATTGGGAATTAATCAGCCCATTTTATGTAACAGAACTGAGTATGAGTGGTAAATGGATGAAAAAGATTAATCTTGCAATGCAGCTGTTGATGAGTGCATTTGATAAAAAAACCAGAAAGTTCAAATTTGGATAAAACGAAGAGTGTTCACTGGAAGCAAGAGATTTTGCTTTGATATTCAAGATGAGACGACTGATAGAGAGTGAAAAATTGAAGCAGCAACTGCAACCGAAGAAAGGACTCGACTACAACGAATTCTTAAATAAAAAGTTTAGACCAGAAAAACCAAAAGATTCTCCAGAACCAATATTGAAGGCTGAGGTTGTATACAAACTTAAAAATACAGCAGAAGATGAGTCTGATCCGGAGAATTTTGTAAGACTTTTCGGTATGTGGTTATGCACGGTTTTCTTATTCCCAAATGCTGGTATGACAGCCTTCGCAAAGAAATGGTTGCCTCATATCTTACTGATGGACAGAGTGTCATGGCCGGATCATGTTGTGGAATGTTTGATTTCGAACCTGGCAAACAAGAAGAATAACCAATTAGATATCGGTGGCTGCACAACTCTCCTAGTGGTAAGAAAAAACGTTAATTTTGTAAGAGTAAAATGTTTATTGTTGTAGAGAGTGAAATGCATACTATTGGATAAAACTAACATTGTTGTTTATATTATGCAGTGTTGGTTCTGCGAACATACCGATGACTACATAACCAAAAGGGAGGGATTCCAAAATTCAACTCCAAGATTCCTACGATGGAACCAGCATGTATTGTGCGGGCAACTTTCAAGTGACTTTGCCAACAAATTGAATAAGAAGACAATTGATATGACTTGGTTCGACAAGACGGTAACTTTTTTTAATATATTTATATTTACTATTACAAATGTACCATTTTTTTTAGTGAATGGGGTTAACAACCAATGTTGATCCAGTTTTAGTGCCAGTTCTTTGTGGATCAACAGTGGAAGTTGATCCATGTGAATGGGATCAACAACCAATGTTGGTCCAGTTTTAGTGTCTACACTATTTTGAGCTCCTTCAATTCTAAGTTTTTTGTGGATCAATAGTCAATGTTGATCCAGTTTTAGTGTCTACACTATCTTGAGCTCCTCCAATTCCAAGTTTTTTGTGGATCAACAGTGGAAGTTGATCCATGTGAATGGGATCAACAGCCAATGTTGATCCAATTTTACTTTCAGTTCTTTGTGGATAAACAATGGAAGTTGATCCATGTGAATGGGATCAACAACCAATGTTGATCCAGTTTTACTGTCTACACTATTTTGATTTGTGATGATCATGCTTTCGCAGTTTCATCAAGATTTTGTTGATCCAGTGTCTGCTGAGGAGAACTATTTAATTGACCTATCGGCATCTGCAAGAGAACTGGAACAAGATAGGGCAAGGATAAAGGAGCTAGAGGAAGAAAACATCTTTCTTGATTGTGACAAGCATGAGATTCATTACATGGACAAGGCTAAAGTTAAAAAGTTTGTCCAGAGCACGTTATTCTTGAGAGAGCTGTATGAGAGGAACAATGACAAAATAGAATTGCGAGATGGAGAACATGAGCGACTTGCTGATATTGACAAGAACATAGAGAAATGGCAGGGAGAGGAAAGAATTTTTCAGGAATCACTGAATAGGAATAAACCAGCGTATACAGAGAAAGAATTTGAAGGTTTGGAATTTGAAGATTTGTTTACACAGAAGCAACAACAAGGAGAATCATCTGGGTAAGGAAATCAGCATGAAATGAACTCTGCGGCGAATGATCAACCAACAAATGTAAATGAAACTAGAGTAACCATGGAAGTCGAAGATCCAGTGGATGTGAACAATGAAGACACTCAAGAAATGAACGATTCCTTGGGAACTGAAGATGGAACTCAGAGTACTTTGGGAACTCAAGATACCTTGGACACTCAAGAGAAGAGTTGGCGGAAGGGTTTTGAAACTGGAATGAAGTTGCCGAAGGAAGAACCGAAAAGTGCCAAAAATTTGGAGAATTGGAAGGAAGGATTTGATGCAGGAAGAAAACTAAGGCAAGCTGATGATGTAGAGCTCAATACTATTGTTGAAAACAATACAGAGCTCGATTCGTTGGTTGAAAACATTGCAATATCTACTGGAATAGTAGAAGAGAAAGATGGCATAACAATGGAAGATGAGAGTCCGTCCGTTGAGAAGAAGAATGATGACATACCATTGGAAATGGTTGTGCTTGACACTCCTCCACTTTCAGCAATAAAACCTGATAAAATTTATGGGAATGTGCCTACAGGTAGCATGCCGGGTTTTGGTGCAATAATGGAGGAGATACTTAGCATAACACAAAAAACAAAAGAAACAGAAGAGGATTGTTCTGGAAATCAATCACAATCTAAAATATTTCGAGGGTTGAACAGTATTTATAATGTGGATGTAGTTGAAGAGCACACTGAAGAGGAAACAGAATCAGAGGATCAAAAATAAGAAGCAAAAGCATCAGAAGCAGAAGAACAGAAAGTCAGTTCTCTTGTAAAACGGGTGAAAAAAGGAGAAAGGCCAAAGATAAAGACGTATTAACTTCGAAGTCAAACACCTCCTAAGAGAACAAGGGGACAAAGGAAAGGTGGAAAAGGAAAAAAGAAGAAGGTGGAGAAATAAAGGGAAGTAATTGACCTCGACGAGCATGTTATTGATGTCCCACCACCCAAACAGAAAAAACTGACAAAGCCAAAAAGACTGAAATTGTGGAAAAAATGCAGCGACGATGAAAAAAAAATCATCCAACCGTTCTTTGAGAATGCAACTAAATGGTATGTAATATACCTCAGATCATATAGTTTTTTCTTTTGGGTTATATGATAGTTCTTTTTAATTACATTTTCATTTTTTTTTATTTTTTTGTTGTTGAAAATACAGCGACAAAGCTTTTAGTTTTTATTTCTGTAATTCTGATGTGGAAGTAATCATCAATGGAAAGCATATACAATATCTGATGAATAATCAAAACATTCACGGTGAGATTATTGATTACTACACCATCATGCTAAAATCAAAAATGGAATCACCGCATAAACCTCAATACAGGAACCACATTATTCTCTCAACAAATGATTATGTAAGTAGCAAAAAATCTTGGTTTCTTTGTGGATCAACAATGGGAGTTTATCCAAGTGAATGGGGTAAACAACCACTGTTGATCCAAGTGAAATTTACTTGTTATGATATATAGTTCTCTAGTTAATCAAGTCAACTTGGATTATGTAAGTAGCAGAAAATCTTGGTTTCTTTGTGGATCAACAATGGGAGTTTATCCAAGTGAATGGGGTAAACAACCAATGTTGATCCAAGTGAAATTTACTTGTTATGATATATGGCAAACTAATATATTTGAAAAATTTATTGATACAACCAATATTGGGAATCGCATTAGCATCGCAAAGTATAGAAAAGGTAGAGAGATGTGGGATCCCAGAAAAGCTAAGGAAAAGTTACACTGGTAATATTAAAGACACAAAAATCATTATACCAATGTGCTTGACTGTTCAGCAAGTTGTTGGATACCATTGGGTGGTGCTGGCATTGGTAAAAGGGAAATGGATAGTGCACAACTCTGCAAGGCGCAATGAGGCTTATAATTGGCAATATCTTGTGATGATAGGACCACTGACTAAAGTGCTGAATGAAATGGGCCACAGAGATCCAGAGACAAGTTGTGAAATACAGACAAGCTTTTCATACTACAATGTACCAGCACAAGACGGATGTGACTGTTAAAGCGTGTAAACTGTGAACACCTATCTTAAATCGCTAACTTAGATGAGAAGTTGAACAAGAAACGAGTGAAAATTACAGCAAGAATCTTGTCAAAATTGGGTTCATGGAAGAATCCTGATACTATTGCTGACACTATTAAATATATAATCCAACTTCCTGATTCTGCTAATGACTCTTAAAGACTCAGTTGAACCATTAGAGTGAGCTTGATGTCATAGTCTGTTAATGCTCTGTAAAGAAAATCTAACTGTAGTTTTAAAACTATCTATCTTAGTAAGTAAAACTTATTGTAGTTCTGATTATGAATGATTTATTATGACCATTATGAATGAATTATTATGGATGTATTTGTGGTCTGGATATGAATAAATGTTACAGGTATGTATAGTTTGAGGAGTTTGGTAGTAAATACAGATAGAACCATGCAATTTTTTTGTTTGTTTTGTGTGTAAACAACCAATGTTGATCCAGTTAAGTTGGATAAACAACCAATGTTGATCCAAATAAGTTGGTCTGATTATGAATGAATATTACATGTATGTATAGATTGAGGGGTTTACTAGAAAATACAGATAAGACCATGCAAATTTTCTGTTTGTTTGGTTTGTCAATAGTCATTGTTGATCCAAATAAGTTGTAACCAAGGAACAAGGTTTCCACACTATAGTGTAAACAACCATTGTTGATCCATTCTAGTTGGATCAACAATGGAAGTTGATCCACAAAAAAGGATCAAAAGTGCAGTTGATACAATTTATATAAGTATGTTTCCTGTAAAATCAATAAACCTGGAACCTGCCACTTGACATATACTTGAGAAACAAAACAATAAAATTTAAAACAATGGTATGTCATTTAAAAATATAACAATTGCAAACCAGAAAAGCATAAAAAAAGAAAAAGAAGATATCCAACTAGCAAGAAACCTAAAACAAGTTGTTCAGAATATGAATAAAACCAAAAAACTTTAGAACAACATCTTCTTCAAGAACTTGATAATCCTGGAATGAGACTCCTTGCAAAATGTTGGTGCACGAGGAGCCAAAGAAGCTTTGCGACATGTTCGACGGTTGTGAAAGGTGAGCATCCCACACTGGCCACACTTCCTCTTCTTGCGCACATTTTCATACTACCCCTGTACTTAACACCTTTAGGCCTTCCAACTTGTTCTCGACCACCATTGGGAGGCAAAACATACCCCTTTTTATTAATTCCAGGAGGATTCTCAGAGTCTGGAATAGGATATATGGGTCGAGAGTACAACCTCCTACAGTAGTGAGAAGTATAGTAAGCGCTAATGTATTTGTATGGTTCATCATTTCTAATCTGCAACATGGATTTCATTGCATGAGTGCAAGGAAAGCTATGTTTTTGCCACCATTTGCAGCTGCAGGTCCTAGAATCCAAGTTGACATTATGATTTCCTGTTGGAGAAATGATCTCAAATAATTTCTCACTTGATCTCTGAAACTTGTATGAACGACAGTCGTTTATCCTCTTGTTAAATCTTGCTTGCATACGAGGAGTAATCCTTGTAGTAAACTTGTTAGACTCCAATAACCTCTTATAATTCTGCTCCATTACCTTAGCACGAATAACATCGAGAAGCTCAATTGATAGATGTGGCTTATCATGCTTAATAACATTGTTAAAACTCTGAGCAATATTTGATGTGTTCTCACCCCACCTTTCTCCTACAAATGCATGAGCAGCCTAATTCTCGAGTGGAATCTTCATCATCCAAGCAACCACTGAGTCCAACTTTAGATTACTCATACTCTTTGCAGCAGCATACAAATTTTCCTTCGTTAATGCAGTGTAGCACTCTTTGAATAACTTGACTGTAGTTTGTCTACTCCTGCCCTTTGGAACTGGAATATTTCCTTTCATATGGTACAAACAGTAGGAATGGAAAGCATTTGGGAAGACTTTAGGCACATGCTTCAAAATGCAGATTCCACGATCTGATATGATGGTCAGTGGACGATCTTCACGAATAATACCCTTCAAATTGGTTAAGAACCATTCCCAACTCTCACAATTTTCATAAGGAACTATTCCAAATGCAACTGGATAGATTTATACAAAAACGAAAAAACAAAAATAAGTGACCAGTAACTAGTGTAAAAAAAACAAAGTTGATCAATTTCAGTTGGATCAATAGTAGAAGTTGATGCATGCTGATGGATCAACAGTACAAGTTGATCCATTTTAATTGGATAAACAATGGAAGTTGATCCATTTCAGATGGATCAACGGTAGAAGTTGATTAAAAAAAAATATAGTTTTTGGATCAACAATCAAAGTTGATCCAATAAAATCATAGTTTTGGATCAACAATGACAGTTGATCCAATAAATCTGTGTAAACAGTGACAGTTGATCCAGTAAATCTGTGTAACATATCACCAATAAGAGGTAGTTAAAGCATGAATTTCACTGCAAACCAAAAAGAAAGCAATCTAAACTACCCTAAGCTACATATAGTATTACGTTGCACCTCACTCGGGGGCTACGCCCCCTCGTGAAAGTTAAATTCAATAAAAGCTACATTTATCAACAAAATTAATGCATAATAATGAATCAACAGTAAAATTTTTAAACATACATGGATACAAAACGGAAAATAGTAAAAGGTTAAAATTCATACGTTGGTTACCAGTTTTGTCGCAAGCAACCATAAGACCACCTTTGAACTTACCAGTGAGAAAAGTACAATCGATAAATAGCATCGGACGATAGTAATTGTTGAAACCAGTTATGGAAGCTTCAAAAGCAACAAAAAACCTTTTGAACTGACACGTCACACTATCATACTCAAAATTGACAACACTTCCAGGATTGTACTGTTCAATTGCATCTTTATACCAAACTAAATCTGAATAGGACTTGATGTCATCACCCCAAATAAATGTCTTGGTGAATTGTAAACCGTAATATGCCTGACTATACGTGAGGTCAACTCCATATTCCATTCAAAATAAATCTATAACATCAGCAACAATCTTCTTCTTCTTCAATGCTCGTAAATCATCTGCCAATATATTCTTCATAAACGATTTTCTCATCCTAAATTTTGATGGATCTGAAGAAGATAAACTACATGAATGCTCTGTGATATATTTCTTGCATTGAAATACACCATTTGAATTGGCGAGGAGAGAGGCGTGAAACCTCCAGAGACAATTTTCCGAATCTTTGAACTGTCACTCCATAGTGTATCGTACAAAGTCACTCTTAACTACTGTGTATTTGCGACCACTACACATTTCATACTTTGTAACACAGTCCTTAACTTCAGCAATACCACCTTCAAACAACTGCCCTACTCCAGTTAAGACGTTGACCCAAGCATAGGACTTCTTCGGGACCTTTTTGATCAAACACGCATCATCAGTGATGTCTTCCACAATAGCTACCTCATCGCTTGAAATATAACTTGATGACGACGAAGACGCAGGAGCAGGAGCAGAAGAAGATGATGAAGAAATATAATCAACACAAGTCCTTAATTGGATTTCAAACTTCACCAACTCAATCCCTTGTGAGCTGCAGTAGTGGATGAAAAACCTCAAATCCAAATCGTGATTGATGACATTTGAAATCCCTTCTACAGTATAACCAAACAGAATGAGGTCTTCAGGAACATAAGGCCACTTTTGTTTCACCACACTTATCATCTCCTTGACTAAAGTTGATGCTGAAACGGGATGCGAAACAGTCTGATTGAAAAATTTGAACTCTGCAACTACCATCCTTGGCCTGCAACAACCATAACATATAGTGGTATTCAGAAATTTGGATCAACAGTCACACTTGATCCAATAAATATGTGTAAACAATCACAGTTGATCCAAAGAATATATGTAAACAATCATAGTTTTGGATAAACAGTCACACTTGATCCAAATAAATATGTGTAAACAGTCACAATTGATCCAATAAATATGTGTAAACAATCATAGTTTTGGATCAACAATCAGAGTTGATCCAATAAATATGTGTAAACAGTCACAGTTAATCCAACAAATCTGTGTAAACAATCATAGTTTGGGATCAACAGTGACAGTTGATCCAATAAATCTGTGTAAACAGTGACAGTTGATCCAATAAATTTGTGTAAAAATCACATTTCATCCAATAATAGGTAGTTAAAGCATGAATTTCAATGCAAAACCAAAGAGAAAGCAGTATAAAGTACCCAAAGCTACATATAATATTACGTCGCACCTCACTCGGGGGCTACGCCCCCTCGTGAAAGTTAAATACAATGTAGAATGTGACAAAACCTAAAATAAAAGCTACATTATTAACAAAATGAATGCATTATGATTACCTCCAATCTACCAAAAGAAATAAAAACACAAAATACAAACATTTTGGATCAACAACAACAATTGATCCAAAAATAAGCTAAACATCAACTTATTTTTGTATCAATAGTCAAGGTTGATCAAAAAATAATATCAACATCTCATCAAAAACATAATCAGTAGAGTGTCTAAAATACATCATCAACATTTCAGCATAAAATTTGGATCAACAACAACAGTTGACACAAACAAAATTCTTCAACATTTCAACATAAATAGTTGATGAGCATATTTAAGAAAAAGAAAGTGTAAATAACACATCATAAATTAAAACGTACCTTTTAATAAATGAATAAGAATCTCGAAATCAAACTATATCAATATCAATCAATCTAACGCAATAATCACGAAATCAATCTTCCAACATAAATCACGATCTCTGCATCAACGACCAAAATTCGGAATTATACATAAAAAAACAATGAAAAAGAACATGCAATCATCAAAAACAACTATATGAATCTTTAAAATAACATCAACATTACCAATTTGTTTCAGAAAGACAGATCCGGTGATTTTTGTTGTTAATGGAAATTTAAGTTAAACGGAGCTAAAAATCCAGTGATTTCGGTTGATTGATTGATGAATATTTCTGCACATATAATGAAGAATATGGAGGAGAAGATGAATTTCAATTTGTGAATCGTAGATTGAAACGAAATTTTTGTCTCACGATCTGAACAGAGTTCTCGATCTGTTTCTTGTTGTACAGAGAGTTCTCGATATGTTTCTTGCTGCACAGATAATGAAGAAGAAGGAGAAGAAGAATAATTTCAGTCTCCGAATCGTAGAAATGAATTCGAAAATCTTCGATTTTTTTTCAGCTCGTGAGATTCTACTGGATCTGTTTCTCTCTCTTTCGGTTTTCAGTTTCCGTTTATAACTGAAATTCAATTTTGTAATCCAAATATATAGTGGGGGTATATTTGGAAGTCCAAAAATTATTATTGGGCCCCTGATGGGCTTGTACAAGGATAGGGATAGAATTATTATGTGATAAGGATATTTGTATAGTCCATCAAAAGTAGGGACAATAATTCAATTACCACTACATTTATCTCTATACAGAGATATCTAAATTTCTGGTGTAGTCACTCTGAAAAGAATAACTCAAGTATAAATCAAGACAGTTCAATTTCAGGCCCAAGAATTCCTTAGGAAAAATCATTCATGAGCTGTCTAAAACTCAACTTTGATGCTTCTTAGATTTTTTTTTACTTCATATGTTGGCTTTGGTCTGAGAAATAATGCAGGTGATGGAAAATGAGCTAAGTTAGGAGTGCTCAAAGCTACATTCTAGAAAAAGCAGAAGCGATAACTCTTTTGCAGGGAGCTGAATGGGCTAGACAAGAGCAAATGAAGAATTTTTGGATTGAAGGGGACTGTGAAAAATAATAAACTTTACTGAAGGAAATGAAACTTTGATGTCTTGGCAGATCAGGGAGTAGTGAAACACTATGAAGATCTTGAACGAATGTCCGATTTTTTTTAAGTTTCAAATTTATTAACAGAACTGAAAATTAGGTGGCAGACATTCCAGCTATGGATGCAAGGAAATCTTCTCTAAACAATACTCGGAGGAGTGAATTTCCCAATTTCACAAATCCTTTTATTTTATTAGGTAAGTTAAATAGTAGGAAGAAAAACAATATAGTTGTAACAGAAGAAAACAACACTACAAAACTGTTGTTTGGTGATCTTATTAAAGAAATATTCCCGAGTGATGAGCATGCAACATTCTAGGTAATCCTTTTGTCAGTTTTCTTTCTATTTGATTGGGTAGTATATATTTTTAATTCACGAAAAAAGGGGGAAAAAAAGGTTGGTTAAATAAGTGGTAATTTTTAAGTGTACAAGATGCAGGGTATGTATCGATCGAATGAGTTGAGCTGTTGAGTTTGATAGAGCTAGGGCTATGAAGTGAGGATTCTCATTCAATATGAACGAGTCTCGCTGGATTTGAGCAAATTAGGTGCCACTATGGGTAGTGGACCACCTCACTTTCCCCCCGAAATCACTCACACACTCATTGGATCAAATGAGTGATCAACAATCTTCACTAGGCGGCTGATTGCTTGGGGGAAAAACATCTTAAGTGGCTGAGGATATGCCTCCTATGGATATTTTCAGTGTTTTATTAATTTAAAACTCTTTAAAGTGGGTCTTTTACAAGTTTTAATATTAAAATAATCTAAAAAAAATAGGTTAAACGGCTAATCTTTAGCCGCTTGTGTTTTTTTAATAATAACAAAAAAAAAAGAAAAAAAAAGAAAGAAAGAAAAAGGAAACTACCGAAAATCACCCGCTTAAATCATTAAATTTACTCACCATGGTCGCAAAGTCCCTCGTTCAGCTGGTCTCTCACGGGTTTAGGCAATGAATAAGTGTTAAAAACACCCATTCCATAGCCCTTATGCGGACTCCGAGAGTTTCTCTCCCTAAGAATTACTTTGTGTTCCCATCATCTTAGCTCACCCCCCCTCCTACCATAGACACAATGTAGGAACTAGGAACCAGTGGTTGCCCGGTTGGTAATTTCATAAAGTCACCCCAGCTGTTCGTGTCAAAAAAAATCAAAAAAAAATCATAAAGTCACTGTTTTAAATACAAACTGCATTCACAAAGAAATGGAATGTAGCTATCTGGCAATTATGTATGCGAAAGAGAGAGACATCATGCTTCAAAAGTTTACAGTCCAACTAACTTTTCCTTTCTCAGTTTGAAACACACATTAAAGAAAGCGAATGAAACTCCTTATTTACTTTCAACAACTAATGATGTCCTAAATCTGAAATCTATTTGAAACTATTCAAAGAACAAACAAATTGTACATCCTTAATTTGGCTGCTCCAAAGTACAAACAAGATACAATCACAATTCAGCATTAGAGAATTGAATGAATTTCATTAACTAAGTTACTTACAACACTACAATTCATGCCTACAGATAACTTTGGACTTGAGAATCTTATCTTGCACATAAAAACCTGGCATAACCATGATTTTTACTTTGATCGGAGACTGCTGCAACTTCTGCCGTTCCGTCAAGATATCCTCCATAAAATGAGAATCAAAATTCCTATTCTCGTCAACTCGAAGAATTGATATAGGTGGACTGAATGAAAACGCTAACAAATGAAGCAACCAAATACATTTAGCCGAAACGAAAAATGACTGAAGGAGTTGCTCAGGCCATGGTCTGCTCCAATTCAGTGTAGATATTATGCAACTCATTTTTTGATCACAGAATTTACTGAATTCTTCACTGTAATATTTCGTACCCTTTCTTAAAACTTCATTCCAACTCAAATTTCTTAAGGCCACGAATGATGAAAACTGCGCTTTTCTCTGTTTGTTAGGATCCAGTACTTTTGGTGTTCCATTTTTCTGGAACACGCAATTCTCAAAATCTTGATAAAGGGACTGATTAATAAGAGCTTCCAAGTGATATAGAACTGCCTTGGAGTACCTGGAATTCGAATTCAATTTGTATGGTTGGAGAAGTAAATTTAACATATCCATTAAATTAGAATCTGTTTCTTCAATTTGACTAACTAGAGTTTTGCAGAAATGTTTCACTGATAATCTTGCTTCTGATACTATCTGTAAAAACCCTTCCACCATTGCTTCATGACTAACCGGCATAAAATCTTCTCGACTGATATCAATTGATTTTCCTCTTTTAGAATGAACTCCTCCTCCAAACAATTCAGAAACTTGGGTCTCTCTCCCTTGAACTGTTTGTTTCAGAGCATTCTTTAATTCTTCACAGTAATTCTCCAAATACTCTAATTTTTGCTTAAGTTCACCTAAGGAAGATTTCATTTCAGCAACCTCCATTAAAGCTGCAGTTTTATTCTCATTAGCTTCTAATAACTCTTTTTTCAATGATTCAACAGACATTATTCCTAACTCCTTAAACATTTGTGACATATCTTCAGATTCAGCTCGATTTGGCGATTTTTCACTCTTGTTTTTCTTCTTCAATTTAGCGAATAATCTCGTAAGAATTTGCCCTTTGTTCTTCGTTTGTGATGATTGGTGAGAAAGTGAATGAGAATCTGAAACAGGAGGTAAATTACTTGAACTCTTGTTGTTATTGTTAATCATATTGTTGTTGTAAATTTCGGCTTCAGTACTAATAGTTGCTGGTTTGCATCTATTACAAGTAGTTACAGATTTGATTTCTTCTGAACCAATTCTTCTACTTGATTTAAAAATATCTATATTTGGCGATGATTGAAGAACAGTTAGATGATTTGTACAAGAACTTGCGAAGGATTTATGATCTTCAAAAGTGGGATTCATTCTGTTAAATGAACTTGGTGATAACGTGTTCCTTAAAGATGGCTCCTTTTTATAGTCTGATATATAATCCGTTTCATCTTCATCTACTCCTCTTTCTAAACCAAACCCATCCCAATTTTCTGATAGAACTTGACTGTTCAATTGAATTTGTTGATACCCAGGTAATGGATCTTCTTCATAACTCTGTTTCAAAAGTACCCATCTCAGTTCAATTCAAACAGATTAAAATTCATAGTTTTACAGTCAGAAAAAAAAAAAAAACCATCTCCGGTAATTCATGGATAATCAATAGTAAAGAATAACAAGGGAAATAAAGAGAAACTTACAGGAGTAAAAACTGGATATTCTTGGGAAGATAATTGAGAAGAATGGCGAAAAATTGAAGGAGAAGCAGAGGTCGGGTAAACTCTAAGATTGGCAGGACTATTGTTGCTGTTGTTATTTTGCATTAAAGAAGCATGTAAAGCTCTTAATTCAACTGCTTTAGCAATGGCACCTTGAATTTCCTGTCTACTAATTTCATTATTATTCTGAAACATTCGTGAAGTTGTTGTAGCAGCCATGAAATAATGAATAGTTCAGAGAAAGAGAACACATAAAAATATCTGTATTAATTGAATGAATAGTCGTAAAAAATGAAGAAAATCTAGGAGGAGGAGGAGAAGTACTGGAAACAGAGAAGAAGAATAAAAAAGATTGAAAGGTGGGTATTTAAGTGTTGGATTTGTTTGGACAGAAGATGAAGACCATATCTATCTTGTGGTAGGGAATTTAGAACCAAACAGGGGATACTTCTGAAATCCAATTGCTTTTGTCTTTGTTCTGCTTCTTTCTTGCCAGAGCATGTGAAGGCAGCTGCCAAGGAAGGAAATGGATCATCAAAGTGGGGAGAGTAGTAAATTTTACTCAGGGTGCGTTTGGCACGGAGGTGGTTGAGGGTGGAGTTCAGTCAACGGGAGGAGTCAAGGGTGGAGTTGAATTCCAAGGGTGTTTGGCATGGGTGGAATTGGAACTCTAGGGAGTTGAAACTCCTTCATTCAGTGGAAAATCAAATAACACCTCCCCCATGGAATTTGGAACTCCATCCTTCTAACTCCTCCCGTTGACCATTTTGACATTTTACTTTCTTCTTTTCTTTAAATAATAATTCATTTCCTATACTTATAAATTATATTAAATTATTATGATAATATTATTATGATAATATTATTATGATAATATTACTATGATAAATAATCTTTTGTTGATTATTTATATTAACGTTTTATTAAAAAGTAATTATATTTTATTTTATTTTAAAGTTTATAATATTTTTTAATTGGTAATATTTAATACTTTAATAATAATTTATTTTTTCGCATATTCAAAAATGGACAAAAATATATTTTCTTATTATTTAAATACACTAGTACTGTTGATAAATTATTAAATTTAAAATTCAAAATAATAATTTTATTTAAAATACCAAAACTGACTATTATTTAATATAATTATTTATTTGAATTATTAATTTAAATAAATTTTCAATTAAATATAAAATTATTCACTAAAATTATATTTACATAAATAATTAATTATTATTGTTGATAAATTATTTTTTCATTAAAAAAATAGTAGTTTTATTTAACTAATATTAATATTATATTAACTTAAATAATAATTTATATAACTTTTTCACTTCAAAAATCACATTTATATTATATATAAAATAATATTTTTTTATTTTTTTTATTTTTTTTGTAAAATGAAATATAATATTACTTTTAAAATTTCTTAATATTTGTTTTTTTCAAAGACATTAACTAAATTTGTTAATATTATGTTTAAATTAATATTATATTTTATTTTATTAATTATTATTAATATTATATTACATTAATATTATCAATTATTAATATTTTTAATTAATATTTTAATATATTAATATTATACTATATTATATTGATATGCTAATATATTTAATTAATATTATATTACATTTATGTCATATTTAATTAATATTATATTTAAAATTTATTTAAATAATATTATTTTTATATAAATACTATAATATTTATTTAATTACTAATATTGCTTTTATTAATTTACTAGTTTTTTACGTAGTTATTTATTAAAATATACATTATTAATGACAACTAAATTAAAAATTATTTAAAAATAATTAAACATAATTTTTTGAAGAAATTCAGTGATTCAAGAATAAATTTACCAGCAAATAATATATTATAAATAAATGTTTTGAAGAAATAAACATTTTAAAAAGAATAATGAAGTAATTACCAATTTCATCAATAACCACATGACAAACACATAAATTTAGAAGAATGGAATTCAAATTCTAGGTAGTTGGAACTACCTAGAATTCAAACTCCTTCCATGCCAAACACAACCTCAAAGGAGTTGAATTTGAGATTACTGAAACGCCCTTTGCTCATGTAAATTTCTTTCTTTCTTAATTACTTACTCCACTAAGGAGTTGAATTTGAGCTTGTTGCCAGGCTACCCACCAACATAATGTAATCTGACCTTCTAAGGCTTTTTATATATATATATGTCAAAAAGAAGAAGAAAATTATCAGTGCATAGTGGTTGGCACGTGAGTTGCAGAGGCGATGAGATGGGATGGGATGGGATGGCCTCAAATATCAACTTTTCAAGAAAAACTTCCCACTCGGAAATTCTTTTTGGACATCATGCTTCTTTGCTCTCCATCATTAAACATCACAACACGAGTAGAATACACTTCATAGTAGAATGGCACTTTGTTTCTTCACCATATTGATTCATTTTTGTAATGCCAAGTTACAATTCAACAGTAAAATAGTTGAGTAATTTTGTTTTTATTTTTTTTGTAAGATGAGTAAATAAAAAAGGTGGCTGAGACACTCTCTAATATGAGCCCTTCTTTTGAGACAATCTCCATGACTTGATATTGCTGAAAGTAGAGAGAGGCATGGAGAAGGGAATGGGAGGGAGACAGAAAAGTCCAAGAGCTTAAAAACAGTGTCTCTGTGTCGTCTCTTTTTCCTAATCCACTCTCCACAGCATCTGAAAGAGTTTATGGGACGGGGACCAATTTGACTGTTACGACATTACCCTTTGTCAAACAAACAAACAAACAAAAGGATTATCCCTAATTTTCCAAGGCTGCTGCAAGGGCCATTTCTTCCCAACCTATTCAAAAGACAAAATATCTTTAGGAGTTCGAACAGAGAAAATGTGCATGGAAAAGAGTTACCATGCTCCCGAGTAGCCGAGGATGATTAGCAGTTTACCGTTGTATCCTCACCAAGAAGTTTGCTGGTTTGGTGTTGATAGAAAGATACAATAACTTTCCAGACTGTATGCATTGGACTTCCAGTTAAACTAAAGCATATTGAAACTAAATCTCAACTAATCCCACTTCAAAAGTGGTTGCAGTTTGTCAAACCTTTGTTTAGCCTGAAAGTCACTCTTCTTTTTGGTGGAGATTTTGACTAGCTGACTAAACTACCCCTATAGTATGTGTAAAAACTGCACATTGGAAATATCAGATGTGCACATTTGTGTATGTATATATCTTCTCCTGTACAAACTACAAAGATGAGTTATTTACCAAAAATCTACATATTGGAAATACCTTGAAATATGTAGCAGGCTGCAGGGATCTTGCCATCTGACTTTGGGTCAGTGAGAAATCAGGTACAGTACAACAACTTATTTTTTTCTACAAATCAACTTACGTGCAAGATCGATTGGTTAGTTTGTAAAATACGGTGGACATAATTGACAACCAATCCAGACCAAGCATTCAATTGAACCAATTAAAATGTAGTCGAATCCGGTGAATTGGTTAACAATCTTTACTGATTCAATCAACATAACATAACAGTGTTTAGTACTCATGCCTGCCTTAACCTCACTGATAAGTGATGACATCCCAAATTCCCAAGCGACTATTTGGAAGTATAAAACGACATCCAAAATATATATAGATACTTATTTTGCCGTCTTAACTTGCAATTTATTTACGGCTACAAATTTATTTAGTAAATGTGTATCCTAAGATCAGTTTTGTTACCACTCCTGAGTCCTGAGTTGTTAAATGGGAATATTGGGGATATGCCCCAAAATCGACTGTCATCTTGGGGATATGCCCCAGGATTCCAGTTTTTGGGAATATGCCCCAGCCGTCCAAAATTCCATCCAAAACCGTTAAGTAGTCAAGATTCGTACACACTTGGGATCACATATGCGAATTAAAAGGTAGATTTTCGATATATTAACACCTTTACAAGGTTCGGGAACATATTCAGACGAAAAAATATCGAAACAATTAGAGAGAAAGTTCATACACATTTACGATAAATAGTCTATTTAACGGTTCCTTGACGTAAACCGTTACTTTGGGGCATATTCCCAAAAATTGGAATCCTGGAACATATCCCCAAGATGACAGTCAATTTTGGGGCATATTCCCCATTTTCCCTTGTTAAATAAAGGAAGAAGATTGGTGTGTTGTTTTGCATAGAAGGTGAGGTCTCTTTCTGATTACACATAAGGCACTAAGTGGCCGGCTGGATGCGTCTCCATCATTTGTACAATCTTTACAAGCCTGGAGTGCACTGTATTATTCTCTAACACTGCACAAACAAATTTTCGATTCTTTTTTTCACGTGCTTTTCTAGGTACGAAGAATTACAAAAAGAACAATATTACCTTACCTGGTTAAATTGAGATCGTGAGCTAAGTATTTGGGATTTAATAGGAGCATCCGTAGTGGGCGACTAAAACCCAGAGTAAAGATCAAATAGCAGACGCAGTGGGGAAGGAGTAAAGATCAAAGACCAGACTATAACCAAAACCCAGACTATATTTAGTCTTTAGTTTGGTCATTAGTCGGGCGTAATTTAAAGTTACGCCCGAACATGCGTAATAGAGAACTCCGCCATACACTAAAAAAAAATGGGGCGCAACTCGGGCATAACTCAAAGTTACGCCCCATTTAAAAAAGGAAAAGAAAAAAGAAGAAGAAGGGGGCGGAATCTTCATGTCCCGCCTGACTAAAATGGGGCGGAATTGTTTTTTTTTTTTTTTAGGAAAACAAAATTCATTGATTAATTAAGAGATTGTAGCATACATTTGCTCTCTGATGAGATTACTTAGCCATGATGGGAAACAAGTATATCCCACTTCATAGGACTTAGACACTTTCTTCCTTCTTTTGCTAGAGAGTCTGCTAAATTATTCTCTTATCTATGGATATGAGAGCATTTCCACTCATCAAAATCCCTAAGTAAAACCTTGCAAGAAATTATTAAACTATTATTCATCCAACTAATTGAATATGCATTACTTCTTATAGCATTGACAACATTGAGAGAATCCCCTTCTATCTCGAGTCTCCTTACTCTTTCTTCTCTAGCCCACCTTATCGCTTCCAATGCTGCCTTTGCTTCAGCCTTTTCCTCATCTTTAGCTAGCCCAGGGAGGCATATTGCCCCTCTACAAGTCCCTGCAACATCAAACATAGTCAGAACCACTCCCATTTTTTTTGTTTCTTTAACAAAAGAAGCATCAAAATTAATTTTAACAAAACCCCCACAAGGAAGTTTCCACCCATTTCCATTGCTATTATTTTGGACAGTCTGGACAGTATTAGGCTGTCCTCTATGAACTTTAACACATTCATTATTTGATTGATTTATCTGTCTAACCAGAACACTAATCTGCACTTGAGTATTCTCAAAAACACAATCACATCTCATCTTCCATATATGCCACAAGGAAAAACCTGCAAACACAATTATGTCATTCTGAATACCATTAGTAGCATCACTGAACCAACTTGTGATCCATTCACACACAACCTTTCCATTTAGGTTACCTACAAGGGATTCATCAAGAGCAAACCATATCCGTTGAGTAACATCACAATCAATGAATAGATGTTGAGTAGTTTCAGAATGTTGTTTACATAAAGGGCAAATATTCTCAATATCATGGACATGTCTAGAGAGTCTTTCCCTAACAGGAAGACATCTATTCATAATTTTCCAGATGAAATGTTTGATTTTAGGTGGCAAGCTAGACTTCCACATTTTTTTCCAGGGAAATGAAGAAACAGTCATTCCTGTAACTGCATTTGTTATGACTCTATAAGACGATTTAACAGTGAATAGGCCATTTCTAGTTGGCTTCCACCTCAGTTTATCAGTTCCTGCAATAGGTAGATTAATAGCACAGATATCATCAACAGTATTCGCATCAAACAACATTTTCAACAACTCCACATTCCATGTCTGCATTCCACCTATATTCACAATTAACTGATCTATTGTTTGGATTGCATTAGAAATGAAATTAGAGAAAGGAGGAGAATTTCTTTTTGGAATCCAGACATCCTTCCATATAGAAATACTCCTACCATCACCCACTTCCCAACAATAATTCTCCCTAATAATTTCCAACCCCCTGCATATCCCCTTCCACACCCACGAACCCGAATCCTCATTAACACAATGGAGAGGATTTTGAGTAGGAAAATATTTGCTTCTATAAGTTTGAACCCAAAAAGCATCAGACTCAGTAAGTAACCTCCAAGCAAGTTTAGCCAGCAGAGCCTCATTCAGATAAGCAATTTTTTTAATGTTCAAACCTCCCTGTTCTATTGGCCTAGTAATACCATCCCAGTTATACAGAAATATACCCCTTCCACTACCTTTCTTATTCCACCAGAACTTACGATGAATAGTGTCAATTCTGTCAGTTAACTTGTTAGGTATCGGAAACACAACCATATGGTTGGATGCTAGGGATCCTAAGACAGATTGAGTAAGGACAGTTCTACCTGGTTGATTCAAATAAATACTTTCCAAGTTCGCAAGTCTACTATCAAAATTTTCTAACAGATGACCAAAAGACTCCATTTTATTTTTTTGAATCAAAAGCGGAACCCCTAAATATTTATCCTGAAGCCCTAATCGTTTAATGTTCAAAATAACAGCAATTTGATTTTTCTTCCTAGGGTATGTCTTAGGACTAAAGGCCAAACCAGACTTCTCAAAATTAATCGACTGCCCAGAAAATTTACTAAACATCTTGAGAATTCCTTCCAAGTTCCTAGCACTTTCAACAGAGGCTTTAGCAAAAATTAAGCAGTCATCTGCAAAAAACAGATGATTGATAGAAGGGCTATTAGGAGTTACTTTTATACCTTGTATATTATTGTTCATCTCAGCCTGAATAAGCATTCTAGACAAAGCATCCATGTATATAATAAACAAATATGGAGATAAAGGGTCTCCCTGGTGAAGACCCCTAGATGGATAAAAAACCTCTCCAGGCGAGCCATTAAGCAAAATAGACGTAGAAACAGTAGACACACATTGTTCAATCATTGTACACCAGTGTTCATGAAACCCTAATTGTTTTAAAATAGAAATTAGAAAACTCCATTCTATTATGTCGAAAGCTTTCAACATGTATAATTTAATAGCCATAAGTCCATATTTGGTTCTATTTTTCCTCATAGTGTCTACAATCTCATGAGCAAGAACAATATTATCAGTAATTTTCCTAGAAGACAAGAAAGCTGCTTGATAAGGAGAAATGAATTTATCCATAAAAGTTTTTAATCTACTAGCCAGCAGTTTGGATATAATCTTATAACAAACATTGCTTAAGCTAAATGACCTAAAATCATAGGCTGTTCTAGGCGTATTAGTTTTAGGTATTAGCGAAACAAAACTATGATTCATTTGCTTCAGTGAAAACCAAGAATCAAAGAAAGATCTTACCATTTTTACCGTGTCTTCCCCGACTACATCCCACATTTTTTGATAGAATCCAGGAGGGTAGCCATCCGTCCCCGGGGAAGTCCAAGGCTGCATTTTCCAAACTATACCTTTACTTTCTTCAGCAGTGGGATGATGGATAAGAAAGTCATTCTCCTCACTAGTGATGCAAGGGTTTAAATTTTTTTAAAAATCAGTAGCACAAGGAGGATTAGAAGTTTTACCGATTTTAGAAAAATGAGTTATAAGTTCAATAGCAATATCAGACCTATTAGATAACCAAATGCCCATATTATTTTGCAGACAATCAATCTGGGTTCTACGCTTTCTAAATTTCACTTTATCATGAAAATATTTTGTATTAAGGTCATCAAAGTTAAGCACATTTTCCTTAGCTCTCTGCATATAAAAATCCTGTTGGACATTGTACCAGTGATTAAGATTTTGTTCCACTTCTACTACCTCCTCTCTACTGACATTCTCATTCAAATTCACACTAGCTAATCGGTCATGATAGTGTTGAATATGTTTTTGAATATTTCCAAAAGTATGGATGTTCCAAGGTCTAAGAGATGCCTTAACATTTTGCAAAGATTTCACGAATCTAAAAGCATTAGAACCAGACACTTCCACATCCCAATTGCGATTTATGACATCCCTACAAGAATTATCCATAAGCCAACATATGTTGAATCTAAGGGGCTTTCTAGTAGGATTATCATCCCTAGAACTAACCAGAAGGATAGGGGCATGATCACTACCAATAGCCAATAAATGATACACAATAGCATTAGGAAAGAAATTCAGCCAGTCAGAATTAGCTAACGCTTTATCTATCCTTTCTAGAATTAATCTATCACCACTTCTCCTATTAGTCCAAGTATACTGACCTCCTATGAAACCTATTTCAATCATCCCTAGATTATTAAGACGGTCATTTACTTTATCCAGCTCAGATTGCGGTATAGGTTTTCCTCCTAATTTATCGCCGTGTTTGGTAACAAAATTTAAGTCACCAATAATCACACATGGACAAGTAAACCTATTGGCCATATTATCTAAATACTGCCATTGTTGATCAACTCCTAAATCAGAAAGAGCTCCATACATACAATGCAAAAGAGTATTATCACTTCTAGCATCAAACTTAACTTGCACTGTGATAAAATTACGATTCATATCAACAAGACTCAACTGAACACCATCTTTCCAAAGAAGGTATAAACCTCCTGAAAGACCTATTGGATTCACAAACAGAAAATTTGGAAAACCAAAATGCTTAGTAAATCTAGACATTTTCTTATCCTTGGTTTTAGTTTCAGCCAAAAACACAATATCAGGATCATTAGCTCTAATAAGATCTCTAAGATGATATCTAGTATTCTTATTACCAAAGCCTTGGACATTCCAAGACAACACTTTCATTTTTAAACCAACTGAGCAAACCACAATCCCTAAGTCCACACTATGGGATTTCAAATACTTCAGGGCGGAATTGTTATGTTTCGCCTGATTGCGCCTGACCAAATTTTACTCTCCCCCACTGCGTTGCAACACGGACTAAACCCAAATTTTCAAGTTTTTTTTGCTCTTTGGTCTTTGGTTATGATCGCACCACTGCAGTTGCTCTAAGAACCATCATTTAGAAGAATAAGAATAATATTATCCCCTTTGAATACTTAAAGAATGATAAACACCTATATTTCTCCCTCTTTGAATGTTTAGAAAATTATTATGCAACCTAAAATTCCTATTGCGCGGGTGGATCACTGTTTTTTTTGTTGATGGATCCTTTAAGGATTTTAATATGGGTATTGGTGTGATTTTGTGTAACAATGCAGGAACAATAGTTCATTCGAGGTCGGACTTTGGGCTGATTTTTGAGGCAATTGGGGCTGAAGCTTATGCTCTCTCTTTAGCTATCTCTTGGGTTGTGGAGATAAATCTTTCCAAGGTGGTTTTCTTCAGTGACTGTCTACAAGTAGTAGACTATGTAAATAAAGGCAGCAACAGTGTTGAGTGGAGATGCACGAATATTTTGGAGGACTGCAGATCTCTTCTCTTAAGTAGAAATAATTTTATGGTTGTTTATATTAATTCTAAAAACAAACTAGCAGATCGGCTTGCACGTCGAGCTAGGAAGTATTGTACTAAGGATATTTGGGTCTCTCTTCCTTATTTTTTAGACAATTTGGTAAGGAGAGAACCCATGTCGAATGTTTGTAATGCTTTTCTAAGCTAATATAATTAGGATGTTTTCTTAGCTAAAAAAATTTAAAAGAATAAGAAGTAAGATATCTATCTCCTTTAGTTAGACTTAGAATTTTTGGTCCCCCTTACGTATTTTTTTCCTGTATTTTTCACTTTCAACTTATAGTCAGACCTATTCCTATGTACCATGTTAAAAAAACTTATTTGTCATACCAGGTGGCATGGAAAACGCGTCACTATCGTAAAAAAACTGAGCGATAATATTCTTAGCAAACGATATTGTTCATGCGTTGCCCCTATATATTTGATGTTTGAGATTATTTCATTAAGGCGTTTAGGATTGCTTGGCCTTTGCCGGAGACGATTCACAAATTCTTTGTTGCTTGGGATAATAATATTCTTAAGAGAAGAGGAAAGGAAATTTAGAAAATGAGAGGAATAATAGGATTTTCGGAGGAAGGCAGAAAATAGCCACAAAGATTGTGGGATTAATCAAACAGGAACTCGTCCTTTGGAGTTGTGATAAGGATAGTTTTAAGTCTATAGATTCAAGGTTCATTTTTATTGACCGGGAGATGCTAATGAATATATAATAGCTATCCTTTGTCGCTTATAAATAGTTAATTTTAAAACTTAAAATTTACACCAAATTAAATTTACTAATTTTTTTCTCTAATTCTCTCTTTCTCAATCTCTCAAAAAAATTCAAATGACGGAATTTCAAATCCAACTTGATTCGTCCAGGCAACTTGATTTTTCTGGAGCAGTACTTGAAGATGTTATTAAGAAGATATGTGATAGTTATAAACAAATAGGTTAAAAGCAAATAAGTCTTCAAGTTCTGGATATTAACCAACTCAAACTTGTATCTAAGAAAAGAGAAGAGTTCAAGACAAGGAAAATCAAGGAATTTGAAGGCAAAGAAGAAGATAAACAAATGAAACTCAATTCATGAGCGCATTGATGGGAAGTTATGTGAAATGAAGAAGATAAACAAGATGAAGAACATTTTCCCAAATTTTAATTTTTAAAGTCCATATTTTAATTATTATTGTCTAGTTTTATGACTTTTAAAATGATTAATTAGAAGTTTATATCAAAAAAGCACACATGTTTGTATATTCAAAAATTTGGATGAAAAATAAGCTTATGTTCTATTCTTAATTCAGTTTTACAATTCAATTAGACTTACACTTTAATTTTAACTAATACAGTAAGAAATATATTGAAACTTCTACTTAGGCTTAAGTTGACAATTAAGAAATTAAAACATAAATATTGGATTATATTTGGGAAATACTCTTGAAATCTTGAAATAATTAACTTCAATATTAGAAATCTTTTCCATTAATGCGGCACCATTCCACCCGACACCTTTGTTCAATGTCTATCATGGTCTCACCACCCTTCATGTTTTGACCCGCTTGCATTGCTAAAGCAACATACTAAATAATTTCTTTATTCACATTGAAGTGACAACTCAACGAATTCGCATCGCGATTGTAGAGGTTTATTGTTTCTTCTTGAAATTTCACAAATATGTTTTCCCATATTTGGGTAACACTCTTAATTTTAGATCACTGCTCGGTCAAACTTGCAAGCGTTGTTATCTCAAGCTTGTTTGTCAATGTTAGTGATCAAAACTATAAGTCTTGATTTTGTATATGGGGTAAAACGAGTTGCTGGTTTTTACGGAATTGAAGAGACGACTGTGCGGAGGAAACTCCTTAAACCGAGTGAACTGTTAAACCTCTCACATATGCACTGCAAGAATGGAGTGCATTGAATTCTAGAGATAAATATGTAGTACTCCGGCCTAAACCAATACAATGGTCGTTCCAGAGTAAATTCGGTCACAAGAGAGGATGGGTCGATCTGTAGGAGGGAAGATGAGAAATGTATGAGATCAATGGTGATCGAAGATTGTAGGTCTGTTGTATATTCTGAAATAAGATAAGTTCTGAATGATTGAATTTGCTCTATTGAGAGTAATTGCTCAGACGTTGAGTTGTTAATCTCTTGTTTTCTGGTTGAAGTGAGATTGTCCTTGTTTCAATCATGATTCATAGACTTATTTATATTGCTAGAATTGTAAACACCATGATCCCATGAAGTGTGACAGTTGATGGAATCAAAGAATGGAGAAGTGGAAATCGTTTTAAAACCAGTTGCTCAACGTGCGGAGACTTGGTTGATTTTCCATCCACTACTTTGTTAACTCCTCCAACTGATTGCACGACTTGCTCACATTCTCATCGTGTGCATGAACACACATTCCGTAGACCGCCAGACTAAAACCCTAGTTAATATCCCCCCATGTAACATGATTGATGTCTCGTGTGATTTTGGAGTCTGCAAGGCAGATGTGTATTTAGTTAGTCAGTTGCTAACTTCATGGGACGATGAGTCCTTGTATTGTTGAGTCGAACATGATTTAAAAATGTTCCGAGACTCACGAATTGAGACAGAAGTATAATGTATGAATAAACATAGTTAACGTGAGCAAATATTGATCGTTCGATGATTTGTTGAATATTGATAGTTGAACCAATATTCCTTGGTTTGAACAAATATTGCTCATTTGATGAATTATTGGTTGCGTGGCCAAATAAAGTATAACTTTAAAATACTAGCAACTGAACCGAGTATAATTAATAAAATGTTGATCATGAGATCAACGTAAAATTATTAGCATTTGAATCTGGAATTGTGAACCTTGGACTCAAAACCTAATTTGATCAACTGATGATCAATTGATGATTTATAGAAGATAAACCACAGAGTGAAAGAGGGACCAGCTACATGGGACTATGGGTCAACCATTTAGCACCCAAATTCTCAAGTGAGCAAACACCAAGGTCTCTTGAAGACTTGTTGATTTGTTGATGAAAGGACGATAAAATGCTGGTTTAATCATTAAAATAATGCTGGTCTGAGCCATAGGTGATAAAACCTAATTAATTATGAAGATATGAGGGACCATATAAGGGGTCATGAAACCTGTCTTGGGTGGTCATGGGATCGAATAATGATCGTTCCATGAAGTTCCAAGTTGTTTGGAAGAGTTTTGGACCTCATACGTGCAATTGCGCAAATTAGGTCAAATTGTGAAAATACGTGGGACCGGATCCTTGCAAGCCAAAGAGCTAACCTTGGTCATTCAAGGTAAGATGCTCACGTCACCAAAGTGTTCGTGTCTCAATCCTGAGAATTTTGATATTTTCTGATGTGCGTTTGAGCAATCATTTGGGAAAATATGAAGAAATCAGGGATTTTTGCCTAAATTGTGAAAAATTCATGAGATGAAGGAAAATAATAATAAAAAATGAAAGAATCATGAAGTGTGGGACCGACTATGGCCAAGGAATAGTCGGCCGGCCAAAGAGCCCTGTCCCATGACATTTTTCATGATTTTAGGGAAATATCATTAAACCAAGGAGTGTGTTGAAACCAATGAGTTTTGTTGAAATCAAGGAGTTTTGTTGAAATCAGGGAGTTTCCATGAGATGAGTAAAACATAAATAATAATTAAAAAAATATATTAGGGGGTGTGTGGGACCAGTTTGGGCATGGTCAGCCGGCTAGGGCCCGGTCCCGTGACTTTTCCCTAATTTTATGTATTATTTCATGATTTGAAGGAATTTTCATAATTTGAAGGAAACATCATGAAATCAAGGAATTTCATGGGATCAAGGAAACATAAAAAACAATAATAATAAAATGAGGGGCATGTGGGACCGGCTAGGGCATGACCGTCCGGCTAGGGCATGACCGTCCGGCTAGGGCCCGATCCCACGAGTTTCCCTAATTGTTTTATTAATTTTCATGATTTGAATGAAATATCATGAGATTAAAGGGTTTTCATGAGATTAGGGAAATGATAATAAAAAAATATTGAGGAATCATGAGGTGTGGGACCGGCCATGACTAGGGCATAGCCGCCCGGCTAGTAGACATGGTCCCATCACACCTTTCCCAATTTTATATTATTTCCTTTATGCAAAAGAAACACCATGAAATGGAGGAGTTTCCTTAAAACGAAGGATATTTGTTCAAATGAAAGGATTTTCATAAGATAAAGGAAAATAATAAAAAATATGATAAAATATAGAATTAGCCGTGGGACTTGTCACGACACGACCGGCCGGCCGGTGGGCCCAATCCCTCAGCATTTTGGTTAATATTTTATTATTTGTTATTTTCTTTCCTATTTTGCATAGGTTCATCGTCTCGTCGTATTTTGAAATACTCATTCGTGCATTCAGGTGCTTGTTAATGCATTATTGTCGAGTACATCTGCACCATTTTGGTCGGGGCTTGCTCGAAGGTAGCTCAGATGCCCGTGTATTGAATATTTATTACTAACCCATGGTATTCTGCTGGGAAAAACCATAGATTGAAGTAACAAAATATTATGAAAAACATTGAATATTTTTCAGGGATTCAGTTAATGAATCTAATGATTTTAAAAATAATTAATTGATGGCTCTATATTAGTACGATCATCTAGGAGAATTAATTATTCAGGAATTGAGTGTTATGAGCTTGTTGAAGCGTCATATTTCTTTTATATAGTTAGGGAAAACATTGTTACATCCTGAAGACGTTATTGCTCTATACTAGCAGGCAAGCTATCTAGGTGTCGTCCAATCTTTCGATTATATATAGAAGTAATTACTGAAATTGCTCAGTATTCATGAGATATGCCGTTACCTCAGCTAAGAGACTACATATCTACATATACTCTGAGAGACAGTGTTCTCAATCAGAGATTCTTGTGGCATGAGCTTTCATGCTTTCGATAAGAGACATGAGCCTCAATATTCATCTGATTGCTGGATCAGGAATACATATAATTATGGGTTTACGATTTTAGACCTTGTCAAAAATCCACCATCTACAAATTTCTAGTCTGCTTATAGTGATGTCTCGGACTAGGATAGATTGTGTAGTTCATCATTAGACTTCACGTCATTCATCAATTGAAGACAAATAACTACTAAAGAGAGCTTATGGAGCTTCATAAACCAAAGGTATATGGAGACTAAAACTCATCTATCACTTGGAAAGTCTATTTCTACTATATCTCCTATATTGATACAAAAGTCGTACTACTATATAGTATTCGATTATACACATTTGAGATTTCGAGTTGCGTTTAACTCACTTACATATTTTTCGAAATATGTGTTGGTAAGCTTTCACTTCAACCAAGTTCATCTTATATTCTTGACGAAAGTCAAAAGATGATCATGTGAAAATCGCCGAGTAACATCTTACATGGTTTGTATGATACAATCATTTGGTGTAGACTTGGAATGTTTCGTAATGATTATTTTAATAACTTGAAAATTTCTTTGATGCTAATAGTTCGTGAAAATAACTATTGTCATCCTCTAAGAATGTTTCAATGATTGAAACAGAGTTTAGAACACTCAATCATCATTGGATTATAAACATAGTATATGTTCTTTCATATATGTGATCCATGACCGAAACTATAGTATGCATACCCGTATGTGCACCTGTTAGTTGTGAAATTATGTGTACCTAAGTACACATACCCGTACGCGTACTAGCGAAAGGTTTGGGTCCGGGAATTTCTACTGTGTTTGGAAGTATGCGTACACGTTTGCATATTGGTGAGCCCAAACTTAGTCTGGATACTTTAAGTATACGTACCCGTTTGCATACATGAGTGGTTAAAGTTCTAGAATCGGTTTGTTCATGAACTAATACATTTATATAATAAGGAATGCATTCTTTGCAAATCGTGGCTATAATGTTCATGAATTGATTCAAGTGAATCAAACCGATTTTGCTTCAATTGTGTTTTTGTATACTTCTATGAGAATATAGTAATTCAACAATTCTATAACTAGTTTTAGTTGAGTCAATTGAACTAGCTGTGGTTAAGATGAATAAGGTTGGTATGAGAGTGTTCATATAGCTAACCTCGGTTAACTACTGTTGAGCCAACCTAGTGTACATGTTTAGGTACGGTTACTTAAACCTAAATGAAGGTACATTTCATTTGTGTATAACAAGCTAAGTTCGATCTAACGGTTGAAAGATATTAGCTTGAGTCTAATCTGGTTTTCATCCAACAATGAATATTGAATGCTTTGTTACCAAGGTAACTTATCTTGCAAAAGACGGAACAAAACTCGTAGGTATTTCTGTGGGAGACATATTTATCTATTCCAATATACTTTTCCGTGTGAGACATATTTGTTTATCAAGTATTCAAATTTAGGTCGTATCAACTCTTGGTTGTGGGTGAGATCATCTAAGGGAATCAAGTGCGTAGAATCCTGCTGGGGTTGAGAGACATAAGGAGCGTAACTGTACCTTGATCAGTGTGAGATTGACTAGGGATCAACTATATTCTAATCCGAAGTTCATTGGTAGTAGGCTTGTGTCTGTAACGGATTAATATGGTGTTGTGTTCAAAGATGGACTAGGTCTCGTGGTTTTTTTGCATTTGCGGTTTCCTCATTAACAAAATTTCTGGTATCTGTGTTATTTCTTTTCCGCATTGTATTTTGTTATACAATAGAAATATCACAGGTTGTGCGTTAAGTTCAATCAGTTCTTAAATCCGACCTTTAGGTTGTTGACTGAATTGATTGACACTTGGATATTGGTTTGTGATACCGTCCAAGTTATTTCTCTTACTCAATCGGGCTCACAAATTCTTATTTGTTTGATTGCAGATTGAATTGAGAAATTGAGATATAACTCTTTGATATACTTTTTTATAGATTCAGTCTGAATGTCTAGTTGATTCTCTTGAAAGTATATTGGAGTTTGTCTATTCAGATTGTCGAACGAAATATTGGGTGTGGTTATTAGACCCCCGATTTTTCAATTGGTATCAGAGCAGGAAAACACGCTTAAGACCTCATAAGTCTATGTTTGTAGCGATCTGACTATGGACGATAATATCTCTGACAACGCATCACCAATTCATAAACATTTTAACTTGGTCAAAAGTCTAGTGTTTCCTGAGAAATCACTTATCTCTTTTCCTTCATCTAAAATTGTGTGTAACTGGGAAGCACACCTAGATGAACAGTTGAATGAACTTTCTGATGAAAGTGATTTAGAAGAGGGACAAGATGTTGGCGAGGAAGTCTCACAATACGTCAAGCTTTTCGATCATCTCCTAAAGAAAGAAAAGTCAACATCTTGCTTGGCTGAATTTCTGACTCCTCTCTATCTGGAAAACAGGAAAATGAGAAAACTCTTTATGACTATGGTTATAGTTTGCTATAATCTATTCTTAAATATCGAGAGGAAGATCTACGTTCAAAGAATTCTAAATGTGATGAACTTCGTCAAAATCTCTTTGTGTTTAAAGAAAGACTTGCAGAAACCGAAGCAAGGTATAAATCTCAACAAAATTGTTTAAATGATAGAGAAAATGTTTTTCTCACTTGAGAAAAACAATTGGAGATTGATCTTAGTGCTGCTCTTGAGAAGGTTAAATCCTTGGAAGTGAACTTGAAAAAAATTCAATTCTAGCTCTACAAAATTGTCTTATATGCTAGGAGCATGTAAAGAACATCGTGATACACGTGGTTTGGGCTATAAAGGTATAGACGCTCCAAGTACTGGTAAGATCAATTTTGTTCTTCCTAATAACCTTCTTCAAGCTGAAAATTTTACCAGAAGTAAAAGTGAAAAACTCTCTCCAGCAGCAGATGTCTCAAGAAACCAAGATTGTCATCCCTCTGGGACCGGTCAATTGATAATGGTTAAAAAAATTCCTGTTAACTGCTATTATTGCGGAAATAAAGGTCACATTGAAAGAAAATGTCATTTTAGTTTACAGAATGAAAAAAATCATAACATTCTTGTCTGGATGTCTAAGGAAATAATCAAACCCGCTTCTCAGTGTACTGTTAGAAATTTATCTCACAATAAAGAAAAGTGTTGTGATGGGCCAATTTCTGATTATAAATATAAAACAACTTCTACTTACAACTATAAAAAAAACAATGTCATATGGATGACTGATAAATCTGAAAGGTCTGTAAATAGAAAAAGGTTTCGAAGGAAGAAGAAAACTTCAAACCCCTATCCCTTCTTCACTGATGATCTTGCTCCTAAAATAAGTGTTCCCCATTATAGTCACATCAATAATTGTGTTTCGGAACTCAAGACCAGTATTAACAGTCTCAAGCGGAATATCAAGAAGGCGAGAAAAATTGATGTTTCAGGTAACTCCTTGTTGATGGTGGATTTTAGTTCAGGGCCAAAGTTGTAAAACCAATTTTTGTGCAACCATCCTGCAAAGGATAAGGCTATTTGATAAGTGATGAATACTTCTCCGCTTTATTAATTCACCTAGAATGGAGCATGTAACAACAATCCCCAAGTATTATGTGAATTTTAGCATTATTAATTAATGCATAAATCGCCTCGTATTTCCTGTGATGTTCTCAGCAGAACTCTCATTATTGGTGCGGCATGATGAATGATTGTTACTCTCAGTAGAGTAACATGAATATCCAAGTATCAACAGTGAGGCATACACGAAATACTCGTACAGGCTACACCATTCTCTAACAAAGAGAATCATCTCTCGGTGTGTTATACTAACCCGGTCGAGCATATTTGAATCCGGAATGTCCATATCAGTCTCAGAAACGATTACGACCATCCAGGAAGGTATTGGAGTATTCATCACCGTCCCAATGCAGACCCCGTCTGGTCAACCTCCCCAAAAGGGGAAGCAATGGTTTGCCAATTCGTCCAGCCAAAGCAGCGCGGACATGAAACCCTAAATTAGGGTTTACGACACATTATATGTGTCGCAAATCAGTCTCAACCATCCATCTTCACGGGCATAAATGGAGGGTGTAGATGTAGATTCAAAGTGCCCAGAGCATGTCAACACAAACACCGTGGGCCCGCCTACATACATGACCGATCGGTCAAGACCAACTATGGTTGGTCGTACCAATACGTGCGCCCAAACAAGGTGTGACGCACGGCCGGCAAAACCCTAATTAGGGTTTGTGTTGCAATCACGAGCGTCCATCTTCTCTCGCTCGGACGAAGGGTCTAGAAATAGACTAAGCAAGTCCGTTTAGTGTCAACATGATCACTGTGGGACCACCTATCTCCACACCCGATCGGCCATGACATACCATGGTTGGTTACCTCAATTTGGACGCCCAAACTAGGCGTGGTCACACTTCCCAACCACGAACTGATCTCGACCACTCAACTTTTCCGGACAAATTGAGTGGCTTAGATCACATTTCTATAGGATAATGAAGCACATGCGTGTACACCAGCCCGCCGTATGCACGCCGAACTGATCGGCCAAGACCGACCAGGCTTGGTCGTCTCGAAACGCGTGCCCAAAGTTGGCATGACATGCGGCCTTTGCGGCACTGGATTTCTGTCACAATTTGATCTTAATGACTCATCTTCACCGTACAAATTAAGTGGCCTAGGCCACACTTTCATGAGAAAATGAGGTATGGGCATGTACACCGGCATGTCGTTTACACGCATTTCCAATCGGTGCTGTCAAAAAGTGTTCCCTAACTTGGTTTCAACCAAGCTGAAGAGTGATGCTTGCGCACCTCTTCAAAAACCCTAATTCCACTAACGGTCGCAGATGAGTGTTTCAAAGATCATCTCGTCCGTTCAACTTCACCTTCTTGGTTATGCAACCCTAGTCAGGAGTTAACTGGTGAATGAGGTGTCATGATGCTTTGTGGGCTTATAGAACCACATACAAGACACCTATTGGGATGTCTCTCTTTAGGCTTGTATATGGTAAACCTTGTCATTTACCCGTGGAGATTGAACATAAAGCGTTTTGGGCGATTAAGAAATGCAATATAGAGATGGATGGGGCTGGAAAGAAAAGGAAGTTACAACTCCAAGAGCTAGAGGAGCTTCGCAATGATGCATTTGAAATCTCTCGCATTTACAAGGAGAAAACGAAGGCCTTTCATGATACTATGATTCCTAGAAAACAATTTTGTGTTGGGGAGAAAGTGCTTTGGTTTAATTCTCGCTTGCATTTATTTTCGGGTAAATTAAGGTCACTTTGGATTGGACCTTTCATTGTTAATAATGTGTTTTCTTATGGTGCAGTAGAAATTCGTAGTATTTCTACAGGCAAGTAACTTAAAGTTAATGGGCACTGGTTGAAATCATATTATGAGAATTTCACTTCCAAAGTGGTGGAAGGAGCGAATTTTATGGATGCACTCCCTCTGGAGGAGTCATAGAAAGCAAGGAGATAGTCGGGCTGACGACTTTAAACCAAGCGCTAAATGGGAGGCACCCCATAGGATGAGTATGTCTTGTCTTATTTTCATTTTATTTTTTTGTTTTTAGCTTTTTCTTGTATTATATTGATTTTATTTTTATAATTTCTTGTCATTTGTCATGCGTAATTTCCCACCTTGACTTACTTTGGATGACTCAATTTACATTGAGGACAATATAAAGTTTAAGTGTGGGGGAGTGGTTAAGCATTTGCATTGTAAATTTTTTTAAAATTTTCAACTTTTGTGTAAATTAGTGCGTGAAAATATCCAACTTGTAGTTAGTTTAGAGTCATATAGTATCCATGTCGCTAAGATTACATCTAGATTCTCATAAGAGTGACTGAACTTAGAGATGACAGAGAACATGATCAGGTTTCTTACTAGTATGAGAGTTAAAGTTGGATTTAACCATGCCAGTGGCAAATATGGTGCATACTAAATTCGGTAGTAGAGTAGTGGTCCCCTATAGTGGAGACTACCCATGTTACATCATGAGAGGCACCGACCTTCACTTCTTTGTACCTGTCTAAATTTGTGCTTTTAGAGTGTGTGTCATCGTACGTAAACTCCGGGTAGAATGGTGAGCTACCCAACCTCCCACCAATAGAAGCACTATTTTGATCTCTTGAGTGCTGTTTTATCAATCATGAATGGTGACATCGAATTGCTAACTTACATACCACTTGTAATCTTGTTCGCAGTTAGCACCATCCACTCTATCTCTCTCTACACCAACAGGTCCATAGAAACACCATCATCATCAACAAGGGAAGCATCACAAGTTCGAAGGAAAGTTGAAGATGTTCTAGGTTTACAAACAACGGTACAAAAATGAGCAGATTTCAGATTCAAGTATAGCAACAAGACAAGGAGCATAATTTTTACAAGTTGAAGACTATTGTACAAGAGTGAAGATTATCAAGATGAGAATTCAAGAAGTTTATGATATCGAGACATACAAGTTGTGAAGAATCAAGCGGTAAAGTACTCACACCATGGCATTTGTACTTGTATTTTTATTTTTATTATATTCTCTTGTCACAAAAAAAATAAAAATAAAAAAATAAATCATTGCATCATATTTTGGTTTGTTTGCATCATATTTTGGTTTTGTATTCATTCAATAAGCCAACGGAAGAAGAAATATCTACAGTGAAGTTTCAAGCAACAAGGAATGAGAGGAAAGAATCACATTGTCAAGATTCTACGAAGTTCAAGAGTTATCATCGAGAGTTGAAGACCGAAGATGAAGACAGGGATTGAAGACCGAAAACGTTTCTATGGATGTTGTGAGAGTGGTGCTAACTGCACGCCGAACGGATAACGAGGTAAGTAAGCATATTTCCACCTTCATTAAGTGGTTGATTTCCTTTCTTAGAGATCATCAGAAAAAAAAAGGTTTTCAAAAATGAATAAAAGATGTGGGTTTTCAAAACATTTCGGAAGGATTGCCTTCCTACTATTCAACGTGTCGCAGGATTCTCTCTTCATTCCTACCTGGACACATGTGTGGCCCATAAAGAGCTGTTTATTATTGAGAGCAATTTCATAAAACCCTTTCTTGTGAGACAGAGTCAAGACTTTTGATCACTCCAAACCCGAATTTCTTTCGATAAGGGATGGTTATTTCTCTCTCAACTTTTAAGAATGAGATTGTGTTAATTTATGTGTCTAACTTTTTATGACTAGTGTGCAGAATCTCTATGCTTTCTTAGAACTTGTAAGTTGGAAATGTAGGTTGTGTGGGTATTTCTCTAGAAAACGCTCACGGGAGTTGTATGTATCTTTTAGAATAAGTTTTGTTTGATTTGCTCGAGGACTAGCAAAGTCTAAGTGTGGGGGAATTTGATAGGTGTTGTAAAACACCTAATTTTGTATCTATTATTTATGCTTTTTTTGCTATTTATTTTGTGAAATATGTATCTTATGTGTGAAATTGAGTTGATTAGGTGCAATGGAGTCCTTTGGAGCAAAAGAAGGAGAAATTGTCCTTTTGGGGCGAAAAGGAACACAAAGGGAATTCACATGCGATATGTGGAGAAAGCTAGGAGGCTGTTGCTGGTGGAGGAACTCGAGAGAAGAAGAAAGCTTTCATTGGGAGCGTAATGGTCAAAGTGGTCAATTCACATGCGAAAGATACTTGGAGCATGCTAGGCTGTACCAGGAGGAGGGGAAGAATGAACCGTCCGTTTTCTGGAACCGACAAGCCATTTATAAAATGGTTATCCCATATCCAGGACTATGGGTGTCCTATAGCAATTCTTATCATTACCTAAACCTAGAATTGAGAGAAAATATCTTCTCAATATCTTTCTGTGCCCTTTGTCTGAAATCGAGAAACCATGGCGGCAGAAATTGTCAAAGAATTCTGTGAACTGAGATGATTCAGATTAGAGAGGCGATCGAGAATTATGATGAACTAACAGGTTGATCTGTGTTGTGTTGAAATTGTAGAAGAAGCTTCAGTTCAAGAAACAGATGATGCTGTAAATCTGGTGAAGAATTTGTGAAGATTCAGATGAAGTAATTAGAGATTCAAGAATGGGTCTGTGATGGTTTCTGGAACATTATTTACAGTTAGGGTTCTGATTGAAGAGAAGAACCAGAAGAATTCATATCAAGGTTGAGTCATAGGGTTTGATTCTTAGATGGGTTTGAGCTGGTGGTTACCAGAAATTACTGAATTGGGATAAATTTGAGTATCTGCTGCTGTTGGTATTCATGGGAAGAATTGGGTTTCTGCTGTAATGGGGTTTGATCGATTCTGTTACAAGGTGATGCTATTGGAGCTGTGAAGCTAAGAAGGTTCAAAGAAGAAGAACTGTTGATGAACAGATTGGAGGAGAATTTGAGAGAGCCTAGTCAAGAATGTTAAGATGGTGATGCTACTGAGTGTGGGTTTGATTTGAGAGATTCATGAAATTTCTGTGATGTTGAGAAGATTTAAGAACGTGGGTTTGGTGATTAATGGCAGAAAGTGGTGATTGTTCTGGAAAACAATATGGGAGTTGTTGTTGGTTGAGAAGTTGTTGAAGTTGCAGGTGTGAATGCTGTGCAGTGGGTATGTGGAATTGAACTATCTCAATGAGCTGGTGATTCTGAGAAGCGGATGGGAGCTGTGAACTGGTATGAGGTGCAGTCTTGTGATGGTTCAGTTATGATTCAGTTGGTAGAAGGATGAACTGAGAAGCTGCAGAATGGTGGTTATGCTAAGGGCCTGAAATGGAGTTGAGGCAGTGAGGTGCTTTTGATTGTGTTGATCTACAGAATGGATTACAGAATAGAGTTGGTGCTATTGCTCCTTGGTAATATTGCTTAAGAGTCAAAACATTTGAGATGGTAGTACATTAGAAAATGAACTGAAATGGGTACTGAAAATTAACTTGGTGGTAACTGGGTGATGCTGTTGCTGCTTATAAGAGATGGATTGGTGGACTTGTATAGCTCATATGGTAGTAATGATGCCTGAGTGATGGTGGTTGCCTGAGATAGTATGTATGCTGGAGATGAACAGGGTGAAGCTCATAAGCTGTTGGTGGTATGTAGGAGCTGCAAGTGGTGGATTATATTGCAAGAATGGCTTCTGTCTCAGATGGTGAGATTATATTGAAGTTGAGGTGGTGTTTGAATTGTAATTACAGGTTGAGTTAGTGAACTGCAGCAGGTGGAGCTGGTGAGTGTTATGGACTGAGCTTGGCAATTGAGTAATGCTGAAATTGCAGGTGTATGCTCAGGAAATGCAAGGAAGAATAAATTTGAGCTGGTGGACAAAATGGATGTGCAACAGTTAGTGGCTGTGAGCTGGTGGAGATAAGTTCAGTGGTGTGATTGGTGCTGCAATGGAGAATCAGTAAGATACTAATGATGTTTGGTCAGTTCAGAATGGATGCAGGGTAAATGAGTTGCAGGTGATGTTGCAGGGGCATGGTTCAGAAGCTGGGTCAGTTAAGGATATGACTGATTCATGGAGCTGGAATTACAGATGCAGATGGATACGGGGATCTGCATAGTTGGAGATGTTGTGCAATTGCAGGTGGAACTGGTGCTATGGACTGATGCACTGAAGTGGAACTAAGAAGAGAATGAGATGAATTGTAGTTGGTTAGTTGCAGTTTATGAATGAGGTGTTGGGAGTGTCGATGCAGGGCCATCTTGGCTGTGATTGAGGTGGTGTGCATAACAGCTCAGGCATGGGTAATGACCTATGCCAAGACAAGTCAATTCAGTTGACTCCCGTGTTGACTCGCCTGACCCGGTGTTGACTCAGTTGACTTTATGAGTTGACCAGAGTTGGTTCGTTTGACCGGTCACCTGAGATTTTTCCGGTGCCGGATTCCGGCAATATTCCGGCAGAAACACAGTTTTCCAGCGACTATTTTTTTTTGGTCATATTCTCACATGGGTATTTCACACATGAGCTCGGTGGACTTCTAGTTATTCGACGTTGGGCTTTGAAGACCTAATTTTGGAAGTTGGGAAGCTATAAAAAGAAAAAGTTTCTATTCTTTTGGGGACTTATCATTTATCACGTATTTTTCTACTGGAGTTTGGAGGAGAGCGATTTTACTAGGGTTTGCTTTCGTTTATTTTTCATGTTCTTCATTTTATTTATGATTATGATGAACTCAAGAACCATGAGTAACTAAATACCTTTTATTGGTTATGGGATAATAAGTGGATTTCACAAATAAGATTTGATTCAATGATGTAGTTTTGTCTCAATACTTTATTGTTTATGATTCATGGTTTATTTTGTTTTATGATTTGATTGTTTATTTGGTTGAGTCCGAAATCAATCCGATTTGCATTCATATCTAGAGCTATATTAGGGTTTTCAATACGAAAACGTTGTTTATCCCTGATTCTAAGTAGCATAAATGTGGGTAGTGCTTGTAGTGATATATCCTACTAGTCACATATGAATCATAACTTGGGTTAAATCGAATTAGTGCTTTTACACATTTTGGTTGCCTTGATTAGTCTTATTCCATAGAACTCATTGCTTTTAGGGAGTTAAATCTAATTGTGCTTTTACACTTTAGGTTGCTTTCTAGGAAGAATTCACATATGCATCTTTTAATGTGGTTGTGATGAAATCAGGGAATTAGCGGGATACTCTTGCGATCAAGGTATCTTAGGACTTTTAGAAAATGAGAGATTAAATTTTCAATTCTAGTCATTGTTGTTAATTCGAGTTTGTGAATGAAACTATCCCGTGACCAATATTTTCTCCTTATTGATTACTTTTATTATTACTTTGCTTTCAATTCATTTTTATTGCTTTGATAAATCAAACCCCCCCCTTGGTTACCAAGAAAGTGAAATTTGCATAACAACAAAAAACCTCTCTGTGGATACGAACTCTTTCTTATCGCATACTACATTTATTTTAGTGAAGTAAGAAAGTGAATTTATTTTTGCTCGACTGACAACCGATCAAGATTTTGGCACCGTTGCTGGGGAGGCAAACGGCTTGTTATTAAGTTTTTAGTTTCTTTTTATCATTTTTCTGCTTGCATATTTGCTTTCCGTTTCTTGTCTTGTTTCTCTCTTGTTTGCGAGAATTGTTTTTCAGGTACTAATACCTGGCTTCTAAAGATTGAAATTATCCAAGGTGCGGGATAGCTACTCGAAGAGGCACAATACTCCAACCAAGTCAAGACACAACGGAAGAACAAGTCTTGGAAGTAGAACACGAAGCTCTTCATCAAGAAGTGGAAGAAGAGTTACAACTAGAAGAAGAACTAGAGGTTCCATTTGTAGAAGAACCATTAGTTGAAGAAGAAGAAGCAATGGATGACGCAAATCGTACACTCAAGGATTTGGCTTCTCATAGGCTTGATGCACAATGGTGGTGTATCCAAACAAACTCAACTTTTGAGATCAAGCCGGGGTTGCTTATAGAGTTGCCAAAGTTTCATGGTATGGCGAATGAAGACCCAAACAAGCATCTTATGGAGTTATATACCATTGTCAAGGCTATGCTTCCAGTGGAGACTGAAACCGATGGTGCAATGATGAAAGTTTTCCCATTTTCTATGGTAGACAGCGTTAAAGATTGGTTGTATTGTTTGCCTGTCGGAAGTGTCACTACATGGAACGGGTTGAAGAAACTCTTTTTAGAGAGGTATTTTCTTGCGTCAAAGGCCACTCAAATTCTCAAAGATATTTGTGGAATAAAGCAACATGCGGGAGAGTCTTTGTATGAATGTTGGGAGCGATACAAGAGATTGGTGGCAAGCTGTCCTCACCATCAATTCAGTGACGCTATGATAATCAAGTACTTTTACGAAGGCCTCCAATCAAGTGATAGATATCTTATTGACGCTGCGGGTGGTGGTGCACTAGTGAACAAGACGGTGGCCCAATCTACCGATTTGATTGAGAGTATGGCTGCAAACTCATAACAATTCTACACAAGAGGTGAACCAATGGTTAGGAGAGTGCATGAAGTTAGTGATTCCTCATCATATCACCGTGATCAAAGGATGTACAATATGGAGCACATGATGCAAAAGATGGATGCGGTTATATTACCTTCGTATGGTGAAGAGTTGGAGCAAGCTAATGCGGTTTTTCCAAACCCACAAAGACTGTATGATCCCTATTCCAACACCTACAATCCGGGATGGAGAGATCATCCAAATTTCAGCTATGCCAACAAGCAAGGTGCGGTTCAACAACCTACTTTCAACCGTCCGAGTGGATTTCAACCGCAACAACAACAATTTCAACCGCAACAACAACAACAACAATTTCAACCTCAACAACAGCAATTTCAGCAACCACAACAACCGGTTCAAAACCAAGGTTCCGATATCGATGCAAAGCTACAAACAATGATGCAAGGTATTTCTACCATGTTTAAGGAGAGCCAACAAGAAACCAAGAGTGCGATTAAGGATTTGCAGACTCAAGTGGGCTCCATGGCGATTGATATCAACAAGTTGAAAGCACAAAATAGTGGAAGACTCCCTTCTCAACCCATTAACCCAAAAGAGGGTGTCAATGCTATTACGTTGAGAAGTGGTACACAACTTGAGCAACCCAAAGTTGCTGATTTGGGTGAAGAGGAAGCTCCAAAAGAGCCGGTTTTGGAGGAAAAGAGGTATGAAATTCTCCAAACACCCGAGGTACCTATTCCTAACTCTAAAACTCCTATTCCTACTTATGTTCCTCCTATACCTTTTCCTCGCAGATTTGCAAGTTCTAAGAAGGCGGAACTAGAAAAGGAGATTTTAGATGTTCTTAAGAAGATTCATGTGAACATACCGCTCATTGATGCTATCAAGCAAGTTCCCAAGTATGCAAAAGTGTTGAAGGACTTGTGTACCAACAAGTAAAGGCTTAAAAGCAATGAAGTGCTAAGTGTGGGGGAGAATGCTTCGGCAATCTTACAACACAAGCTCCCACTGAAATGCAAGGATCCCGGTAATTTTGACATTCCCGTCACAATTGGTAACACCACTTTTAACAAAGCAATGTTAGACTTAGGTGCATCCGTTAATGTTATGCCGGCATCCATGTATAATTCACTTAATCTAGGTCCTTTGAAAAAGGCTGAAATTGTGTTGCAATTAGCCGATCGCTCTAATGTTTACCCAATGGGTATTGTTGAGGATGTTCTTGTGCAGGATAATCAACTTGTATTCCCTGCTGACTTTTGTGTGTTAGAGATGGATGAAGGTTCACCGGACTCGTCTCTTCCATTGCTACTTGGGCGTCCCTTCATGAAAACGGCTAAGACCATTATTGATGTAGACAAGGGAACGTTGACTATGGAGTTTGACGGAGAAATAATACGTTTCAAAAATTTTGAGACGATGAGATATCCTAGTGATGTCCACTCTTGTTTCTCCGTTGATGTTATGGATGCATTGGCGCAAAAAGTGTTTGAATTGAATGGTGATGATGCTTTGGAAACTTTTTTAACTACATCCATGGATGACAGTGTAGAGTGTGGTAACGAAGTTAAGGAAGCCCTTGGTGATCTCAACTCACTACAAGGTTGTCCGGAAACTCATAATATCTCTTTTATTTCTTTACCATGCAGTGATGAAAAGATTTTACCTTCTATTGTTAAATCTCCAAAGTTGGAATTGAAACCTCTTCCAAGTCACTTAAAGTACTTGTACTTGGGTGACAATGAAGAGTTACATGTGATTGTATCTAACGAGCTTAGTGAATTATAGGAGAAAAAACTTCTAAGGGTGCTAAGGAAGCACAAGACGGCCATAGGATGGACAATCGCCGATATCAAGGGTATAAGCCCTGCCGTTTGTATGCATAAGATTCGTTTGGAGGACGATGCAAAGCCTACAAGGGAAGCGCAACGTCGTTTGAACCCTCCCATGATGGAAGTTGTGAAAAAGGAGATACTCAAGCTTTTGGAAGTGGGTGTTATCTACCCCATATCCGATAGCAAGTGGGTGATCCCGGTACAAGTTGTACCAAAGAAATCAGGTGTAACGGTGGTAGAGAATGATGAGAACGAACTTGTCCCAACTCGTGTGCAAACCGGTTGGAGGGTTTGTATTGATTATAGAAAGTTGAATGCCACCACTAGGAAGGATCATTTTCCTTTACCTTTTATTGATCAAATGCTTGAACGTTTAGCTGGACATGTTTATTATTATTTCCTTGATGGCTATTCAGGTTACAATCAGATTGTGATAGCGCCGAAGGATCAAGAGAAAACCACTTTCACTTGTCCGTTCGGTACTTTTGCTTATAGAAGGATGCCTTTTGGCTTGTGCAATGCTACAGCTACCTTTCAAAGGTGTATAGTAAGTATCTTTTCCGAGTATGTTGAAAACATCATTGAAGTGTTTATGGATGACTTTAGTGTTTTTGGTGATTCATTTGACCTTTGTTTGAACAACTTGTCATTGATCCTTGAACGATGTGTTGAAACAAACCTTGTGCTAAATTGGGAGAAGTGCCATTTCATGGTAACTCATGGCATAGTTTTAGGCCATATTATATCTTCTAAAGGCTTGGAAGTTGATAAATCTAAGATAGACCTTATTCGTGCTCTAACCCCTCCCACTACGGTGAGGGAGATACGTTCTTTTCTCGGTCATGCAGGTTTCTATCGTAGATTTATCAAGGATTTTTCCAAGATAGCATCACCACTTTGAAACTTATTCCAAAAAGATGTGGTTTTTAACTTTGATGAGAAGTGTATGGCGGCATTCAATCATTTGAAAGAACTTTTGATTTCAGACCCTATCATTAAACCACCGGATTGGAGCAAGACTTTTGAGCTCATGTGTGATGCTAGTGACTATGCGGTTGGTGCGGTGCTTGGGCAGCGTGTGGGGAAGATACCTCATGCCATTTATTATGCTTCTAGAACGTTAAATGAGGCCCAACAAAACTACACAACCACTGAAAAAGAGTTTTTAGCTATTGTATTTGCAATGGAGAAATTTCGCTCTTATCTAATTGGTACAAAAGTTGTTGTTTATTCTGACCATGCAGCTCTTAGGTACTTGCTAATGAAGAAAGAAGCGAAACCGAGGCTCATACGACGGATTTTACTCTTGCAAGAGTTTGATATTGAAATCAAAGATAAGAAAGGAATTGAGAACACCGTTGTGGATCACTTGAGCCGTCTTGATGTAGACAAGGAAGCTATCCCATTGCGTGAAAGTTTCCCGAATGAGCAACTATTCTCAATTGCCTTTGGTGAACCATGGTATGCGGATATTTTGAATTACTTGGTAACTAAAAAAATCCCAAGGAACTTGTCTCGTGCTGAGAGGGACAAACTAAAGAGTTTAGGGAACCAATACATATGGGATGATCCATACTTATGGAAACATGTCAGCGACCAAGTAATAAGAAGGTGCATTCCCGAATCCGAGTTTAATTCTATCTTGTCATTTTGTCACTCCTATGCTTGCGGAGGACATTTTGGAAGTAAAAGAACCGCTCACAAGGTACTTGAAAGCGGTTTCTATTGGCCAACCTTGTTTAAGGATGCACATATATTTTGCACAACTTGTGATAGATGCCAAAGAACAGGCAATCTAGGTGCCCGAAATCAAATGCCACAAACTTTTATTCAATTTATTGAAGTTTTTGATGTATGGGGTATTGATTTTATGGGTCCTTTTGTCAACTCTCATGGGAATTTTTACATCTTACTTGCTGTTGATTATGTCTCTAAATGGGTGGAAGCTAAGGCCACCCCTACTAATGATTCCAAGGTTGTTTCAGATTTTTTGCAAGCTAACATTTTTGCAAGGTTTGGAATTCCAAGAGCCATAATTAGCGATGGGGGTTCTCACTTCAACAACAGGACTTTGCAAAGCTTGTTGAAGAAGTACAATGTGTCACATAAGGTTGCAACACCTTATCATCCCCAAACAAATGGACAAGCCGAGGTGTCTACCGGGAGGTGAAATCCATTCTAGAGAAGACGGTGAATCCAACAAGGAAAGATTGGAGCGTGCGGCTAAATGATGCTTTGTGGGCTTATAGAACCGCATACAAGACACCTATTGGTATGTCTCCCTTTAGGCTTGTGTATGGTAAACCTTGTCATTTACCCGTGGAGAGTGAACATAAAGCGTTTTGGGCGATTAAGCAATGCAATATGGAGATGGATGGGGATGGAAAGCAAAGGAAGTTACAACACCAAGAGCTAGAGGAGCTTCGCAATGATGCATTTGAAAGCTCTCGCATTTACAAGGAGAAAACGAAGGCCTTTCATGATACTATGATTTCTAGAAAACAATTTTGTGTTGGGCAGAAAGTGCTTTTGTTTAATTCTCGCTTGCATTTATTTTCGGGTAAATTAAGGTCACGTTGGATTGGACCTTTCATTGTTACTAATGTGTTTTCTCATGGTGCAGTAGAAATTCGTAGTATTGCTACAGGCAAGGAACTTAAAGTTAATGGGCACCGGTTGAAACCATATTATGATAATTTCACTTCCAAAGTGGTGGAAGGAGCGAATTTTGTGGATGCACTCCCTATGGAGGAGTCATAGAAAGCAAGGATATAGTCGGGCTGACGACTTTAAACCAAGCGCTAAATGGGAGGCACCCCATAGGATGAGTATCTCTTGTCTTATTTTCATTTTCTTGTTTTGTTTTTAGCTTTTTCTTGTATTATATTGATTTTATTTTTTTGATTTCTTGTCATTTGTCATGCGTAATTTCCCACCTTGACTTACTTTGGATGACTCAATTTACATTGAGGACAATGTAAAGTTTAAGTGTGGGGGAGTGGTTAAGCATTTGCATTGTAAATTTTTTCAAAAGTTTCAACTTTTGTGTAAATTAGTGCGTGAAAATCTACAACTTGTAGTTAGTTTAGAGTCACATAGTATCCATGTCGCTAAGATTACATTGAGATTCTCATAAGAGTGACTGAACTTAGAAATGATAGAGAACATGATCGGGTTTCTTACTTGTATGAGAGTTAAAGTTGGATTTAACCATGCCAGTGGAAAATATGGTGCAGACTGAATTCAGTAGTAGAGTAGTGGTCCCCTATAGTGGAGACTACCCATGTTACATCATGAGAGGCACCGACCTTCACTTCTTTGTACCTGTCTAAATTTGTGCATTTAGAGTGTGTGTCACCGTACGTAAACTCCAGGTAGAATGGTGAGCTACCCAACCTCCCACCAATAGAAGCACTATTTTGATCTCTTGAGTGTTGTTTTATCAATCATGAATGGTGACATCGAATTGCTAACTTACATACCACTTGTAATCTTGTTCGCAGTTAGCACCATCCACTTTATCTCTCTCTACACCAACAGGTCCATAGAAACACCGTCATCATCAACAAGGGAAGCATCACAAGTTCGAAGGAAAGTTGAAGACGTTTTAGGTTTACAAGCAACAGTACAAAAATGAGCAGATTTCAGATTCAAGTATAGCAACAAGACAAGGAGGAAAATTTTTACAAGTTGAAGACTATTGTACAAGAGTGAAGATTATCAATATGAGAATTCAAGAAGTTTATGATATCGAGACATACAAGTTGTGAAGAATCAAGCGGTAAAGTACTCACACCATGGCATTTGTACTTGTATTTTTATTTTTATTATATTCTCTTGTCACAAAAAAAATAAAAAAAAATAAATAAATCATTGCATCATATTTTGGTTTGTTTGCATCATATTTTGGTTTTGTATTCATTCAATAAGCCAACGGAAGAAGAAATATCTACACTGAAGTTTCAAGCAACAAGGAATGAGAGGAAAGAATCACATTTTCAAGATTCTACGAAGTTCAAGAGTTATCATCGAGAGTTGAAGACCGAAGATGAAGACAGGGATTGAAGACCGAAGACGTTTCTATGGATGCTGTGAGAGTGGTGCTAACTATATGCCGAATGGATAACGAGGTAAGTAAGCATATTTCCACCTTCATTAAGTGGTTGATTTCCTTTCTTAGAGATCATCAAAAAAAAAAAAAGGGTTTTCAAAAATGAATAAAAGATGTGGGTTTTCAAAACATTTCGGAAGGATTGCCTTCCTACTATTCAACGTGTCGCAGGATTCTCTCTTCATTCCTACCTGGACACATGTGTGACCCATAAAGAGTTGTTTATTATTGAGAGCAATTTCATAAAACCCTTTCTTGTGAGGCAGAGTCAAGACTTTTGATCACTCCGAACCCGAATTTCTTTCGATAAGGGATGGTTATTTCTCTCTCAACTTTTAAGAATGAGATTGTGTTCATTTATGTGTCTAACTTCTTATGACTAGTGTGCATAATCTCTATGCTTTCTTAGCGCGTTGGATACTATCTTTTCAGAGAACTTGTAAGTTGGAAATGTAGCTTGTGTGGGTATTTCTCTAGAAAACGCTCACTGGAGTTGTATGTATCTTTTAGAATAAGTTTTGTTTGATTTTCTCGAGGACTAGCAAAGTCTAAGTGTGGGGGAATTTGATAGGTGTTGTAAAACACCTAATTTTGTATCTTTTATTTATGCTTTCTTTGCTATTTATTTTGTGAAATATGTATCTTATGTGTGAAATTGAGTTGATTAGGTGCAATGGAGTCCTTTGGAGCAAAAGAAGGAGAAATTGTCCTTTTGGGGCAAAAAGGAGCACAAAGGGAATTCACATACGATATGTGGAGCAGGCTAGGAGGTTGTTGCTGGTGGAGGAACTCGAGAGAAGAAGAAAGCTTTCATTGGGAGCGTAAAGGGAAAAGTGGTCAATTCACATGCGAAAGATACTTGGAGCATGCTAGGATGTACCACGAGGAGGGGAAGAATCAACTGTCCTTTTTCTGGAACCGACAAGCCATTTATAAAATGGTTATCCCATATCCAGGTCTATGGGTGTCCTATAGCAATTCTTATCATTACCTAAACCTAGAATTGAGAGAAAATATCTTCTCAATATCTTTCTGTGCCCTTTGTCTGAAATCGAGAAACCATGGCGGCAGAAATTATCAAAGAATTCTGTGAACTGAGATGATTCAGATTAGAGAGGCGATCGAGAATTATGATGAACTAACATGTCGATCTGTGTTGTGTTGAAATTGTAGAAGAAGCTTCAGTTCAAGAAACAGATGATGCTGTAAATCTGGTGAAGAATTTGTGAAGATTCAGATGAAGTAATTAGAGATTCAAGAATGGGTCTGTGATGGTTTCTGGAACATTATTTACAGTTAGGGTTCTGATTGAAGAGAAGAACCAGAAGAATTCATATCAAGGTTGAGTCATAGGGTTTGATTCTTAGATGGGTTTGAGCTGGTGGTTACCAGAAATTACTGAATTGGGATAAATTTGAGTATCTGCTGCTGTTGGTATTCATGGGAAGAATTGGGTTTCTGCTGTAATGGGGTTTGATCGATTCTGTTACAAGGTGATGCTATTGGAGCTGTGAAGCTAAGAAGGTTCAAAGAAGAAGAACTGTTGATGAACAGATTGGAGGAGAATTTGAGAGAGCCTAGTCAAGAATGTTAAGATGGTGATGCTACTGAGTGTGGGTTTGATTTGAGAGATTCATGAAATTTCTGTGATGTTGAGAAGATTTAAGAACGTGGGTTTGGTGATTAATGGCAGAAAGTGGTGATTGTTCTGGAAAACAATATGGGAGTTGTTGTTGGTTGAGAAGTTGTTGAAGTTGCAGGTGTGAATGCTGTGCAGTGGGTATGTGGAATTGAACTATCTCAATGAGCTGGTGATTCTGAGAAGCGGATGGGAGCTGTGAACTGGTATGAGGTGCAGTCTTGTGATGGTTCAGTTATGATTCAGTTGGTAGAAGGATGAACTGAGAAGCTGCAGAATGGTGGTTATGCTAAGGGCCTGAAATGGAGTTGAGGCAGTGAGGTGCTTTTGATTGTGTTGATCTACAGAATGGATTACAGAATAGAGTTGGTGCTATTGCTCCTTGGTAATATTGCTTAAGAGTCAAAACATTTGAGATGGTAGTACTTTAGAAAATGAACTGAAATGGGTACTGAAAATTAACTTGGTGGTAACTGGGTGATGCTGTTGCTGCTTATAAGAGATGGATTGGTGGACTTGTATAGCTCATATGGTAGTAATGATGCCTGAGTGATGGTGGTTGCCTGAGATAGTATGTATGCTGGAGATGAACAGGGTGAAGCTCATAAGCTGTTGGTGGTATGTAGGAGCTGCAAGTGGTGGATTGTATTGCAAGAATGGCTGATGTCTCGGGTGGTGAGATTATATTGAAGTTGAGGTGGTGTTTGAATTGTAATTACAGGTTGAGTTAGTGAACTGCAGCAGGTGGAGCTGGTGAGTGTTATGGACTGAGCTTGGCAATTGAGTAATGCTGAAATTGCAGGTGTATGCTCAGGAAATGCAAGGAAGAATAAATTTGAGCTGGTGGACAAAATGGATGTGCAACAGTTAGTGGCTGTGAGCTGGTGGAGATAAGTTCAGTGGTGTGATTGGTGCTGCAATGGAGAATCACTAAGATACTAATGATGTTTGGTCAGTTCAGAATGGATGCAGGGTAAATGAGTTGCAGGTGATGTTGCAGGGGCATGGTTCAGAAGCTGGGTCAGTTAAGGATATGACTGATTCATGGAGCTGGAATTACAGCTGCAGATGGATACTGGGATATGCACAGTTGGAGATGCTGTGCAATTGCAGGTGGAACTGGTGCTATGGACTGATGCACTGAAGTGGATCTAAGAAGAGAATGAGATGAATTGAAGTTTGTTAGTTGCAGTTTATGAATGAGGTGTTGGGAGTGTCAATGCAGGGCCATCTTGGCTGTGATTGAGGTGGTGTGCACAACAACTCAGGCCTGGGCAATGGCCTATGCCAAGATAAGTCAATTCAATTGACTCCCGTGTTGACTCGCCTAACCCGGTGTTGACTCAGTTGACTTTCTGAGTTGACCCGAGTTGGTTCGTTTGACCGGTCACCTGAGATTTTTTCCAGCGCCGGATTCTGGTAATATTCCGGCCAAAAACACAGTTTTCTGGCGACTATTTTTTTGGGTCATTCTCACATGGGTATTTCACACATGAGCTAGGTGGACTTCTAGTTATTCGACCTTGGGCTTTGAAGACCTAATTTGGGAAGTTGGGAAGCTATAAAAAGAAAATATTTCTATTCTTTTGGGGACTTATAATTTATCACGTATTTTTCTACTGGAGTTTGGAGGAGAGCGAACTAGGGTTTGCTTTCGTTTATTTTTCATGTTCTTCATTTTATTTATGATTATGATGAACTCAAGAACCATGAGTAACTAAATACCTTTTATTGGTTATGGGATAATAAGTGGATTTCACAAATAAGATTTGATTCAATGATGTAGTTTTGTCTCAATACTTTATTGTTTATGATTCATGGTTTATTTTGTTTTATGATTTGATTGTTTATTTGGTTGAGTCCGAAATCAATCCGATTTGCATTCATATCTAGAGCTATATTAGGGTTTTCAATACGAAAACGTTGTTTATCCCTGATTCTAAGTAGCATAAATGTGGGTAGTGCTTGTAGTGATATATCCTACTAGTCACATATGAATCATAACTTGGGTTAAATCGAATTAGTGCTTTTACACATTTTGGTTGCCTTGATTAGTCTTTTCCATAGAACTCATTGCTTTTATGGAGTTAAATATAATTGTGCTTTTACACTTTAGGTTTCTTTCTAGGAAGAATTCACATATGCATCTTTTAATGTGGTTGTGATGAAATCAGGGAATTAGCGGGATACTCTTGCGATCAAGGTATCCTAGGACTTTTAGTAAATGAGAGATTAAATTTTCAATACTAGTCATTGTTGGTAATTCGAGTTTGTGAATGAAACTATCCTGTGACCAATATTTTCTCCTTATTGATTACTTTTATTATTACTTTGCTTTCAATTCATTTTTCGTGTGGCGCTAATACACGACTCCACCACTCCATAACTCACCTTCCTCCACTTCCATACGATGGTTAGGCTTAATGACTTGTATAAATAGGTTCTCCTCCCTATTTTCAACAGGACAAAACAGACAGAAACCAAGTGTTGATACAACGTATTCAAACACCCAGAGCTAATTGCTTGCATTATTGGCGAGTCAGTTTGGTATTATGATACAAGTCATAAACAACCTACACTTTCTCAATCTCAACACCTTCTTCGCTTCCTTCCCTAAGATCAACCCCATGTCCTTCACTTTGTGACCGAAACAAGTCTGGAACGGCCATTTCTTGGTTTAGGCCAGAATTGTATAGATTGATCTCTCGAATCAAAAGCACTCCCGTGCAGTGCATTTGTTTAGGGTTTAGATTCATTTCTCATCCCCACACCCCAAATTACCAAAACCGGCAGAAATAGTTTCACCCATAAACAATTAGCGACCACAGTGGGAGATTAATCTCTCAGTTACAAGATCAATTTTCAATTTAATTTCAATCTATTCAAATTGCGAGATGTTAGAACTTAGGTCATGATCAGCGATCAATCCCGATGTAACTAGCTCCGACAACACTCTTATTATTGATGTCCCTGTCAGTGGAGCTGCCATGCAAAATGTGATCAATACATCTCGTGGAGTTGTCTCCTCTACCACTAACACCAGCGGAGCAGGAGACATTCCAGTAGGCGTGACACCTCCTATCACCAGAGCCAGAGCATCCACAAATCCAGGAATTTATTCAAGCGTAACGCCTCCGGTCGTCACCAAGGTAATTGCTACTCCTCCATCAGGACAAGGGGATGGAGGAACAAGAGGAGGAAAACCCCCCATCACCATGGTAGATTTGATGGAAAAGCAAGAGGTTCTTGCTAGAGCCCAAACTGATATGGTTGCGAATCAGAAAGAGGTACTTACTTTTCTCAAAACTTTAACCGAACGATTGCCGCATGGGCCACAACATCCACTGGAGCCAACGAGGAACGTGCTAGATGCACCCGAGGCATGCACTTCAATGGCACGGGCCCATATAGACGAGGAAGCTCGTGACGCTCCTGAACGCCCAAGAGAAAGAGACCAGCCATCCAACTTCATTATGCGTGAAGACCTGGAGCGACTCCTCCAAAACCGGGGCAAAGGAAATACAACGGACATGCACTAGCATCAGCCTCCATACCCTCAAGACGTGCAACAAATTCACCTTCCAAGAGGCTACACCTCTCCTCAATTCTCCCTTGATGATGGTACTGGTAACGCTCGTGAATATGTCTCTCGATTTTTGGAGTCTTTGGGGGAACACGAATACAATCATGTTCTCCGCCTGAAAGAGTTCTCGAAGACACTTACCGGAAGATCATACACTTGGTACAACAACATTGCACATAACAGTGTATCCAATTGGAGTGAGATGGTCAGTGCCTTCTACAAGAAATATTTCTTCGTGTCTGAGATGGTCACCTTTTTAGATTTGGGAAGAATCTTTCAACGGAGCAACGAACATCTGAACGACTTCCTTAAGAGTTTTAGGACTCAGGCATTGGATTGTTATGATCTGAATGTCACCGAATGCCAGTTGGTTGAGTTATGTATTAACGGAATAATTCCCATATATCGTGCTTTGTTAGAGAACCTGGGCTTTCAAATATTTTCTAAGCTCCATGAAGCCGCTAAATGATCGGCCACAACAGCCCCAACGTTTTTGGAGAGAACTAAAATTGTCTGAAATGAAGATACACGTGAAAGCCGCGGAAGCAGGCATCTTATCAACAAGTAATATAATACGGGTCCCTCTGTGAGCGTGGTAGGCGAAGGAGGAAATAGTCAACAACAGAACAACCGCCCAAGCGTACTGCACCAGCACGTAAGATTTCATCTCGAAAGGGAGCAGACAAGGCTCATGTGCAAGAATCTGGAGACACAGTTTCATACTTCCCCTTTCCCATGAATGAAGTCATAGAACTCCTGGAAGCATGGATTCAAGACGAAGCGATCAAGCTACCACCTATCATACGCCCATCGACCGAGGACGAGATGGCAAACCCAAAATAATGCCGCTACCATAGGTTTATCCATCACCCGACCAAAGATTGCAACAAGTTGAAGCAAATCTTCAGAGAAAAAGTGTAAGCATGAGAGCTCCAGTTAGGAAATAAAGGTGTTCATAGGGATCCTCTTCCTATTAGGAGCTGCATGATCTCGGGGGATTCTGTCCGCAAGACGGTACAATATATGATGGAGCATTTATGTGAAGTCTTATATCTCTCCAATGGACAACGTCAAGACATGTTCGCAGCCCTCAACCATTTCGTGTCAGACAGGCATTTGTATCCAGAAAGGAAAGCAGTCTCGGAGCCACAGTTTTTCCTAGAAAATACGACCAATAAGGGGAACTGGGGACTCTTAACCATCACTCGTTTGAAGGATGTTGAGTTCGACATCACATTGATTAATGTAGCCTGCGAATTCAACATCATCACTATCAAGACTCTGAAGGCCGCAAGGATTTCAAAACAAGAAGCTACCCGCAGCCCAAACGTGATTAGGAGCCCAGAAGGAGAACTCAGAGGCGCCTATGGATGTATTGACCTTGAAGTTAAAATCGGTGATGCTCTAACACAAGCTAAATTTTACATAGTAAAAGAGTATCCAAATTACGACATGATCCTGGGATGCCCGTGGATACGCGACAACAAAACAACGCTGGGAGTGTGTCCTTTGCCGATTTCAGTACCTGAAAGAATCTCCAACGAACCGTCAAATATTGAAGATTGTCTGTTGCCGTATCAACACCTTGTAAATGTGATGCAACTTCCTGTAGAAAGCCCGAATTCATACCTTAAAAGGTTCCGAGCCCAAGTAAGTCTCATTGAATAACCTTTTTTACAAACAGTAAAACCTCTTCCTTCTGAGGCTCAGGGACTTGTGTCGATCAACAACCTAACCGCCACTAAGATATGTGAATGGGGTGCCGGCATTTTCAAACGTTTTGCCAAGAGCTTGGAAGCAGTCAGAGACAATGTGTCCCAAAAACAAGATGTTATACCAAGTCTGAATCCGTTTCAAATTAGAGACATGGTAGCAAAGAGGACCACGTTTCAAGTTGGGAACGTGGCGGTGAAAATAGCTGACCAATATGATTTGTCGGCAACAAAGTAAGATGAACCATATTTGGTAGCAGATGTCATCCTAGGCGGCTATTGTAAGATCATCAATGCTGACAAGCTTGAGAGAGTGATAATCCACTCGCGATGGTTTAAACCCTACCACACCTAGAAACGTTGGTCTACCCTTCCTCTCCAGCGTTCTGTGGTGGTTCCTCCAACATTCCTCCAAAAAATTCCCTTTTCGTGCTATTTTGTATTCTCTTCAGAATGATTGCGTTACTTTCATTCATAATTATTAGGGTTCCAATTTCTCAATTAATCAAAGTATTATTTCCTTTCAGAAATTTTTATCCCTGGCATGACACAAAAATCTAGGTTCAACCTGAATCATCATCATTACCCACCAGATTAAACCAGAGAACCCTAAAAAGAAAACACTTCATACCTTTCGAGAAAAGTTGAAGGAATAAAATATATGCAAAAGAAAAAGGAAAAGCACCTTGAACAGTATGTCCCAGCTTACGCCAAGAGATCTCAGACAGGATTACGCCAGGAGGGCGCGAACAGGTTCATGGTATTGTATGACATTACTTCTCTTATCACAAGAATCACATGCAATCACATGAAGGCACACCAATGTGGCTGAGAAAGCTCAGACGCAGTCTTAATGAAGGATTCTTCTCAATAATAGCATAAATAAAAACCTTGTTCAAATAAGCAAGCAAAAATAAGAAAGCCTTGAACTCAGCCGCCACTAAGTACAAGGAGAAAAGTGCTCACAAAACTACGAGAAAATACTCAGAAAAGAAGAAAAGAGAAGAAACATGAAGATTTATTCATCAAGGAGATCGACCGTGTCTTCCCCATCACTGGAGTCGGCCTCAATGTCATCATCATTGGTCGGCACTGCTTCTTATTTCGGATCTGCCTCAGCTTCCGCTTCGGATATTTCTGCAGCAGTATTCTCTGCTTTGACAACATCATCAGTAGGGAAAACCTCCATATCTTTCTCTAGAGCCGCTGTAACATTGGAGATCGTGCTGACAATTTTCGGGAGATCGTGTTCGTCCGTATCAGAATCAAGGATGATTACGCCATCACGGATCGAATAATCACACATGTCTTCCCTTGGAGGTCGTTCATGTTCAACCCTTCGCATTTTCAGCCGTGCAACAAATATTTCATCTTTTGCGCTTATCGGTGGTTGTGACGCTTCCTCAGGCCTCCTTTTTTCCTCCATGTCAATTAAAGCTAGAAGATCTCGAATGCGTTCTCGAGCGACACGCAGGTACATAATTGGCATTCCCCGTATGGCGCGGTCAGCCTCGCGAAGCGGAACATTAATTTTAGCCATCACCTCCTCGAACGCACCATCATTCTCAGGTTTATTCACTTCGAAGCTTATTTCTGGAGAGATACCAGAGCAGTCCTTGCCAGCCGCCTCCATTCTGCAAAAAGAGGTTATGATTATGTTAACAAAAAAAAAATCATCACCAAGCAGATCAAGTTATGGACGCAGAGCAATACTTGGGACAAAGAAAGAAACAATTATGCGATGAGAGAAGACTCAGCGTCTTCTTTATATTTCACGAATTAACAAGATCCCGGAGAAAAGAGGAGTCTTCACTTACCATCCACAAAGGCTACAAATGCGGGATAAAAATCAGTAGATGTTTATCGAATATTTGAGGGCAACTGTCGTGCAATGGAGAGAAACGCATCCAGACCAAGAAGCGGGCAAAATTCTATCATGGGGACTTGATTATGTCAATTTTCGGCTAATGGGAGAATACAATCACACAGCGGGCCCACGTTCGAACGAAGCAGGCATAACAAGGCCGACACTTGATAAGAGAGAGCGTAGTAACCGTTTCTCTCGACCGAAGTAGGCAAGGCAGGGTTGACTAAGGCAAGCAAGACTGACACTCGAGCGGAAAAAGAACAAAGCAGCCTCTCGGTTGGAGAAGACACAACATGATCGACGTTCAATCAAGCATGCAAGCTTTACATACAATGATGGAAAAATGATTCCCTATTTGGTTCGAACACCCAATGAAGAAAACCGGTCCCACTAAAAATTCCATACTTGCACTGGCACTTTCACATGGACAATTGCTAGCGGACGATCAAGGCTCTTCCGGGTAAGCTTCCTTATCCTGTCTTCTTGCATTATATGCGTCACCATCTCATGCCTACCCCACAATAGTGTAACCATTATGTGCTAGGCAGGAGACTTAATGTTCATGGTGGATTTTAGTTCGAGGCTAAAGTTGTAAAACCAATTTTTGTGCAACCATCCTGCAAAGGATAAGGCTATTTGATAAGTGATGAATACTTCTCCGCTTTATTAATTCACCTAGAATGGAGCACGTAGCAACAATCCCCAAGTATTTTTTGAATTTTATCATTATTAATTAATGCATAAATCGCCTCGTATTTCCTGTGATGTTCCAGCATAACTATCATTATTGGTGCGGCATGATGACTGATTGTTACTCTCAGCAGAGTAACATGAATATCCAAGTATCAACAGTGAGGCATACACGAAATACCCGTACAGGATACACCATTCTCTAACAAATAGAATCATCTCTCGGTGTGTTATACTAACCCGATCGAGTATATTTTAATCTGGACTATCCACATCAATCTCAGAAACGATCACGACCATCCAACTTCACCAGCATGATTGGACGGCTTAGATCGGATCCATAACCCTCAGGCAGGTATTGGAGTATTCACCATAGGCCCAATGAAGACCCCGTCTGGTCAGCCTCCCTAAAAGGGGAAGCAATGGTTTACCATTTCGTCCAGCCAAAGCAGCGCGGACGTGAAACCCTAAATTAGGGTTTACGGCACATTACATATGTCGCAAATCAGTCTCAACCATCCATCTTCGCAGGCATAAGTGGATGGTGTAGATGTAGATTCAAAGTGCCCAGAGCATGTCAACACAAACACCGTGGGCCCGCCTACATACATGACCGATCGGTCAAGACCAACTATGATTGGTCGTCCCAATTCATGCTCCCAAACAAGGCATGACGCATAGCCGGCAAAACCCTAATTAGGGTTTGTGTTGCAATCACGAGCGTCCATCTTCTCCTTATCAGACGAAGGGTCTAGAAATAGACTAAGCAGGTCCGGTGAGTGTCAACATGATCACTGTGGGACCACCTATCTCCACACCCGATCGGCCAAGGAATACCATGGCTGGTTTCCTCGATTCGCATGCCCAAACTAGGCGTGGTCACATTTCCCATCCACCAATTGATCTCGACCACTCAACTTTTACGGACAAATTGATTGGCTTAGATCACATTTCTATGGGACAATGAAGTACATGCGTGTACACCAGCCCGCCATCTGCACGCCGGACTGATCGACCAAGACCCACTAGGCTTGGTCGTCTCGAAACGCGTACCCAAAGTTGGCATGACGCGCGGCCTTTGCGGCACTGGATTTCTATCACAATTTGATGTTAGCCACTCATCTTCACCGAAAAAATTAAGTGGCCTAGATCACACTTTCACGAGACAATGAGGTATGGGAATGTACACCGGCATGTCGTTTACACGCATGCCCAATCGATCCTGCCAAAAAGTGTTCCCAAGCTTGGTTTCGAACAAGCTGAAGAGTGATGCTTGCGCACCTCTTCAAAAACCCTAATTCCACTAACGGTCGCAGATGAGTGTTTCAAAAATCATCTCGTCCTTTCAACTTCACCTGCTTGGTTACACAACCCTAGTCAAGAGTTAATTGGTGAATGAGGTGTTGTGGTGATTACCATCCGCCACTCTACCACACCATGTGGTCGGCCAAAGGAGGACTTGCTTGCGCAACCTCCAAACCATCATATGAAGTAGGATGGACATGATGCTCAACATCGATGCTTCATACATGATGAATATATTCGATGCATTACCTGCATAGAATACACACGATATTTCATAAATGTCGACTTCTTAAATAACTTAGTTATTTAATCTAGAATTACATGCTACTTTCTGTGGGTCCCACGATCCACACACTCAAGATATTAATCATGTCACAAACTGGGGGGGTACATATTGGGGTATTGGTCTGGCGGTTTACAGCGTGCAGCGCGCAACACGCCATCACAAGAACGTGTAAGGAATTCATGGACGGTTAGTGATGACGGGAGAAGTGTGCAAGACTGATCGTGTGGCACTAACACACGACTCCACCACTCCATCACTCCACTTCCTCCACTTCCGACAAGATACGAGGGTTAGGCTTAATGACTTGTATAAATAGGTTCTCCTCCCTATTTCCAACAGAACTAGACAGACAGAAACCAAGTGTTGATACAACGTATTCAAACATCCAGAGCTGATTGCTTACATTATTGGAGAGTCAGTTCGGTATTATGATAAAAGTCATAAACAACCTACACTTTCACAATCTCAACACCTTCTTCGCTTCCCTCCTTAAGATCAACCCCATCTCCTTCATTTTGTGACCGAAACAAGTCTGGAACAGCCATTTCTGGTTTAGGCAAGAATTGTATAGATTGATCTCTCGAATCAAAAGAACTCCCGTACAATGCATTTGTTTAGGATTTAGATTCATTTGTCATCCACACACCCCAAATTACTAAAAACGTCAGAAATAGTTTTCACCCATAAACACTCATGTCCTTCTCTTGTTAATTCTTTTGAAGTTTCACAAAGGCTTCTGCTTTGTGTCAAGGAAGTGAAAAGGAAAATATCAATACCTTTGATGAATTTCATGTTCATCATATTACAACTTGACTATTTCCTTGTGTGTATCCTCTATAAGACCATGAGATGATACACATAACACTCAAGAAGATGCTTCCTTCTTGACGAATGATATGTGTTGTACCTTTTTAGTTTGATCTTGATCCTCCTTTATGAGCCTTTCTATGGACAGTTGTTGTGACTTGTCCGTCTGATGCTTTGTTTAAAACTTTAGTTTATTCTTCCTCGATGACAATTGATTTTCAACTTTGTGTTACACTCCCTGTGAACCAAAGCTTCCTGTCATGTGTTCAAAACTTGTTTTTGTTCTGTCAAAAACATGTTCCTAAACGTTTGCTCCTCTGGTTCCCTGATTTTTTATTTATGGGTCATAAACACAAATCTTGTGCATCCGACCCGTTACCAAATGGTTACAAGTAACCCTAGGGTTTCCTTGTGAAAATCGCTCAAATATATATATATATATATCAAGGATTTATTTTGATAAATACTTGTTCGGTAACATCAAGACTTCTCTTGGATTTTTAGTGTGCACAATGGAAGGATGCAATGAGGAAGGAAAGTTTGATGATGCCAAATTTTTGAACTTCATGAAGAACCCATCTCCGTAATTTTCTTTCAAGCAATTGATCATGAAAAAGATCTTCCAGTTCAAATGTCTCTTAAATTGGTTGGAAATGTTATTCAAGATTTTGAGGTCGTTTGTGAACAACTTGAAATTGCATCAAAGAACCTTTCATTTCTGAAAAACGAGATAAAGAAAGAATATGATGAACTCGCCCTTGTCCGTTCTTTGGTTGCTGATCGTGTCTAAGTATTTTTTTAGCTATTTTTTTTTTCTTTTGATTACTGTCTAGGAAAATTATTATGAGATTTTATTCTTGTGTTTTTAAGAAGGATAACCAAGATTTGGAATAGCCATTATTGTGAATACACATAGATATTGTCAGCGTTTTTATCTTGCAATGTTTTTAGATTTATTTATTTAAATTCTAAGTTATTTGGAAGATGATTTTTGCAGTATTAATCTTTATGGTTTTATATATTGCAAATTGTTATGGGATATGTTGTTTACGTCCGTGAACCTTGACTGTCCCATATTTGTTCAAAAGTTAACTCTATTATATGTCGGTATTGTAGTTGCAGGAAATCCTACACTACACCCTTGTTAGGATTTCATAATAATCAACTCATACTTAAAGATTAAAAACAACTCTTTATCATTTAATTCTCAGAAAAGTTTACAGATGTGGAAGAAATCAAGAACACAACTATTCTCTCAAAGTTTCTCTCTCCTCAAGACTTTCTCAACTCTCAAAAAATACATCATCCTCCCTCTTGACGTACTGGGTTTCTATATATAAGATAGATACATAATGGATGACAGCTAAGCTGTCCTTTACTTTCGGATTTGATTTGCGATCGTATCGCAATCAGTTATAATATGAAATCTCGTAAGTATTGTAACCATCGCAGATAAATCATGCTCTTCTCGTGTTTCCTCAATCGTCAGCTATTATGTCATTCTTTAACCTACTCTGTGACACTCGCAAAGTGTTGTTGAAGAGCTCGCGGTATTCTTGCAGAAGTGTTATTAATCTCGCAAGAATACTGTCATGGCGATATTCTGGTCCTACATCTTGCCTCTTCTCATGTCTTTTCTACGAAGGATGAAAGATCATGAGAATTGAAATTTTTATAATGCCGCAACTGTTTATCTTTTGCACTCTTTTGTTTTGACACGTTTCTGTATTCTTCGCCAGCTGTCTTCATGTATATTTTCTTCCATTCAATTTTTGACACGTCCTTTTCAACCGCTGCGATCTGACCGTTCACGTATTTCCTTTGCATTTATTACATTCATCTTCTCGAGAAATCTCTCCTTCTATAAATACTTCTTCATTCCTTTTCTTTATTCTTTTTACTTTTTTCATTCTTCTCTCCGTAACTTCTCTGCAAATTCACTATTCTTCCGTAAATTCCGGATATGTTACTGTTACAAATTTTGTTTCGATCTTTCACTCTTTCAATTTTCATTCTCATACTAAAAATGGTTGTAGCTGGTCGCAAATACCAGATGGCTTTCGAGAAATTTCAACAATAATTTCAAGACAAAGGTTTTACTTTATCCACTATTCGCAATCAAAACCCTAAGTCTGAACTTTCTGTACCATTATTTTCTAACTTTCAATGTAATCGCGAGAAAGTCATAATCTCGCTAGGTCAGCTTGAATCTGGTCTTCTCATTCCTCTCTATAACCCGGAAGTTCCATTATTCTATGAAATTCTTTCTCACGAGAAGTTCTCGCGAGCGATATATCAGTTGAGTGGAGATTGCATTCGTCTGTTGATGGAGTATGCTTCTCGCGGTGCTAATAAAGGATCTCGCTACCCTGAGACTGCGAAGAATCCTAAATTTAAGGATATTCCAATTGTTCCTGCAATGTATACTGTAGATAATTTCTTCATAAACTATGACATAATCCCCATGAAGAGGATAGCTTTGTTGGGGTGTTCGTTTGCAGAAGAAAAATAAGATCGCTGAAGATAAGATTCTTATGCTAGATATCGATTGGAATACAAATAATAATCAAGGCCCTCGCCACTCCAGCGATGACAAATGGTTTATTTTTTCATTATGTGTTGAAGGTCCCTACATCTCTGGTCTTCATGCATTACCTGCGAATCTCTCAGAATATCAACCATGGTTTTTTAATTGGCCTGGAAGAACTAAAGAGGTATGTTCCTACCAATCTTTTGTACAATTACCACTATTGTCTTTCTCATATTTTTATATTATCGCTAACTACTTCAATCTTTCCAGATTGACAGGCTGAAACTCAACTACCAGAATTTTAGGAAGCCTAGTACTTTTTTAGCTCTTAAATCCTTCACAGATGAAGTAAGAAATACCCCTTCATGAATCTTTACAATATATTGTTGCCCCTATTTCTTATCTTTATTTGTGTCCGCAGGTAATTGAAGAATTTGAACCAATAATACCCGTGAGGACTAAGGTGAAATTTACTGAGTTGATCGCAAGGGGAAATCTCTTGCTCATCCCAAAGGGAAACCTCATCGCTCCTCGCAGTGAGGAATCTGGTGATCCTCCCTTAAAGAGAAGAAAAACCCAACTCTCTTCGTCTTCAACTCCTCAACCTATTTCTTAAAATTTAAGTGATGATCTTGATAAGGATAACAATGATGATGATTTTGATGAAGATGCGGATATCTTTTCCATGAAGAATTCTTCCTCTTCTGAGTCTTCTATGACTCAACTATCCAAAATTTTTGGCGATGCTACTCATGGTATCGCGAACGATTACGGAGATGAAGCTCTTAATGGGATGTCCCATGCTCTCGCCAAAGTCTGCGATGCTCCCATATTAGTTGATAATGATTCTCTTCATGGGATCTCAAGATCGCTTACTCCCATCCTCTTAAACTAGCTTGGTATTATGGTATGTTTCCACTTTTTCACGTGTCTAGATATCTGTTTCATCGCCATATTTTAATTTATATTATTCATTCGCAGGTTGGAAAAGCCTCTTTTGTTGCTGCCTCTGATTTGGATAGAAGGCGTGCATCTTCTCACTAGAAGAATATTGTGTTTCACAAAAAGAATTAGAAGCTAGAATCTGAATTCATTAATCTCCGCAGGAAGAATGAACAAATGGAATCTGAACTTGCTAGTCTTCGCGAGAAGAATGCATATCTTGAGAAAAATATTTCTCAACAGTCGCTTAAAGTATCCAATCTTGACAGTGCTAACAAACAACTCTTAGGTATGAAAATTTTCTCCTTTTCTTTTATATTTTTACTTTTCATCACTCTCGCAGACATTTATGGTCTCACTGATGAGTCTTCAATCATTCGTTCTTTTCCTGAACCAATAGATGACGATGCTCTTCTAGAACTTCTTAATAATTCTTTGAATAACCCTTCCAAAATTGATTCTCTTTCCATAGAAGAACTCGGATCTAAGTTTTGCCTCTTAGAGATTGACCACAGATCTTGTTTAGATATAACTAATAGATTCAAACAACTTTATCACAACTCCAAAGTAGAGATTAAAGCTTTAAAGGCCAAGAACAAATATCTTCCAAAAGATAAAGACCGTATATCTAGACAAGGAGCTGAAACCTTAGCAAATTTCCATAAGACCATTCTTGAAGTTCAAATTGAAAGGGATGGGCTTATCCGCGAGAAAGAAGGTTTTATTGAAATAGAAAACCAAATTCGTTCCCGTCTTCATATTAATAATGATGAGGAGTTTGCCTGGGCTGCGAAAGTTCTTGACAATGCCAGAACTAATTTAGGTGTAGATGTTAGTCTTCATACCGAACAAGCAGCTTTAATTAAAGACTTGATTTCTAGAAGAGAAGGTTATTAACCGTTCTCCCTTGTTAATTCCTTGCTTTTGTTATTCTTCCTTGCAAAACTTTCAACTTGTTGTTGTATACTCGCATGAGATGAAAAGAGATACTCTGAAAGAATTGGAGAACTTGAAGCTGATAATAATCAACTCGCAAATACCCTTGTTGCTCGCAACGAGAAGTATTCAATATTGAAAGACCAATTAAGAATTAACGCTGCGAATTTTACATATCCTGATATTGCAAAAGAAGTTTCGGCAAAAACTCCAAACCTTGTTATCTCTGATAGTGAAGCTGAGGAATCTGATGAGGATGAAGAAGGAGAAAAATCTGGCTACAATGACGGTGGATCTAATTAATGAGTTTCTCCAACTTCTTCAGAAAATGGGAAGATTTTTTGGGAGTAATGCCGAAGATTCGTCCTAAAGTTTCTCCAACTTGATGTATAAATTTCTTTTGCTTCTATCTGTATGAATTAGAAAACAATTCTTTTCTGCAACATGGTTAATCAACATAATTATTATTTTTTAACAATTAGATAGGTTATGCTTTGTATTAAGATCTATGTAAATGTGTCATATAATAAGATCTACATAATTTTATCGTATAAAGATGAATAATAATTTCATCGCTCCGTGCATTCCCATACTTGCCTCTATTATTCATCTGCAATATGAAAAAATTGAGTAGAGCTTAGATATCCATTGTAAATAAAATTGAGTTGCGAGTATCATCGCAAGTATCAGTTGTATATTTTTATGATTTATGCGTTAATATCGCAAATTTCATAATCTCTGCAGAAATATCGCAGTCATTCAACTTCTTGTGGTCTCATTATGCCTTCCTAGTTAAAGGTCTTATTTTGCCACTTTGTGTTTTTGCGGCAAAATCGCAGGATGTCTTTACACTTGTATGTAAAAACCCATTGATCTTGCCTTTTTTTTGCGACAATATGACAAGTTTAAGTTCTCTCTCAAGAACAAAGCTTTATGACATTGCCGTCTTGCGATGAAATCGTAGGACGCCTTTACACTTTCATGTAAAAACCCATTGATCTCATCTCATCTTTTCTCTTATGGATTGTTGCCTCTGTTTAATCTTTGTCACGCGACAATATGATATGCCTAAATGCTCTTGTGAGCGTAAATCCCCATGACATTGCCGTCTTAAGACACTTATCATCTCCCTAATGGAGGGTGCCGCCCTTATCTTCCCCCTGGTTGCCCCTTCAAGGAGGGCACATCGGCCATACAAGACTATCTCCTCCCATCCGGATTTACCAACAACCAGTTGTTTTCGCAGCCTCCCATCAGCTATTATGTCATTATTTAACCTACTCTGTGACACTCGCAAAGTGTTGTTGAAGAGATCGCGGTATTATCGCAGAAGTGTTATTAATCTCGCAAGAATACTGTCATGGCGATATTCTGGTCCTACATCTTGCCTCTTCTCATGTCTTTTCTACGAAGGAGGAAAGATCATGAGAATTGAAATTTTTATAATGCCGCAACTGTTTATCTTTTGCACTCTTTTGTTTTGACACGTTTCTGTATTCTTCGCCAGCTGTCTTCATGTATATTTTCTTCCATTCAATTTTTGACACGTCCTTTTCAACCGCTGCGATCTGACCGTTCACGTATTTCCTTTGCATTTATTACATTCATCTTCTCGAGAAATCTCTCCTTCTATAAATACTTCTTCATTCCTTTTATTTATTCTTTTTACTTTTTTCATTCTTCTCTCCGTAACTTCTCTGCAAATTCACTATTCTTCCGTAAATTCCGGATATGTTATTGTTACAAATTTTGTTTCGATCTTTCACTCTTTCAATTTTCATTCCCATACTAAAAATGGTTGTAGCTGGTCGCAATTACCAGATGGATTTCGAGAAATTTCAACAATAATTTCAAGACAAAGGTTTTACTTTATCCACTATTCGCAATCAAAACCCTAAGTCTGAACTTTCTGTACCATTATTTTCTAACTTTCAATGTAATCGCGAGAAAGTCATAATCTCGCTAGGTCAGCTTGAATCTGGTCTTCTCATTCCTCTCTATAACCCGGAAGTTCCATTATTCTATGAAATTCTTTCTCACGAGAAGTTCTCGCGAGCGATATATCAGTTGAGTGGAGATTGCATTCGTCTGTTGATGGAGTATGCTTCTCGCGGTGCTAATAAAGGATCTCGCTACCCTGAGACTGCGAAGAATCCTAAATTTAAGGATATTCCAATTGTTCCTGCAATGTATACTGTAGATAATTTCTTCATAAACTATGACATAATCCCCATGAAGAGGGATAGCACCTGTTGGGGTGTTCGTTTGCAGAAGAAAAATAAGATCGCTGAAGATAAGATTCTTATGCTAGATATCGATTGGCATACGAATAATAATCAAGGCCCTCGCCACTCCAGCGATGACAAATGGTTTATTTTTTCATTATGTGTTGAAGGTCCCTACATCTATGGTCTTCATGCATTACCTGCGAATCTCTCAGAATATCAACCATGGTTTTTTAATTGGCCTGGAAGAACTAAAGAGGTATGTTCCTACCAATCTTTTGTACAATTACCACTATTGTCTTTCTCATATTTTTATATTATCGCTAACTACTTCAATCTTTCCAGATTGACAGGCTGAAACTCAACTACCAGAATTTTAGGAAGCCCAGTACTTTTTTAGCTCTTAAATCCTTCACAGATGAAGTAAGAAATACCCCTTCATGAATCTTTACAATATATTGTTGCCCCTATTTCTTATCTTTATTTGTGTCCGCAGGTAATTGAAGAATTTGAACCAATAATACCCGCGAGGACTAAGGTGAAATTTACAGTTGATCGCAAGGGGAAATCTACTGCTCATCCCAAAGGGAAACCTACTGCTCCTCGCAGTGAGGAATCTGGTGATCCTCCCTTAAAGAGAAGAAAAACCCAACTCTCTTCGTCTTCAACTCCTCAACCTATTTCTTAAAATTTAAGTGATGATCTTGATAAGGATAACAATGATGATGATTTTGATGAAGATGCGGATATCTTTTCCATGAAGAATTCTTCCTCTTCTGAGTCTTCTATGACTCAACTATCCAAAAAATTTGGTGATGCTACTCATGGTATCGCGAACGATTACGGAGATGAAGCTCTTAATGGGATGTCCCATGCTCTCGCCAAAGTCTGCGATGCTCCCATATTAGTTGATAATGATTCTCTTCATGGGATCTCAAGATCGCTTACTCCCAGCCTCTTAAACTAGCTTGGTATTATGGTATGTTTCCACTTTTTCACGTGTCTAGATATCTGTTTCATCGCCATATTTTAATTTATATTATTCATTCGCAGGTTGGAAAAGCCTCTTTTGTTGCTGCCTCTGATTTGGATAGAAGGCGTGCATCTTCTCACCATAAGAATATTGTGCTTCACAAAAAGAATGAGAAGCTAGAATCTGAATTCATTAATCTCCGCAGGAAGAATGAACAAATGGAATCTGAACTTGCTAGTCTTCGCGAGAAGAATGCATATCTTGAGAAAAATATTTCTCAATAGTCGCTTAAAGTATCCAATCTTGACAGTGCTAACAAACAATCTTAGGTATGAAAATTTTCTCCTTTTCTTTTATATTTTTACTTTTCATCACTCTCGCAGAAATTTATGGTCTCACTGATGAGTCTTCAATCATTCGTTCTTTTCTTGAACCAATAGATGACGATGCTCTTCTAGAACTTCTTAATAATTCTTTGAATAACCCTTCCAAAATTGATTCTCTTTCCATAGAAGAACTCAGATCTAAGTTTTGCCTCTTAGAGATTGACCACAGATCTTGTTTAGATATAACTAATAGATTCAAACAACTTTATCACAACTCCAAAGTAGAGATTAAAGCTTTAAAGGCCAAGAACAAATATCTTCCAAAAGATAAAGACCGTATATCTAGACAAGGAGCTGAAACCTTAGCAAATTTCCATAAGACCATTCTTGAAGTTCAAATTGAAAGGGATGGGCTTATCCGCGAGAAAGAAGGTTTTATTGAAATAGAAAACCAAATTCGTTCCCGTCTTCATATTAATAATGATGAGGAGTTTGCCTGGGCTGCGAAAGTTCTTGACAATGCCAGAACTAATTTAGGTGTAGATGTTAGTCTTCATACCGAACAAGCAGCTTTAATTAAAGACTTGATTTCTAGAAGAGAAGGTTATTAACCGTTCTCCCTTGTTAATTCCTTGCTTTTGTTATTCTTCCTTGCAAAACTTTCAACTTGTTGTTGTATACTCGCATGAGATGAAAAGAGATACTCTGAAAGAATTGGAGAACTTGAAGCTGATAATAATCAACTCGAAAATACCCATGTTGCTCGCAACGAGAAGTATTCAATATTGAAAGACCAATTAAGAATTAACACTGCGAATTTTAGTAGTAATCTTGTTGATGTTCGCAATAATTCCATTAAATTGGTCTGCGATGATCATAACATTCCTCATTCTACATATCCTGATCTTGCAAAAGAGGTTCCAACAAAAACTCCAAACCTTATTATCTCTGATAGTGAAGCTGAGGAATCTGATGAGGATGAAGATGATGGTAAAGATGAAGAAGGAGAAAAATCTGGCCACAATGATGGTGGATCTAATTAATGAGTTTCTCCAACTTGCTGCGAGTTTCTCCAACTTGCTGCGAGTTTCTCCAACTTGCTGCGAGTTTCTCCAACTTGATGTATAAATTTCTTTTGCTTCTATCTGTATGAATTAGAAAACAATTCTTTTCTGCAACATGGTTAATCAACATAATTATTATTTTTTAACAGTCTATGTAAATGTGTCTTATAAATGTGTCATATAATAAGATCTACATAATTTTATCGTATAAAGATGAATAATAATTTCATCGCTCCGTGCATTCCCATACTTGCCTCTATTATTCATCTGCAATATGAAAAAATTGAGTAGAGCTTAGATATCCATTGTAAATAAAATTGAGTTGCGAGTATCATCGCAAGTATCAGTTGTATATTTTTATGATTTATGCGTTAATATCGCAAATTTCATAATCTCTGCAGAAATATCGCAGTCATTCAACTTCTTGTGGTCTTATTATGCCTTCCTAGTTAAAGGTCTTATTTTGCCACTTTGTGTTTTTGCGGTAAAATCGCAGGACGTCTTTACACTTGTATGTAAAAACCCATTGATCTTGCCTTTTTTTTGCGACAATATGACAAGTTTAAGTTCTCTCTTAAGAACAAAGCTTTATGACATTGCCGTCTTGCGATGAAATCGTAGGACGCCTTTACACTTTCATGAAAAAACCCATTGATCTCATCTCATCTTTTCTCTTATGGATTGTTGCCTCTGTTTAATCTTTGTCACGCGACAATATGATAGGCCTAAATGCTCTTGTGAGCGTAAATCCCCATGACATTTCCGTCTTAAGACACTTATCATCTCCCTAATGGAGGGTGCCGCCCTTATCTTCCCCCTGGTTGCCCCTTCAAGGAGGGCACATCGGCCATACAAGATTATCTCCTCCCATCCGGATTTACCAACAACCAGTTGTTTTCGCAGCCTCTTGTCCTTTATGCATATATGGCTTATAGTTACAAGACTGCACCCTAAGTAGGGTTTTCTTCAGGCCAAGCGCATCATAGACAAGACTTACCCAGAATGGCCAGGGTAGGTTCGTCCGTCCCGGGAATCCTTGGCTCAAATGTGTACCTCGGCGCCTTAGTCATACTCTGCACTCCTTAGAAGAGGTCCTCAGTCGTCCAACCAGGGTATAACCTTATATAGTTGGAAATCCAAGGTACCTCTCCTGGATAGGTTTTCTTTAACCCCAACATCTGCATGACTCAGGTTCCAGCAGCGGTATAACCTTATCCCTGAGTCATGTAAAGAGATACCCCTTATATGACGTACTTTAAGTCTTACATTTGCCTCTTGCGAAATTGTATCCGCGAACTAGGGTGTACGCCTTAAAGGTTCGTCCCGTTCTTTGTTTCTTTTGCAAATATCGCAATCTTTTGTTCTTTAAGTAACCTTGAATAATCTCGCGATTTAACTCGCTGCTTCTAATGAAATTTCTTCTTTTGATCTTATTTCAGCTCTTGCATAATTTTTCAATTTCACCCTTCTCATTCAAATAAAGTAAAACAACAAACCATTTATAGACTTCATCATTTTACCTTACTACTTACTACTTTTTGCTTTTGCCCTTTTGTTGCGTTTTGTTACTTTTTCTCCATTTGCGATATGCTCGCCATCTATTTTCCACTGCTCACATTGATTTTGCAGAATCTCATCTTCTATCTGCTCTATTGTATCAACCATTAACCTGTCACACCTTTGTCTTTGTTTGATGTTCTGCTTCTAATTGCTATTCTTCGCTACTCTATCTTCACAAGACTTTATATCAATCTCATAACATTTTCTACTCTCACCCCAATCTCCTTTGATGACCCCGACACCATGTGGATGTGGAAATTTAATACATTGATGATAGGTTGACGCCGCACCTAAAATTCCATGTAACCATGGTCTGCCAATTAAGGCATTATAGGGTGTCTCCACATCTACTACACAAAATAAGACTTTGGACTTAATTCCCTTTAATGGTATCCTCATTGTGATCTCTCCCTTTGGTTTATTGGCGCTACCATTGAAACTATATATCTTGTATGTTGAGGGTATTAAATCCTCGTATCTCCCTTCCATGGTCTTATAAGTGTGATAAATAAGATATCCACCGAACTACCTGTGTCAATCAACACTCTATTAATTTCCCATGAATCTTCATTTTCATCCTCTTCAACTTTATATTCATCTTCACCTTCATCTTCTTTATGTTTTGGGTTTATCCCTAATCTCACAACCAATGGTTGATCAGCATTTCTCCAGGTTCAGGTACTTCTTGTGCGGTGAAAGAAATTGTTTGTTTTTTTCACTCCTCTAATGGCGAGACTCTCGCAATGTTCATAATATCTCTTCCATCTGTGTCTCTCGCGAAGACTCTACTAAGAACGTTGTCATGGAAGTGCTCAATAGTTTTGTATGAAAGTACGATGGAATTACAAAACAAATTCTTTGCATTTGCTCCAACCTCTATCACGAATGTTTTTGTTCCTTTTACAGTATTCACCCTGCGAATATCTGGTGCTGGCGGTAATTGTTGAGATTGTGGATGTCCTATTAAAAAGTGATTTAACTTTCCCTGATCAATCATTCTCAAAATTATCCTTTTTACATTCCTGCAATCATTTACTGAGTGACCATGAAAATGATGGTAAGGAAAAAATGCTTGATTTTGACTATTCAGATGTGGTTCTTTTCCCATATTCCAAGGTGATGGTATATTTTCCATCAAAATGATAGCTTCCCAAAAAAATTCTATGCTGGTATTCAGTGGTGGCATCTTAATTTCTTCCCATATTACTCTTTGATTCCCTTGCCCTCTGAAATCATTTTGTCTCTGACCACCATTGTAGTACCAGAATATCGATACAACATTTCTGCGAGAAGCCCAAATGTTTCTACAAGTATTAACGACACTTTGACGAGATTATCGCAAGATTCTTCAACAACATTTGGCGAGTGTCATAGAAGAGTGATATAACGACTAACGATTAAATATATATGAAGAATAAGTCTGTTTCACGATGGTTATAAAGTTGGCGATGGTGAAGACTGAAGTTATGGCGATGAGATCGCAAAGTAGATCCGAATTAGGGGGAAATCTTAGCTGTCTTCCACTATGTAAATCCCTATATAAATGGCACGATAGATCCAGAAAGGAGAGAGGCATTTTTTGAAAGCTGAGAGAATTTTGAGGAGAGAGAAACTCTAGAAAAAAGTTGTACTTCTGAGTTTTGATCTTTCTTGTAAATCTTCCTGAAAGTGAATTAATAAAAGTGTTGTTGTTCATCCACAATTATGGCTTAGTTTTCATAGATTCTTGACAAGGGTGTGGTGTAGGAAATCCTGCAACTACATTTTGGCGTCCGAAACAGGGAATGAATTAATGAAAATAGAAGAAAAAGCGAAGAAGAAGATAAAAATTGTTCAAAATTAGGTGAGAAAATTGAAGAAAGAATGATCAGAATCAAAAAGGATTGTAGAAAATTGAAAGGTGATGTAATAACAAAAGAAATGATTGATAAATTTCATGAAAATATCAAGGGAAGGATACATAAACGGGATTATGAAGGAAGGAAGATTATGGCAGTGGAGAAGATATCATCATTGAAAGATTGGGAAAAACAAGAAATCACGTTTACAGCAGCAGAAATACCAGGAGAAGATTCAAGTCATACATCTCCATTGGTGGTCACAGTAACCACTATACCAATGATAAAAGAGAAATCGATAAAATCTGAAGAAGAATGGGCTATGAATAGAACTCTAGTAGACACAGGAAGTTCTGTAGACATGATATTTTATCGTACCTTCAAGAAGATGGGATATAAGGATGAAGAAATGTCTCATTCAACGTATTATGTTCATGGTTTCGGAAAGTCTGTAACAAAACCTAAAGGCAAGATAATGGTACGAATTCCGCTAGGAGAAATTGAAACATGAATATCATTATGTGTGATAGATGTGGAATCGCCGTACAATATGATATTGGGAAGACCATGGATACACGCAATTAAGGCTGTGGCATCAACATTACATCAATGTGTTAAATTTCCTATGCCTAGTGGAATTGGAGAAATTAGAGGAGATGTGAATTTCGCGAGATTGTGCTACCAAATGGAAGTAATAAATTGTGAAGAACGTCCAAAGCTGCGAAAAGCTCGCAGAAAATTGAACAGAGAAGCAAAGAAAGAAGAGGAATTTAAAATTTACATGATAATGGAAAAAGAAGGAAAAGGGATACCAAGTGAAGTTTCGCGAGAAGGAGATAAGTTCGCGAGAGTCGTGAAAACGCCAACACCAATGGGAGAACTTGAAGCTAGCTACACTGCTGCTGAACCAACAAAAGAAATAAATATTTGAAGTAAAGAAGAATCTAAAATGCTGAAAATTGGGACTAGAATGGAGGCAGATGAGGAAGAAAGAACTATAAATCTTTTGCAAGAATATGCAGATATCTTCGCGTGGAACATGGATGAGATGCCAGGGATAGACCCATCAATAGCATGTCATAAATTAGAAATCAACAAAAACATAAGACCATTCAAGCAAAGAATAAGGAAGATCGCAACAACATATCATTCTCAAATAAAAGAAGAATTACAAAAGATGCTCGCCACAGGAATTATAAGACAAGCAAAATATCCAGAATGGATTGCAAACATGGTGGTGGTCCCAAAGAAGAACAAAGGGATAAGAATTTGCATAGATTTTACGGATCTAAACAAGGCATGTCCAAAAGATAGTTTTCCGTTGCCAGATATTCCACAAATGGTTGAATCAGCAGCAGGAAACGCAAGAATATCATCATTGGATGGGTATAAAGGATATAATCAAATCCCTCTCGCTGAAGAAGATCAAGAACATACTGTATTTTTTGCTCCAAGAGGATTATATTGTTATACAAAGATGCCATTTGGCTTACGAAATGCTGGTGCAACATATCAAAGAATGGTGGAAAAGGTGTTTGCAAAGTGGATCCACAAAGCATTAGAAGTGTATGTAAATGATATGCTGATCAAAAGCAAAGAAGCTGAGAATCATGTGCAAGATTTGAGAGAAATTTTCGATCAAATGCGGCAATTCAATATTAATGTGAATCCTGATAAGTGTACCTTTGGAGTAACTTCAGGGAAGTTTTTGGGGTATATTGTGTCAAAAGAGGGAATACAAGTTGATCCAGAAAAGGTACAAGCAATTCGCGATATGCCAACTCCTGCGACGGTAAAAGATGTGCAAAAACTAAATGGACTCTTAGCCTCGCTAGGAAGGTTCATTTCACGATCTTCAGACAAGTGTAAACATTTTTTCGACATACTCAAGAAGGGAACAAAATTCAAATGGACAGATGAATGAGAAAAATCTTTTCAAGGAATAAAAGAACATTTGGCGAGTATATCTATATTACAAAAAGCTGAACCGGGAGAAGAATTATTGATTTATCTCGCAACAACTCCATATGCGTTAAGTGATGTTTTATTGCGAGTAGACGCAGGGGTAGAAAAACCAATTTATTATATCAGCAAAACATTTAATTCAGCAGAGAGAAATTATTCAAAGATTGAGAAACTAATTCTAGCATTGGTACACGCAACCTTCAAGCTTCGAATTTACTTCCAAGCGCATAAGATCAAAGTGTTAACGAGAGTGCCAATTGAATCGGTGATGAAAAATTCAAAAATATCAGGCAGAGTTGAGAGATGGAATGCGCAAGTAGGGCATTTTAATATTCAATATGAAATTCTATCTTCGCCAAAATCACAAGTTATCGCAGATTTCTTAGCTGAATTTCCTTTAGAAGATGACGAAGCTGTAGAAGAGATGATGGATATAGAAGAAGAACATGGAGACCCAAAAGAGCTATTAACAGAACCTGACAGATGGGAAATATTAGTGGATGGATCGTCAAATGGATAAGGAAATGGGATTGGAGTTGTTTTCAATTCACCAAAAGGAGAAAAAACAACTTTTTCATTTAGATTGGAATTTGCGTCCACCAATAATGAGACAGAATATGAAGCTATAATCCATGCATTGAAATTTGCGATAGAAATGAAGTTGGAAAATGACAATTGGTGATTCGACAGATAAAGGGAGAGTATACTACAAATGAACCATCTTTGAAGAAGTACAAAAAACTTGTTGAAGAATTGTCTGCGAGAATTCCAAAAATAAAGTGGAGACACATATCAAGGAAAGATAATAGGCTTGCAGATGCTTTTGCTTTCATATCAAGTATGATGATGAACCCACTTGCGAGATGCATAAAAATTCAAACACTTTTACAACCGGCAATTAACAAAGAGGAAGAAGAGGTAGATGTAATGATGGTAGAATCTGGCGAGGAAGAAATAGGAAATAATGCTACAGATTGGCGAGCAGATCTCCATGCTTATTTGGCGAGAGGATAAATCCCCAGAAATCGATTAGAAGTACATAAATTAAAAAGTAGAGCAACCAATTATGAACTAAGAGATGGGGTATTATATCGCAGATCATTTAATGGACCATTGCTAAGATGTTTGACGAGGGAAGAAGGACAAAAGGTGTTAGAAATGTTGCATAATGGTGATGCTGGTAATCACAGCGGGGGTAGATCTTTGGCATATAAAACAAAGATGCAGGGTTATTATTGGTCGTATATGCATGAGGATGCAAAACAACTTTCAAGGCGTTGTGAAGATTGTCAGCGATTTGGGAAGAAGATACATGCACCAGGAGCACCATTATCATCTTCGTCAAGCGTATGGCCTTTTGGGAAATGGGGATTGGATATTGTGGGACCATTTGTGCCTGGTTCTGGACAAAGAAGATATTTAATTGTTGCTATAGATTATTTCACAAAATGGGGAGAAGTTAAGGCAGTACAACACATCCGCGATAAAGAAATTTTTACGTTCATATTTGAAAATATAATTTGCAGATTTGGGATCCCAGCACAGTTGATGTCTGATAATGGAAAGCAATTTGAAGGGCAAAATATCGAATTACTTCTTAATGCATTTAAGATAAAATGTGGAAAGTCAACTCCTCTATATCCACAAGCAAATGGTCAAGCTGAGGCAACTAATAAAATAATCGCAGACATCTTGAAAAACAAGTTAGAAGGTTATCACAAATCATGGTGTGAGCAAGTGCATAATGCAATATGGGCATATAATACAACTAGACGAGAGGCAACTGGGATGTCACCTTTCTATTTAACATATGGAGTTGAAGTTGTCCTACTAACAGAGGTTGCTATACCAACAACAAAAAGAGAAGCATGGGAGAAAAATATAAGTGTTGGCATGATTTTACATGAGTTAGATGAACTAGAAGAAAACAGAGAAAAAACTCTACAACATATGGAAAACTACCAGCGAAGATTAGCTCGCGAGTACAACAAACGAGTCAAGAAGCGTCAATTCTAGCCTGGCGATCTAGTTTTGCGAGAAACACCAAAATATCAGCAAGAAAGTGGTGGAAAATTAGCGAGAAAATGGGATGGATCATACATCATTAAAGAGATAATTGGAAATGGAGCATACAAATTAATGGATCCAGAGGGAAGAGATGTTGGGCGAAGACTTGACAGACCATGGAACAGATTATTTCTGAAAAGGTATTATCAGTAGCAGTTTCTGCGAGGTAAGAAATACAAATGTAAGATGAAACAATTAAAAAATTCTTCTTTCAATATCACAATTTATGCTAGCATCAGCGAATAAAATTTCGCAGAGATTAAAAGAATGGGACGAAACTTTATGGCGTGCATCTTAGTTCGCGAATAAAAATTCGTAAGAGGAAAATGTAAGACCCAATAGCGCATCATATGAGGGGGTATCTCTTGACATGACTCGGCGATACCGCTGCTGGAACCTGAGTCATGCAGACGATGGGGTTAAAGAAAACCTATCCGGGAGAGGGATCTTGGATTTCCAACTATATATGGTTATACCCTGGTTGGACGACTGAGAGTCTCTTCCAAGAAGTGCAAAGTATGACCAAGGCGCCGAGGTTGAGCCAACAGCGTCTGACGAAACTCTCTTGCCATCCTTGTAAGTCTTGGCTATAATGCACTTGGCCTGAAGAAAATCCCACTTAGGGTGCAGTCTTGTAACTATAATCCATATAGGCATAAAGGACAAGAGTCTGCGAACACAACTGGTTGTTGACAGATCCGGATGGGAGGAGCTAATCTTGTATGGCCGATGTGCCCTCCTTGAAGGGGCAACCAGGGGGGATATAAGGGCGGCACCCTCCATTAGGGAGCTGATAAGTGTCATAAGACGGCAATGTCATGGGGCTTTATGATCACAAGAACATTTAGGATTGTCATATTGTCGCATAACGTAAATAATGCAGAGGCAACAAGCCATGAGAGCAATGTTAAGATGAGATCAATGGGTTTTTAAATGAAATTGTAAAGACGTCCTGCGATTTCATCGCAAGACGGCAATGTCATAAGGGTAAATTCTTGCGAGAGAATGTATACTTATCATATTGTCGCAAAGATTTTGAAAGAAACATGGATAAGACAAGATCAAAGGGTCTTTACATACAAATGTTAAGAAATCCTGCGATTTTGTCGCAGACAGAAAAAGGTTGGCAAAATAAGACCTTTAACTAGGAAGGAAAAATAAGACCAAAAGAATAATCTTACTAATTAACTATTTTACTTTAAGATGGCAGGAAACATTCCTTTATCGCAGAATTATATACAAGGAGGAAAATTTTTAACATCGCGGATTCCCCAGAAATTCTCAGAAAAGTGCAACAGTATTCCACATATCGCAGATGTATTCATATTTTCGCAAGAATGCAGCAACACAGTTACTTAAAGAAGATAATGAGTATTCACCAGTTCAAGCAAGATAATGAAGGGAAAGAAGGGGAATAGAGAAGTAATATTACATTATCTTACTTGAAAATATTCAAAGTAAGCTAAATCGAAAGTTAAAATTCTAAAAAGTTTTGAAGATTACATCACTCGCAAGATAGAAGAAGTAAAAGAAAGTAAAGATAAAATTCAAGCCTCGCCAGAATTATTGTTCTTGTTAGATTCATCAGCATCATCAACATCCTTCTCACCGCGAGCTTCTTTTTCCTTGGATTCTTCATCAGTGGATACTTCTTTAGGAGGACTTTTTTATTCTTCTTCACCACCTTGTTGATCTTCTTGAGTATTTTCTTCATCATTAGTAAACTCTAACTCTTCATCCGTGGGAAGAGGAATTTCATCATCGTCAACCTTTAGAGGAGGGACAGAAACAGAGGAAAGAGAACGGGGAAGCAGAATATTGTTCACGAGAACTTCAGCCCTAAGATGGACTTGGCAAAGAAGAGCTTTTTCACGATTTCTAATTTCTATATTCTTAAAGTATTCAAGATAATCAAGTCTTCTTTCTGCTTTGTCCTGGGAAATAAAGCAATTAAAAGCAAGAGATTTATTTTCTTTGCGAACTTTATCCAATGAAGCGGTCAGATCAGTGATGGTAGAATGAATATTTCTTTCAGAATCTGCGAGCAACAAAAAAAAAATCAGTTATACAAGAATCTCACAAGGAACATAATATAAAATTTTATGATAAGATCAACAAGAGAGGCAGTCAACTGACTACCTTCTTTTTGCGAGGTTAAGTTTTGGATTAAAGAAAATAAACAGTTCTCCCACTGATTCATGGCATCATCGAATTTATCGCCAACCATACCCTTCAGGAGAGATTTCATGTTTTCTTCTTTGTTGCGAAGATATGAATTTTCCTTTGATAATGAAGAATAAGATTCCTTTAACTGAGAATATTGGTCTTGAAGCTCGCTGGCTCTAAAACTAAGAGTTAATCTACCCTTGATAAGTTTATCCTTTTCGGCGGCAGATGATTCAGTTAACTCTTTGAGCTCCTTCTTAAGAGAATGAAGAGATTGCTCTTGACTATTACATGTACTTTGAAGATTACTTATTTGCTGCGAGGAAATCGTCATCAAGCTTGAAAATCTATGTTTTTCTTGGGACAGGGTTTTATTCTCATCTGATAAAGATTCCATCACCAAATTAGCCTTAAAAAACAAAAATGAGAGGCGATCAAGTTCACCACTCAAGAAGTTCTGCCTTTGCAATAATTGATTGTTCTCATTAGTAAGATTATTTATGCGATCAATTGAATAAGTGTACAAATTGTCTAGTCTAGTATGTTGATCTATCCAAGAATCTCTTTCAACGTGAACTTCTTCAGCAATAGATTCAGATTTGAGTCTTTCTATAAAATGAGCTTGATTTGAAACTAATATATGAATCAAAAATTTAAAGTCTAAGTACAGAAAGTATGTATATGAAATAAAAAAAGCAAAAAGAGCAGAGGCAAGAAAAAATCACCTTTTAGCTCATCATTTCTTCTGCGAAAATTCTCGCAATCTAGAGAAGAGTTACGAAGCATGTGATTTAAGGTATCACATTCAGCAGTTTTAGCTTGAAGACTTCTCCTCAGAACTTCAATCTCATTCTCTAAAGCCGCTCGTGAATCATTACGATCAGAGCCAAAATACTTAAACAGAGTCTCGCAAGCTTCCTGTTGGAGAGGGTCAGCGGAAGACTTTCTAGCATTGTCTAAAACATTAGACAAGACTTTAAAGGCAACATCAACACCTATGAAAGTTTCGCTCGATGAAGGAAAGGATTTAGAAGGTGAAATAGTAGTGAGAATAAGTTGGCGATCATTTGTGATGGTTGAGTTATTGGGAGGAGTATGTGGAAAAATAACAGTCGAAGGCCGTAAAGGACTATGAGGAACCTCAGTCGCAGTAGCTTTAGAAGCCTGATTTGTCAAAATATCAGAAGGGGTAGAGGTATGAACAGCGATATTCTCGCGAATAGGAGAAGAAATATTTGGTTGCGATGGTATGGGAGTATCATTCACAAATGTTAACGGGGGCATAATGAGATTTTCCTCGAGTGTCTTAAAATGGCGAGACCTTTTGGGAGGTTTATCAGGATTCACGTCATTCTACGAATAATAACCCAGATAAGAAACAGAGGCAACAATATTGTTATTAAAAAATAAAGGGTGTTTCTTACTACCTTATCATTTGCAGAACTTTTCCTCCTCTTCTCAGTCGGTCTTTTGCGAGGGTTAGGATTGTGAGTAGTAGATTGTGTGTTAGAAATCTTTCAACTAAAAAAAAGACATAACCAAGAAATAAGAAAGAGTGAAGAATGAAAATAAAAAATGGCTTAAAAATCAAGAGACAAACCTTGAGGACTCCATTAGAACAGTAGAAGAATATGAAGGTGAGGCAAAGTTGCAGAAGGAAAATGAAGAAGATGAAGAAACAGAAAAGTAAAACTAATTTTGAAGATTAGTTCCACCTTTTATAGGCAAAGGGGAGTGGACCTACAGAGTAGGAACGTGTCAGTAAATGAAGGGATTTACAACACGTGTAAGAAAGGCTGGAATAACGGTATCTTGTCGAGGAGAAAGTATAAAAAGGGAAAAAGTTTCGAAGAATAATAAAGAATATTAGTTCTCATGATCTTCTCTTCTTCGCAGAAAAGACATAAGAAAAGGCAAGATGTAGTACCAGAATATCGCTACAACATTTCTGCGACAATACCAAACGTTTCTACAAGTATTAACGACACTTTGACGAGATTATCGCAAGATTCTTCAACAACATTTGGAGAGTGTCACAGAATAGTGATATAATGATTAACAATTAAAGATATATGAAGAATAAGTCTGTTTCACGATGGTTATAAAGTTGGCGATGGTGAAGACTGAAGTTATGGCGATGAGATCGCAAAGTAGATCCGAATTAGGGGGAAATCTTAGCTGTCTTCCACTATGTAAATCCATATATAAATAGCACGATATATCCAGAAAGGAGAGAGGCATTTTTTGAGAGCTGAGAGAATTTTGAGGAGAGAGAAACTCCAGAAAGAAAGTTGTACTTCTGAGTTTTGATCTTTCTTGTAAATCTTCCTGAAAGTGAATTAATAAAAGTGTTGTTGTTCATCCACAATTATGGCTTAGTTTTCATAGATTCTTGACAAGGGTGTAGTGTAGGAAATCCTGCAACTACAACCATAACTTTCTTGTGGCTGATCAAGTCTTTGGATTTTGTTATTTCCGCCGCGATTGTAATAATTCTTTTCCCTTTCATACTCTTCTTGATCTCGACTGCCCATGGATACTAATTTTTGTTGGTTACCGATCACCACTTTCTCTTGTTGTGTCTACGAGGTGCTCTCCACATAGTTAATCATCTTAGGAAGTAAACTTCTATTTTCCGCTATCGAGCTGGTATTTGTAGTTGGATATGATTCCATCTCATTTTGTTTCTCCTCCAAGATAATGTATTCTTCTTGTAATTCTCGCAGATCCGTCATGGTAATTGTATTCTTGATTCTGAAAATTCTTATGTACAGTAGATTGGTTGCGAACATTGCATTGATAAAAGATAAAATAAGATATCTCTTGTAAGTACCCTCAAGCTCGTCAACGCTATTAGACTAGTCAAAAGACGTCTTAGCCGTTAATTATTCGATTAGTATAACTCGAACATTATTTATTAGAAATTAATCTAACAATGATCTAGATACGAAGCTAGTACCGTTGAATAGATCTCGAAAAGTTATGCGAAATGGACTATGAGATCACATCAATCGGACGTCGGACGAAGAAGATACGTGACTCGGAAGACGAAGCAAAAATTAGTCAAACTACCGTTGACCATTGACTTCGGTTGACTGGAGTTTTATTATCAATGAAGTTATCCCTTAGTATTTAGGTCACAAGGGGGTTATAGTAATGGGTGTAACAAGAGTGTAAATATGTATATAATTAAACCAAATTCAAAATTAAGTTTTATGTATATCCCTTGTTCACGTGCAGAGACATAGGCCGAAGGTGGTGGTATTTCTATTTGGGAGAAACAGAGAGTTGGAAAGAAGGGGAAGGTCAAGTTTAAATAGAAAGTGGAGATAATAATTAGAATTATGGATGATCTAGAAGTTGTCTTAGGAAGAGAGCTTTGAACTAGAGAGGAATAAGTAGAGGAAGAGAACGATAATTAGTTGAGAGTTTTTCTTGAGAGAAAATACCATGAATTAGACATATAAATTCAGTGAGGTGAGAAGTGGATCATAAAGAATATAATCTTTGGGAGAACTATAGACAAGCTAGAGGTTACAAGGAAAACTATATTGGAATTCATCTTAATGATGATCGTTAAAGGAAAAGTTGATCTTATTGTTGATGATGAGGATTGGAAACTTGTAAAACAACCTAAGGTAACCTTATTAAATGTTTTTAGTCTGTATTTTATGATTTGGGTATGTGTTTTATATGGGTAATTAGTCTTAAACAAATTCATGATAGGTTAATTGAAGTTATAATTTTATGTGGTGTTATGTTCACTGGACATTATGTAAAGGCTTTTCTATGTACCTTTAAGACAGAACTAGACTTATCTCTATAAACATTATTTGTATTACGCCGTATGTAGTTTATGTACATATAAATAATGTTCAAATCGGTTAAGTAGATTATTAGTTATCAGCGTCAGAAATTGAGTCGTCGCAGCTGAAACCAGGGTAATCAGTCACGAGTACCAACAAGTTAGATACTTTTAAGATGGGTTGGACATAGAACTGGAACAAAATCACAATGCCAAACTTGTAGATAATTATCCTGTTATTTTAAATAACCCATAATTGATCCTTTTGGAGCTGTAATGAATTCTTTATGGACCTTGGAAGTTGACCCCAAGCACTGATTTTAGTGTTCCAACACTTAGAATATTTTCAAGTAATTGTGAAGAAGATGACTGAGTCTGACGGCTGGCTCAGTGGACCATCTGACTCGGTGTGAGTCAAAACAAAACGGGTTGTGGGCGGTTAAATGGGTCGAGTCGTGAGTCGACCCGATGGATCAGTTAAATGGGTAGCGGGCCATGCCGGATCCTCCCATGAGTTTGGCCTTAGGGCCAAAAATAGTATTTTGAGTTTTTGGACCACTTATGGTCTGAATTAGCTTTCGGTTCCTTCTATAAAGTTGTAGTATTTTTCGAGGGATTTCCGATGATACTCATTTCACCCCATTTGGATAAACAGATACTAGTTTATGTCATAATTACATCTTATATGAGATTATGTTATGAGCCTTGTGTGATCCTTTTGGCTAATCTCTTAGATGCTTGTGTGATTAACAGTTAATCTTTATTAACAACGATCAATTCAAAAGATGGGCCAGTGGATTATGGATCTCAAGGTAGGCGAGGCTTGTCATCAAAAGAGGTGGAAATCGATAACGAACTCTCTTGTATTCATTATTGTTTTACAAATCAATCTTTGTGTTGTAAAATTCATGCATATATTTGTGTGCTTGGTGTGGTATGAGATATGTGCCAACACAATATCAGTATTCTATGGCTAGAACGATACACCGCAATTTTATTCTTCCTTTATATATATTCAGTATTCTATGGCTAGGGCGATACACCGCAATATTATTATGGCTAGGGCGATGCACCACAATATTATTCTTTCCTTATGTGCGGCAACACACATCTCATACATGGATGTTTACTGTTATTTATGAATGTCTATGAAAAAGTTTCCATTTTATGTTTCATTGTCTATCCTTGTATTACCGACTTTCGATTAAACCTGCATTGTCTTCAAATCATATTAATGATTACTTGAAAGCTAGTTGTTATTCCTACTGGGCACCCATTTTAGGGATGATGTGCTCACCCATTCCTACTTTCAGTTTCAGAGACAGACCAGAATGCGCGGCGGAAGTTTCGTGGCGTTGAGTCTTCTGCTATGTTATTTTGTGTTTATATTTTGTTTGTAAACCAACTTACTACTGAATATGTATCACTTGAGAGGAGTTCTTGTATTTATTTCAGATAGGGTTTAGATTTGGTTAATCTTTGTTTATAATTTCTTTCTCAGTATTTTAAATAGATGATTTAGATCGTTAGTGCCTCTTTATTTAGTTAAATTCTTGGATTAGTCAGCTGCTAGCTTAAGGGGCGCTACATCTCTCATCCATCCTTCCTGCCATTTCACTGCACATTGTTTTCCATCTTATGGTTAGGTGTTTCAGACTCTCACCAACCCTCTGCTTTAACCCAAATACATCTTCAATACCTGGCCGCGATAAATTGTTGCTTATATATGCTCCCAGAAATGTAGCTTACAAATGGTCAAAAGAAGTTATAGTATTTTTGGGCAATCCCTCGAACCATTTTAGTGCCTTGCCAATTAAACTAGATGCAAAGTATTTGCATAACATTGCGTCATGGTTTTCCCATTGTACCATACACCTAACGTAAGCCTTGACATGTTGAATAGCACAGGTAGTCCCATCAAAGATACGGTTTAACGCTGGTAAATTGCATTTTGGAGGAATTCCTCTTAGTTGTACTTCTTGAGTGAATGGAGTTCTCGCAGCTTCTTTAATGGCTTCATCAAGTTTCCTTCTGCCTCATTCTCTCCTGTTATTCAACATTCCCCTCATTTCTGCTAATTCTCTTAAAATTTGTTCATTTCCAGCTGAATTTTGCTCTATCGGTCGTTTTAGCGCAACTTCTCTTCTTCTACGTTCATGCCTTTCTTGTCTTGCGATATTTTGTGTATCTTCTTCTTCATCTTAATTTTGCCTTCTTTTGCTATTTTCCTCTTCTCTTCCTTCCTGGATTCGTAACTGGTTATGTCTTCCAATTTCTTTTCTGCGAGTTTCTTCATTTCTCATTATTTCTCTTTGCTGTCTTTTTATTCTCCTTTGTATTCTATCATATTCCTCATTGATATCATTGTTATGGCGATTTTGTGTGCGTCTTCTTTCTCGATTATCATGATTATTTTGCCGAATCGCTTTCTGAAATTCTTGTTCTTCCACTTATGGTCTTAATCTTTCCCTATCGCAAGCCAGACGTGCTTGTTCAGCATAATGTCTCTCAATTCGTCCTCAATGATTCTTTGATTTCTTTGTATTTCTCGCCCATGTAATGTTCTTCTACCTTCTTCTCTATTTTCTTCATCATTTTGATTATTTCTACCCTCTTGATTTTGTCTACCATTTACAGCTTCATCGCGTGGAATATGGCGATCATCAATTATCTCTTCTTCTCTATGATGTTGTTCTTCATTTGAATTTTGCATTCTTTCCACATTTATCATGGGGTAATTTCATCTTAGTTCTTATCTAAATGACCTTGAACTTGATCTAGCAGTACTTCTTGATCTCCTTCTTTGCAATCTTAAATTTTCCATTCTTAACTCATGATTTTTCCTTGTTAAATTCGCACGTTCTTCTGCTTCTAATCTCCTTTCCTCCTGTATTCTTTGTATTAAATCATTTATTGTTTCATTTTCATCTTCTCCATGAATTAATCCTTCAACCACTCCTCTATCTCTTTCTTCTCTTCTTTCATTTCTTAATTCTTGATCTTCTTCTTCTTCTACTGTATCTGATTTCCAAGTATGCACGCTAACTCTATCATAATCCACAGCTCTATCTTGTATTGATGTTTGTTGATTTGATTGTTGAATATGATTTCCTTCATTATTCCTTGTTCCATTTTTTCTTGTTCTTATTCTTTAATATTCTCCCATTTCATTTGTCCCTCCACCTGCAAGCCTTTTACTCCTCCTTACGGTTGTTGGTGGTTCTGATGTGTTTCTTCTTCTTCTAGCCATTATTGCGTTAGATCTTTCACTAATTGTTCTAAATTCCTTTCAATCACAATGTCAATTTTTATCTTTTTCTTCAAGTAATCATCAATTCATCCCTGTTTCGGGTGCCAAAATGTAGTTGCAGGAAATCCTACACTACACCCTTGTTAAGATTTCATAATAATCAACTCATACTTAAAGATTAAAAACGACTCTTTATCATTTAATTCTCAGAAAAGTTTACAGATGTGGAAGAAATCAAGAACACAACTATTCTCTCAAAGTTTCTCTCTCCTCAAGACTTTCTCAATTCTCAAAAAATACATCATCCTCCCTCTGGACGTACTGGGTTTCTATATATAAGGTAGATACATAATGGATGATAGCTAAGCTGTCCTTTACTTTCGGATTTGATTTGCGATCGTATCGCAATCAGTTATAATATGAAATCTCGCAAGTATTGTAACCATCGCAGATAAATCATGCTCTTCTCGTGTTTCCTCAATCGTCAGCTATTACGTAATTCTTTAACCTACTCTGTGACACTCGCAAAGTGTTGTTGAAGAGCTCGCGGTATTCTTGCAGAAGTATTTTTAATCTCGCAAGAATACTGTCATGGCGATATTTTGGTCCTATAGGTATGAAAATATTGATAAAAGGTAGAATGAACTTTTGACTACAAAAGTTAAGCCTATTATGTCATTATGAAAAAATAATTAAAGATATGATGATCTTTTGTTTACAAAGATTAAGTCTATTATATGTCATTGTGCAAATAGTGATGTAAAATAGAATTAATCTTTAATTATTCCGCAATATTGGTCTTTTCCTGATCCACATCTTTGTGTATGTTATGTGCTACTCTGTAAGTTCTCTTATGTTGAGCATGACCAATTGAATTGATCATTTTCCTTATGGTTAATTCAATTGATATTTTTGGATACAAATTCATGTTTCATGTGATTTGTTAATGTCCAAAGAAATCCTTCTTTTCTTGTAAAAGTAAGGTCGCTCTTGTTGTTCTTTCGGGGACGACATTTTATGGGGGAGAGTTCTTAATTGAACTTGTGCTTAATTGCCAAATCTTTGTGGGGTGTGCGACTATGGAATATTATTGGGGTTATCTTGTATCTTTATAAACTCCTTGATGAATGCATTTAGTTTCGGCTATTTGATGGCACCTAAACAAGTTGGTATGTTGTTCTCTTTTGGTCATGAAGTATCTCTATGAAAATTTCATGAGGATCCCACTAGTTTTCGTACCTTTGCCAATTTATATTGACAAAAAGGGGGAGAATTAATATGTAGTTCACACTAAAAATACATATGGTTTACGGATCATTATGTAAGGGGGAGTGGTTTTCATTGTGAGATGAAGTATTAACTAAGGGGGAGTGATACATATCACCATAGTATTATTTCCAAAGTTGTGATACAATTGGACTTTGTGCTATATAATGATACTATAACATTGTATAACAATGATTGAGAGCAACTGTTTTCTCATTGTTATAGCTACGGATCTTCAACAATAATGATACAGAAACACATTTGGAATCATTTGAGTACTTGGAAGTGACGAAGATTTCAAGTAATGTTGAAGAACCAAGGAGATCAAACATTTGGATGAGAAGCTACAAAGTTTATTTATTTTGTAATCCATATGTATTTATAGTTTTGTCACTAAAATTAACAAATGGGGAGATTGTTAAAGCACTGCTCGGTCAAACTCGTAAGCGTTGCTATCTCAATCTTGTTTGTCAATGTTAGTGATAAAGACTATAAATATTGATTTCTAGTCTACTTATAGTGATGTCTCGGACTAGGATAGATTGTGTAGTTGAGCATTAGACTTCACGGCGTTCATCAATTGAAGACGAATAACTACTAAGGAGAGATTGTGGAACTTCATCATGAAAAGGTATGTGGAGACTAAAACTCATCTATCACTTGAGAAGTCTATTTCTACTCTATCTCCTATATTGAGACAAAATTCGTACTATTATATAGTATTCGATTATCCATATTTGAGATTTCGAGCTGAGTTAAACTCGCTTATATATTTCTCGAAATATGTGTTGGTAAGTTTTCGCTTCAACCAAGTTCATCTTATATTCTTGACGAAAGTCAAAAGATGATCATGTGAAAATCGTAGAGTAACATCTTACGTGGTTTGTGTGATGCAATCATTTGGTGTAAACTTGGAATGTTTCGCTATGATTATTTCAATAACTCAAAAATTGCTTTGATGTTAATAGTTTGTGAAAATGGATATTGTCATCCTCAAAGAAAGTTTTAATGATTGAAATAAGAGTTTAGAACACTTAACCAACATTGGATTATAAACATAGTATGTGTTCTTGCATATATGTGATCCATCACCGGAACTATAGTATGCATACCCGTATGCGTACATGTTGGTTGTGAAATTCCATGTACCTAAGTACACATACGCGTTGGAATTTTGGGTCCAAAAAAAAAATGTTGTGTTTGGAATTTTGCATACCCGTTTGCATACTGGCGAACCCAAACTCAGTCCGGCTACTTTAAGTATACGTACCCATTTGCATACCTAAGTGGTTAAAGTTCTAGAATCGGTTTGTTCATGAACTAATACATTAATATAATAAGGAATGCATTCTTTGCAAACCGTGGCTATAATATTCATGAATTGATTCGAGTGAATCAAACCGATTTTGCTACAATTGTGTTCTTGTATACTTCTATGAGAATATAGCAATTGAACAACTCTATAAATAGTTTCATTTAATAAGGTTGATATGAGAGTGTTCATATAGCTAACCTAAATTAACTACTGTTGATCCAACCTAGTGTACACATTTAGGTAAGGTTACTTAAACCTAAATGAAGGTACATTTCATTTGTATATAACAAGCTAAGTTAGATCTAACGGTTGAAATATATTAGCTTGAGTCTAATCCGGTTTCCATCCAACGGTGAATATTGAATGCTTTGGTACCAAGGTAACTTAGATTGCAAACCCTGATTTGAAAACTATATAAAGGAGAAATCTAGCAACTGGTAAACCTAATCCCCACACCTCCTGTGTGATATTAGTTGCGACTAGAGTCGATTCTCCTTTAACCTTAGGTTTTTCACGAAACCCTGTAGGTTAACGACTTAAAGACTTCATTGGGATTGTGAAGCCAGGCCCAACTATTTTCTCTGTAGTTACGTGTTCTAATCTTGCTTGTACTATCGTGATTGAGTATTATCTTTTCTAAGATTTGCTTAAGATTTATCTCTGATAGGTAAGATTAAAATTAGTCACAAATATCTTCGTCTCATCGTTTGTGATTCCACAATATCTTGTTTTTCTTCCATACGATTAAGATTATTGTGAGATGATTGATAATACTAGGCTGTTCTTCGGGAATATAAGTATGGTTTATCAACTGGTTCCTATAAACCTTGATTTATCAAAATCCAAAACAAAACTCGTAGGTATTTTCGTGGGAGACAGATTTATCTATTCCAATAAACTTTTCTGTATGAGACAGATTTGTTTATCAAGTCTTCGAATTTGGTTCGTAGCAACTCTTGGTTGTAGGTGAGATCAGCTAAGGGAATAAGTGCGTAGAATCCTGCTGGGGTTCGAAGACATAAGGAGTGCAACTGTACCTTGATCGGTGTGAGATTGATTAGGTCTCAACTATATTCTAGGCCGAAGTTCATTGGTCGTAGGCTAGTGTCTGTAGCGTTTTTATACAGTATGGTGTTCAAAGATGGACTAGGTCCCGGGGTTTTTATGCATTTGTGGTTTCCTCGTTAACAAAAATTTTGGTGTCTGTGTTATTTCTTTTCCGTATTATATTTTGTTATATAATAGAAATATCACAGGTTGTGCGGTTTCCTCGTTAACAATCAGTTCTTGACGTTTTGTTAGTGGAAGGTAAGAGAAAGAAAGAATGGAAAAGGCGATTTTTCTGGCGATGCTGACTTTAGTCAATATTTTTTTTCTTCAGTGATTCCTTCTGATATTTTCTGTTGTTCTTGATTGATCTCTTCTGGATTGGGATTAATTATTGGTGTTAGTTTATCCCTAATCTTTCTTCTGTCTTTTTTCTGATTTCTTATGGATTCAAGCTCCGGTGGTGGTTTAGGGTTTGGTAATCAATTGGGTACTAAGTCTTCTGATTCTACTATGGAAGAAAGTACCAGTGGTAGTAGTATTCCTATTGCAGGAAGTTGGGATTCAGTACTCACTAAGCAACAAGTAGATTTTGCTACATCTGAATCGATGGTTCGCATGGATTCTTGTATGGTGAATGGTGAGAGATTTATGATGGCAGACCCTGAGGAGCATGCTTTAGCTGTTAAAAGTTGCGAGGATATGGTGATTGGATGTTTTATAGGCAAGAGATTACCTTATATTTTAGTTCAAAGGACTGTGAAGCGAGTATGGAAGCTCAAAGGTGATTTTCGTATGACTATTCATGGTAATTCTGTTTTTGTTTTTGAGTTTGATTGTGCTGAGGATAGACTTACATCACTTGAACATGGGGTGTTTTTCATTGCTGATCAATTGTTTATGGTAAAAGCTTGGACTCCTCTTTTGGAATGGGAGATAGCAGAACTGAAGACTATTCCTATTTGGTTGAATTTTTATAATGTGCCTATTCATATGTGGAATGCTAAGGGATTAAGTCTAATTGCTAGTTACATTGGCACTCCTATTATGTCAGATAAGAATACTTTTTCTAGACAGAGAATGAATTATGCTAGATTATGTGTTGAAATTAACGTTAATTGTGCTTATCTTTCTGAAGTTCCTCTTATTGTGGGTGGAAAGTGTATCACTATCCCTGTGGAGTACCCATGGAAGCCTTCGAGGTGTGCTTATTATGGTATTTTTGGACATTCACTGGAGAAATGTATTGTTAAGCCTAAAGTGGTTGTTGCTCAGACTGGGAAAGTTGGGACACAACATGATGAGAGGAGTAGGCAGGTGTGGAGGAAGAAAACCTCTAAAAGAAATAGGGATGATTCTGTGCAAGAGGTCTCTGATATGGAAGTAATGGAGGAAATAGTTATGGAACCAGCTCCTCCCTTAGCAGGATTGGTTAAGGACAAGGTTGTGCAATTTTCTAAGGAAAATTTTAACACCACAAGTAGTCAAAGGAAATTAGTGGAGGTCCCTATTCAAGTTGCTAATAAATTTGCAGCTCTAAATTTTAAGGGGACTGAAGAGGAGAATAATGTTCTTCATGAAATTACAGTTGGATTTGCTTCTACTTCTAATGTTATAGAAAATCATAATCAAGCAACAGGTGTGGATGATGATTCTGTAGGGGGAGTAAGATCCCATTTTGCCCAGGAATCAGTGGGTCCTGCAAAGTTTTTGAAAGTTGTAGACAACAAAAAGTCTGGGAAGGGTGGTAAGAAAGCTCCCCCCCCCCCCTAATATTCTAGATTTTTAAAATAGGGTGCTGGAACCTTAGGGGATTGAATGATCCCCTAAAACAGAAGGAGGTTAGTAGTTTTATCAGAAATAATAATTTATCTCTAGTAGGTTTAACTGAAACTCATGTTCATGCCAATAAGAGTAATGGAATAATGAGAAGGATTTGCCCTTCTTGGAAGTTTTTTGATAATTATTTTCATAGTTCTGCAGGGAGAATTTGTGTGGGCTGGGATCCTGAAGTTTTGAAAGTCTCTTTTATTCAAAATTCTTCTCAAGCCATCTATCTAGATGTTACTCTGCCCTATGATATTTCTTGTGTGTTCACTTTTGTGTATGGAGATAATGATGGGATTAGGTGTCTTTTTCTGGGTCTAATAAGAAGCCTTGGGTGATCCTTGGTGATTTTAATTCTATTTTGGAATATAAGGATAGACTTAGCAAGACTGAAGTTGCGTCTTCTTAATATTCTGATTTCTTTAAGTGTACTCAAGATGCTCAGATTTTTGATTTGGCCTATACTGGTTGTTTCTATACTTGGAGCAACTTACAAGAAGGTGAATATAGAGTTATGGGGAAGATTGATAGAGTTTTGGTTAATCTAGAATGAATTCATCAATTTCAGGACTCTATGGAAGAATTTCTAAACCCTGGGGTTTCTGATCATAGTCCTAGTGTAACAACTTGTTTTGAAGTAAGAGCTCATGGCCCACCTCCATTTAGGTTCTGTAATTATCTTGTTGATGATGAGGAATTCTTGAAGATTGTGTGAGTATGTGTGGATAGAACCAGTTAAGGATAATCCAATGGTTGTGGAGGCTAAAAAAGTTATGTTGACTTTACAATCTTCTCTGCAGGAAAGCCATTTGTATGTTGAGACTGCTAGATTGGAAAGAAAAGCTGTACACACTTATGTTAATTTGTCAAGATGTGATGAATCTTTGGCTCAACAAAAAGCTAAAGTTAAATGGATGGAAGATGGGGATTCAAATGTGAAATTCTTCTATAACTCCATTAGAGAAAGAAGGTCTAGAAATAATATTTTGATTCTTAATGCTAGATCAGGAGAAAAATTGGAGGATGACAAGTTAATTGCTATGGAGTGTGTTGATTTTTATGAAAATATTTTTAACTCAGTGGAGGGTGAAGGCGTTTCTTCTGGTATTTTTTGAGTCTTTACAGTTTGAGAACATTCTTCAACAGAGAGATTGTGATCGACTTATGAAGCCTGTTACTAGGGATAAAGTTGTCTGGGCTTTATCTTCTATTCACTCTAGTAAGTCTCCTGGCCCTGATGGGTTTTCTAGTTACTTCTTCAAGAAAGCTTGGTATGTTATTGGAGATATCTTTGTTGCTGCTATCCTCAATTTTTTCCAGAAAAGGAGGTTGTTAAAGGAGGTAAACAACACTTTTATTACTTTGGTATCTAAATGTGATAACCCTGATACTATATGTGATTTTAGACCTATTGCTTGCTTCAATGTTATCTATAAATGCATAACCAAGATTCTAGCTAATAGGTTTAAAGTAGTGATGAGAGACTTGATTAGTTCAAATCAGTCTGCTGTTATTTCTAGCAGATCTATACAAGATAATATTATGTTAGCCCATGTAAGGAATTATCATAAATCAAAGGGTGCCCCTAGATGTGCTTTAAAAGTGAACTTGAAGAATACTTATGATTATGTTAAATGGGAAGTTGTTATAGAAGCCATGTCTAAGTTTGGTTTTCCAGATGGGTTTATTCATTGGGTTAAACTGTGTATCTCTTCAGCCAAATTTTCCATTATGATAAATGGCTCTCCTTATGGATTTTTTGGTGCTCAAAGGGTCTAAGACAGGGATGTCCTTTATCCATGTATTTATTTGTTATGGTTATGGAGATATTTAGTGCTTTAATGCAGCATCAAGTGAGGCAGGGCAATTTTGAATTTCACCTTAAATGCAAGACTACTAGGTTAACACATTTGTGTTTTGCTGATGATGTCCTTATTTTCTTCAAAGGCACTCTAAAAGCTACCCATGTTATTAAGAACACTCTTGATGATTATAAGTTTTGCTCTGGTCTTACTGTGAGTGTGCATAAAACCTCTTTATACCACTCTGGAATCCAAGTGGAGGAAGTGAGATTGATTCTTCAATGTATGGGTTATGCTGAGGGAGTTCTTCCAGTGAGATACTTAGGAGTCCCTCTTATCTCTACAAGGTTATCATATGTTAATTGTCTCCCTCTGATTGCCAAGATAATCAAGAGAATTAAATCTTGGAAAGCAAGATTTTTGGCTTATCCTGGAAGACTTTTTCTTATCAAAGATGTTCTCTATGGCATGGTTTATTTCTGGTTTTCTTGTTTTTTATTGCCTAAGAGGGTCTTCAAGGAGTTAAATACCATCTTTAAGAGATTTATATGGGATGGTATAGAGATGAGGAAGAAGTATAATCCCATTAGTTGGTTGCAAATTTTCACTTCTTATCAGGAAGGGGGGCTGGGAGTAAATAAATTGGAATTCACAAACATTTCTGCTAATCTTAGACATATCTGGGATTTAGTGTCTGGTAAGGACACTATATGGACCAACTGGGTTAAGGTGAATATTATCAAATCTAAGTATTTTTGGAGTATGGTAGTGCCTCAAGATTGTTCTTGGAGCTGGAGGAGAATATTGGATTGCAGTATTAGTACCATTTTAGGTGATGGAATAGATACTAGTCTTTTGCTAGATTTTTGGCATCCTCAGGGTAGACTTTGTGATTGGCTTCAAGTGGAAGATATTAATAATCTAGTGAACCATGGTCATCATTCAGTTTCAAATTTTATCAGAGGATATCAATGGATTTTTCCCAGTGATGCTACAACTATTGATGATTTAAGGAATTCTGTGCAGGGAGTGAAAGTTGATTCTAATGAAGCTGATAAGAAGATCTGGATTGCTAGTACTCATGGTGAGTTTTCAATGAAGGAAACTTATCAGGCTTTGGTTCCTAAGGGTCCTGATATAAGTTGACATAGATTGGTTTGTTTCAAGGGGCACATACCCAGACATTCTTTCATAGGCTGGTTGGATTTGCATAGACGGCTTAAAACAAGGAAAAAACTTCTCCAATGGGGTTGTACTAAAGATGCCCAATGCTTACTGTGTATGGAAACCATTGAGGATGAGGACCATCTATTTTGCAGCTGTAGATTCTCTTCTACTATTTGGCAAGGTATTCTGATGAAGCTTGGTTATTATAAAAATTGTTCCCTTTCTTGGGAAAATGAAGTGAAGTGGTGTTGTGAAAACTTTGGCAGTGGTGGAGCTGTGAACACTATCAAGAAACTTTCTTTTAACAGTTTCATTTATCATATATGGAAAGAAAGGAATAAAAGGTTATTCTCTACTCAGTCAAATTCTATGGATGTTGTTAGTTTTAATATTGTGGCTGATGTTATACTAAAAGTGGAGGCTTGCAATCTATCTGATATTGATACTGCTGTTGTTAGAAGTTTTTTAGCTAGATGGAATGTCTCTTGTAAGTTGTTCAAGAAAAAAATTCATTGCTTGCACCTGGAAGCTTCCCTTAGATGATGAAGTTATGATCAATATAGATGGATCAAAAAAAAATATGACTCATGGGGATATGGTGTTATTATTCGTGATGTCAATGGTGACCCTGTTGCTGATGCTACAGGTGGTTCGGGTCCTGAGACTGTGTTTACTATTGAATTAATGGGAGCTGAATTGGGGATGAAGATGGCTATTAAAAATCATTTGCCATTTGTTCACATTGGTACAGATTCTATGGCAGTGTTCAATCTGTTTAATAGTAAAGACCCCAAACCAATCTGGAGTGCGATGCATTTGTGGAGACATATTGAACGTCTGAGAAGACAATTTAAAAGAATCAGGGTTAGTCACATTTACAGGGAGAAAAATATGGCTGCTGACGATCTAGCGGATGTGCATCCTAAGGAGAGCTTTATAGAATTGGAGTTGGGTACTTTCTCTGAAAAGCTGCTTACCATTACTGCAGAGGATAAGAGTTTGAAGGTGTACTACCATAGTTAGGTTCTTATTTTGTTTTTCTTTTTCCTTTTTGGTTTGGTTGGGGTCTTCTTAACCCCGCGGAATGCTTCAAAACCAAAAAAATAAATAAAATACAATCAGTTCTTAAATCCGACCTTTGGGTTGTTGATTGAATTGATTGACGCTTGGATATTGGTTTGTGACACCGTCCAAGTTATTTCTCTTATTCAATCGGGCTCGTAAATTCCTATTTGTTTGATTGCAGATTGAATTGAGAAATTGAGATATAACTCTTTGATATACTTTTCTATAGATTGAGTCTAACTATCTACTTGATTCTCTTGAAAGTATATTGGAGTTTGTCTATTCATATTGTTGAACGAAATATTGGGTGTGGTTGTTAGACCCCCGATTTCTCACTTAAATTTCAAAATAACTTCCATATTGGAAGTCTTTTCCGTTAATGCGGCGCCATTCCACCCGACACCTTGGTTAAATGTTCATCGTGGTTTCACCACCCTTCATGTTTCGACCCGCTTGCATTGTCAAAGTAACATACTGATGAATTAAGATATTTGGCTTTGGCTTTAGTGGAGCCCAAGATCCAACATTGACTCAAATGTGAAAGTATATATACGAATAGAGACTTTTTAGGGAGTTTTTATTCTAGGAAAGTCTTAGGTGTCTAGTGGTGTTTATCTCCACATTTATAGCTTACGATTCCTTATCATTTAGATAGGGTTTATCTTCTTACTTTGTTTATCCTTTTCTTAGCTTGCAAGTTTAGGGTTATATTTAAGGTTCGGTTTTTTTTTTAGTGGGCAGTTTTTGATGAATGAAAAAGAAAAGGTTAAACTCAGAGAGTTTTCATGTTCAGTTTATGTTTAATCCGATAACCATGCATCAGTTTTGGCGCTAGAAACTAATCAGCGTTCATGGATCTAGGAAGAGGAGAACGTAGAATTGGTCGTGCCTCTCCTCATCTGGAGGAGATGATGAAGTTTGAAAGGATTACCAAACTTGAACGACAGGTTGAAGTGCTCACTCGTCAGATGGTTGTTCTGCAGAAACATCAAGAGCACCATCAATATCCAAATCGGCGAGAGGCAGATGAGGATGTTGATGAGGAAAACATGTTTGATATCTTCGCTGGTAGCGTAGTGGGTAGTCAACTCGCTGCATATCAATCGCATGATTCCAGGTGGGACTCTGGGTTGAAAGTTGACATTCCTGACCTTAATGGTAGCTCGTAACCAGATGGTTCAATTGATTTCATTTGTGATGTAGAGGAAGTTCTGGAGCTTAAGAGCATCCAGTGAGATCGAACAATAGGTAGTGAACCGTTGTTCTCAGCAAGCGCAAAATAAGACGGAGTTGTTGTCTATTGGGAGTTACCGCCAATCTATGATACTTATCCAAATGATGAAGTTTTCCTTCGTTCAGATTGTATCGATATTTTTCCGAGAGAAGATACAACAAATGTAAGTACTCATTTGGTTCTATGTGGTTCTGTTAATGAGTCTCAAGTTTTACGTATGACAGAGAATATTAGTTTCCGTTCCAACTTTTATGAGAAAATAGTTTGTCATACGGAGATGCTACTTGGAAATAATTATAAAAGTAAAATTTGAGGTCGAAATTTCTCGAACACCTATACAAAGGCTACAGCTGAAAACGTATCGGGAAATTTGGGAAGCGTCATTTGTTATGCTAGCACATCATATACCAATACTTATATTCTGCTGGAGGAATTCGTGAGATGGCCGGCAACAAAAATCTCATCTTTTGTGCTTGATAGATATACGCACAGAAGTTTCTTGGCAGTAGCAAAGCGGGTTCACAGACGTTCAGATGCAATTAGATTTAATGTTCTTAACGATAATGCATGTGTGTACTGGACTCTTGGTTGTGGATATCTTTATGCTAATGTGAAAATAGTTTTGGGTCAGATTTACCAAAGAATTATGATTATTGAGTCCTATGGCAGTAGGGGAAGCCGTATATGGTTTTTTTTTTTGTACATGCTTTTTATACTATAGGAAGGCCAGGAAGTTTTACACACAGAATCAACATCGTGTGTACGGAGAGTTACGTCTCCCTATATTGGCGTATAAAATATTATCTCTGGTTTGGTACATATGCCTCGTCTAAAAAGTATCTTCATCCTAGCAACAAAGAACTATTAGACAGCAAGGTCCGTTATTGGGAGAAGGGTTGGAGAGGATTGACATCAAAGGGCATGCATACTTTTGAGAATAGTGAGCCTAAATCCTTCTTCAGTGTTCTTGAGAAAATGAAAGCAAAGAGAATTTCATTACTTGTTTACTATGCATTAATGACTAGAGTGGACCAAAGATTACTATGTGCCGAGTATCAAGTAGGTGGACTGAGTAAATCAGGGGTCTTTGCAAACATGGTTGACACCATTACCACCACTAACGGTGTGGCTTTCGTTTTTGATCTAGGAAGGTCGAAACAGAAGATGGAGGTGTCTGATCTCATAGGAAGGATGAGTCGACCAAATATTCAGGAGTATCTCATCAAGATGGTAACTGATACTGGTGGCTTAATCAAGACTTACCGGGATGGGGTTGTAACTTCATTGAAGCGTTCTGAAATCGGTACTAGAAGGAATGTTCTTGATTTACTCTATGGGTTGAGTGATGGTATGGGTACAAGTGACATTGTCAAAGTATTATTGACGTATCTCAGCTCAAAAAATGGAGCAATACACAAGGAACGCGTGTTGGACACTTTTGTTTTTGTGGAGAAGCTTAATCTTGATTCATCTTGTTTGTTACAAACAATGAAGGTTTATAATCTTTTATTAAGGATGAAGAATATTTACCTGTTTTATAAAAGACAGTGGTTAGTGTCTCTTCTCGCGAAGAGTTTGGTTACGTTTTGGCTGAATATTTTTACTGCAGCCGTAACAATGGGGGATATACTAAATGTTCTAGATGTGAAAATAATCAGTGAAATTGACAATCTAGTAACTGTTTTGGATGAATCCTTTAGAAAGATTAATGAGAAGTACATAAAGGAAGCAAACATATGGTTTACAAGGATCCATGGAAAATCAAACAGAACATATGGAAGTAGGGTGGGATTAATGCTTGTTACTGTCCCAACTAAGTCCAGTATAATAAACGAAGATTTGTGTTTTGTTTTTGACCGTGGGAAGAAAGAAGAGAGGAAAAATTCAGATACGAATTTTATTTGAGCTGGGGAGAATGATGAAGTAGGATATTTGGCTTTGGCTTTAGTGGAGCTCGAGATCCAACATTGACTCAAATGCGAAGTATATATATGAATAGAGACTTTTTAGAAAGTTTTTATTCTAGGAAAGTCTTAGGAGTCTAGTGGTGTTTATCTCCACATTTATAGGTTACGGTTCCTTCTCATTTAGATAGGGTTTATCTTCTTACTTTGTTTATCCTTTTCTTAGCTTGCAAGTTTAGGGTTATTTTTAAGGTTCGGCTTCTTGTTTTAGTGGGCAGTTTTTGATGAATGAAAAATAAAAGGTTAAACTCAGAGAGTTTTCATGTTCAGTTTATGTTTAATCCGATAACCATGCATCACATACTAAATAATTTCTTTATTCACATTGAAGTGACAACTCAACGCATTCACATCGCGATTGTATAGGTTCGGTATTTCTTCTTGAAATTTCACAAATATGTTTTTCCAAAATGACGTGGGTTGGAGTGCAGCACCAACGATAATACGTTGACTAAAAAAACATAATTCCTGCTGAAAAAGAGGGGGTCTAACAACCTCACCCAATATTTCGCTTAGCAATTTGTATGGACTAACTCCAATATACCTTTAAGAGAATCAACTAGACTCAATCTTAATAAAGTATATAAAAGAGTTCTAATATCTCTATTTCACAATTTAATCAGCAAATTAAACTGACAGAAATCCGTGAGCCTGATTATTATGTGAAATAACTTGAACGGTACCAAAGACCAATGTTCAAGTGTCAATCAATGTAAATCAACAACCAAAGGTCGGATATTCTAATTGATTGATCTTAATGTACAACCTGTGATATTTCAATTATATAACAAAATATAATTCGGAAAAAAAATAACATAGATACCAGAATTTTGTTAACGAGGAAACCGCAAATGCACAAAACCCCCGGGACTTAGTCCAGATTGAACATACACTGTATTAAGCCACTACAGACACTATCCTACTACAAGCTAACTTCGTTCTGGACTGTAGTTGAACCCCAATCAATCTCACACTGATCCAAGGTACAATTGCGCTCCATACATCTCTGATCCCAGCAAGATACTACGCACTTGATTCCCTTAGATAATCTCACCCACAACTAAGAGTTGCTATGAACCAAAGTAGAAGAATTAAATAAACAAATCTGTATCACATATAAAAGTCTACGATAATTGATAAATCTATATCCCACATAAACACCTACAAGTTTTGTTCCGTCTTTTGATAAATCAAGGTGCACGGGAACCAATTGATAACCCGAACTTATATTCCCGAAGAACAACCTAGTATTATCAATCACCTCAAAATAATCTTAATCGACGCGTCTAAAGAAGTTATTGTGGAATCACAAACGATGAGATGAATATGTTTGTGACTAATTTTATATCTTGCCTATCAGAGATATTAATATCAAGCCAATCGTTATGATTGTACTCAACACGATAGAATCAGTAAGGGTCGTTAACATGGTTTTAGAGAAGTGGTATGTTACAACTAAAACCATGTTAATGATTCAAACTACAAGGGTCCATATACCGTATGACTAGGTGTAAGTAATACAAAGTTATAAGGCCACTGGAAACTAGCATACTAAGGACAATAAGCAAACATCGAAACTTGATGAGCGATTAAGAAAGATTCACCTTCATTCATCTTCCTCCTTTTCTTTTTCTTCTGGAGGATCTGCTGAAAATGGTGGTGAAAACGTTGTTTTCATTAAGCAAGACTGGAAATATATCAGGTCTTCGTGCAGGTAGTCTTTTTCTACTCCTGCCATAAAAGAGCAATACAATTCACATCAGTTTATGTCACCTCACGAAAATAACTCAACTCAGTCAAAAAATAACAAGACTCAGAAAATACAATAGTACGAGTTAGCGTATTTCAATGATGGCATTAGTCAAGTATGTACACTTCCACGACTTGGTTCAACTCAGAAGTTCAGAAATACCAAAACGTTGACACGAGTCGTGACATGAAACCAAAAATAATGACTGCTCAAGAAATTGTTATAAACTATTACTGAGCTAGAAACATTGAAGATAGACTTTTCAGTTGAGCCCGCTATAACAAGGAACATTGAGTCACCTAGAGACACTCTGTCCCCTGCAACTAAATCCACATGTTGTCATTTACAGACACACATGTGAACATCACTACCCCATGAAGATAATTGTTAACTTTAAAGCAAAAGGATCTTAATCATCATATTGTAGACTAAACTACTTTACCAATTAAAAAGGCCTTAAAGAACAATCATATTGAAGACATATATACCTTACAGGCCACATGGGAGCATAAATATTTTTGCATAGGTGCTCGCATACCATTGTGTATCGGCGTAGCTGATAATAATATAAGATAATTAGTTCTAATATTTTCAGGCTGACTTACTACACTAAAAAAGAGCACCACTCATTGAAATGAACGAACCTTGATGCAGTGGAGTTCGTGAAGGATGCATTGTAGGCATCTCATATGCACAAGCTTCAAATAACTCAACATCCTACGACGTACAGCGTCCCCTTGAAAAAAATATGTTGGCATACACAAATTCATGTGACCAAATAGCTCTTTTATACAAAATATATAGCACAAGAAAAAATCTTGACCTCCTAGTTTTCTTTTCCAATGTTATTAAATTGACCAAGGGTTAGGCACCAATCCACAAAACAAACTACTGATAATGTGAAATAGACCAACTTACCTTAATAATATAATCCAAAACCACTACTACCACCACCACCAAGGTAACCGCTACCAGCCAAGCTACGACTGGAATATAGTGATGACAAGTAAGAGCTACTGCCAACCTTCCACGAAAACACAAGTGAATATAATCTATCAAGGCAAAAGCTTAAAAGTAACGTACTGATAGGAGGTTTAATGCATACATCAGGTCCATGAGAGATGTAATCACCACTGTAGATTGAGTACATTCCATTGACATAATTGCCGCCATAAGAACCTGACACCATATCGTTCATGTAAATAAAGATCATACACACTCTGCTGGATTCCGCAAATACAGACTACCCAGAACAGACTCGAAATCGAAAAGACATCCAAAAAAAAATGTACATATTATATTATAAACTCCCTTCCTCCACTATAACCCAGACTCCGACAACTTCCATAAATCCCATGTGAGTCGCCAATTCCTGAGCAGAGAGATAACTTATGCTTCTTGGAGGAAGCTCATCCCTTCGACCATAGTCTCTCTTTGAACTTCTCTTTGACCAGGATAGTATACAGATCCTATCAAACAATCTGATACAACCAGTTTTGTAACACTTAGCAAGCAAGCAATCATAGAGAAATAATTTGAGCAGAGAGAGAACTTCTGCTTCTTGGAGGAAGCTCATCCCTTTGACCATAGTCTCTCTTTGAACTGCTCTTTGACCAGGACAGTACACAGATCCTACTAAACAATCTGATACAAACAGTTTTGTAAAACTTCGCAAGCAAGCAATCATGGAGAAACTCTACATGTAAAGATTTGAAGTGTTCAGGAGATGGATGGAGCTTCTGTGTTTACAACCTTCATAAGCTGCAGCATACTCAAAAATTGTACCTCAACCAAATCCTTATGAGGAGTAATATCTTCAACTTTTGCACCTACAAAGTTCAGGGAAACAAAAACTCCATATATATATTACAGTTTTCACTTAAGCCTTACACCAAACACTTGATATGCTGAAATAATAGCATGCTCAACTCACAATCCCAAATAAAGACAGAGAGATATATACCAAACCATAATTCTTGTAGTATCTTCAACTTTTGCACCTACAAAGTTCAGGGAAACAAAAACTCCATATATATTATAGTTTTCACTTAAGCCTTACATCAAACACTTGATACGCTGAAATAATAGCATGCTCAACTCACAATTCCTAATAAATACAGAGAGAGATATACCAAACCATCATTCTTGTAGTACTTGTTTCTCCTTTACCAGATACTTTAGAGTTGCATAAGACAAGTCAGAATCAGTAGGAACACAAATAAGTATCAAAGACAAACATCACTCAAATGAATGATTTTAGTACACAGATTTTACTAAACAATCTGATACAACCAGTTGTAACACTTCGAAAGCAAGCAATCATGGAGAAACTCTACATGTAAAGCTTTGAAGTGTTCAAGAGATGGCTGGAGCTTCCATGTTTACAACCTTCATAAGCTGCAGCATACTCAAAAATTGTTCCTCAACCAAATCCTTATGAGGAGTAATATCTTCAACTTTTGCACCTACAAAGTTTAGGGAAACAAAAAATCCATCTATATTACGGTTTTCACTTAAGCCTTACATCAAACAATTGATACGCTGAAATAATAGCATGCTAAACTTACAATCCCAAATAAAGACAGAGATATATATATCAAACCATCATTCTTGTAGTATCTTTAACTTTTGCACCTACAAAGTTCAGGGAAACAAAAACTCCATATATATTATAGTTTTCACTTAAGCCTTACATCAAGCACTTGTTGCGCTGAAATAATATCATGCTCAACTCACAATCCCAAATAAAGACAGAGAGATATATACCAAACCATCATTCTTGTAGTACTTGTTTCTCCTTTACCAGATACTTTAGAGCTGCATAAGACAAGTCATAATCATTAGGAACACAAATAAGTATCAAAGACAAACATCACTCAAATGAATGATTTTAGTTCTTCTCACCATTGGGAAACTTCAAGTTGCTTCAAATAAGCCATCTATGTATGTATAGATCGAAAAATACAAACCTAATTACAATCAATGGTGAATACACGGGATCTAAAAACTTGAAACATAAAATAAACACTTCGAGCCCTAAATCAAAACATAAACTTAAACACCCATTTACCACCACTAGTGGTTCCTCATTTTCTTTCATCAAATATATTCCCTGCAATAAAAATTATTCATACAAAATCAAAAATTACCAAGAAAAGCCTACTAAACTAATAAATCAAACCCATAACAGAATCACCAATACCACATAGATCATCAAATTCAATTGAAATAGGTAAAAGTGAGGGAGAAGTTATACCTGAAAAGATCTTCCAAAATATGCAAGTGAAGATGTGAATGTTTTTCTATCAATTGCTACGAAAAAAATAAAAAAATAATAATAATAATTGAAACCATGTCGATAAAATCAAACCTAACTTGAAAAATCGGGAAAAATTGCAAACCCTAACTTATACCTGATAAAGTTTGAAGAAAATCAAACTCCTAACAGCTAGCACGATAAGGAATTGGGATTCTTTCAACATGAAATTGGTTAAATAATAATTGAACATGGATTTCCTTTGAAGGTAAGAGTTTTGAAGAAATCCTTTTAGAAGAAAGGATTTTAATCAAAGTGGTTGTTTCTGGGTTCATAAAGGTCGATTCCTTTTGGTAATTAGCAAATGGATCTGGAAAGATGAAGAAGTATACAATAAGAAATGGGTTTTCTTTTTGCTCCTTAATAGAAGGATGAAGACGAGGAGATTTGATAAATTGTAGTGGATTTACTACAGATGCATTCAAAGAAGGAGAATCAGAGATCTAGAACAAGAAGAAGAAGAGAAGAATGAGAAGAAGAAAAGAGGAGAGAGAGCTCAAGAAGATAAGATGAATAACAACAATAATCTGTAATCCGTACAAGGGATGAATACAAGCTTAAGTAACTCACGTTAAGCATGTGAGTATTACTAAGGGCACCGTATTATGGATAAGGGCTAGCACCGGGTGACCATAACATAACTAACTAGGCTATACCAAGGTTGGGCTATAACAAATGCCGCCCCCTTTAGAGATTCTTGTCCTCAAGAATCATCTTAGGAAACTGGTTCTTCATGAAATGAGAATCCTCCCAGGTGGATTCAGCTGTAGTGGAGTGTGCCCAATGGACAAAAACTTGATGTACATTTTGCATGTTCTTCCTTGTCATGCGAGAGTCGAGCACTGCCAGTGGAGTGACCTTCAAAGAGCTAGCAGAGTCCATGGAATGGAGAGTTGTTTGTGGGAGAATGTCGGCTCCTAGCTTCAACTTGAGTTGGGAAACGTGGAAAACTGGGTGAATCTTGGAGGTTGCTGGCATCTCAAGACGATAAGCCACCTTGCCGACTCTGGCTAACACCTTGTAAGGCCCGAAAAACTTAGCAGACAGCTTAAGGTTCCTGCGCAATTGTACAGAAGTCTGGCGATAAGGTTGGAGTCGAAGATAAACCCAATATCCCACCTAAAACTCTCTTTAAGTTCTTCTCTTATCATCTTGTTGCTTCATTCGATGTTGCGCCTCCTCCAATGTAGACTTAAGAAGAGCCCCCATTGTTTGTCTTTGTTGTAAATAGTTAGCAACCGCTGTATTTGTAGTTGGGGGAGAAGAGATACCAAACTGTGGAGGGAAGTAACCATACAGTACTTGAAAAGGTGTCAGCTTAAGGCTAGTGTGGTAAGTGGTGTTGAACCACCACTCAGCCATTGGTAGCCAACTTACCCATTTAGTTGGCTTAAAGCTTATCATGCACCTTAGGTAGGCTTCAAGAGAAGCATTCACTCTTTCGGTTTGGCCATCAGACTGAGGATGATATGATGTGCTCATATGTAAAGCAGTGCCAAGCTTGGAGAATAGCTCTTGCCAAAAGTTACTCAAGAATATGCTGTCTCTGTCAGATATAATGGAAGTAGGTAGTCCATGAAGTTTGTAGATGGTGGATAAGAATACCTTAGCAATAGAAGTAGCAGTGAAGGGATAACTGATGGCAATGAAGTGGTTGTATTTAGTAAATCTATCCACAACCACAAGGATAAATTCCCTGCCTTCAGACTTAGGCAGCCCAGTGATAAAATCCATGCTGATATGTTGCCAAGCTTGGTCTGGAACTGGTAAAGGTTGCAAGAGCCCTCTTGGAGGAGTGCTAGATCTTTTATGATGCTGACAGGTATCACAGTCTTGGATATATTTGAATAAGTCCTTCTTAAGGCCAACCCAAAATAAGTAGCTCTCTGCTCTTTGATAACTTTCATGTTGACCAGAATGACCTCCCACTGAGGATGAATGAATTGCAGCTAGTATCTGCTACCTCAAGGAACCTTGTGTGCCCACATAAATTCTATTCTTGAATTTAAGGATTCCTTGGGAGTAAGAATAATTTAGTGTACCAGTTGGAGATGTCAGTAATTTAGGAATGAGATCCTGAGCTAAGGTATCACCCTCATAACTCTTAGTAACCTCAGCAAACCAGGCAGGTTGCAGTTGTGTAAGACTATGGCAGGTAGATTGAGTAGTTTGGTGATGTGGCATCCTGGACAAGGCATCAACAACTCTATTGTCTGCTCCTTTCTTATAACATAACTCATAGTCAAACCCCAGTAGCTTAGTCAACAACTTTTGTTGTAGCAGAGTGTGCATCCTTTGCTCCAAAATTTTTTTGATGCTTTGGTGGTCAGTGTAGATGGTAAAGTGGTTGCCAAGAAGATAAGCCCTCCATTTTATTACTGCCATGACAATGGCCATTAATTATTTTTCATAAGTTGAATGAGCTAGAAATCTTTCCCCCATGCCTTTGCTGAATTAGGCAATAGGTTTATGCTCTTGCATAAGTACATCTCCAACCCCTGTATCACAAGCATCAGTTTCTAACTGAAAAGGCTTGGAAAAATCTGGTAAGGCCGAAACTGGGGTGCTGGTGACAGCTGATTTGAGAGCTTCAAAAGCAGCTTGAGCAGAAGAATTCCAAGAGAAACTGTTTTTCTTGAGTAATTCAGTCAATGGCTTGCAAATAAGACCATAATGCTTAACAAACTTCATGTAATATCCAGTAAGGCCTAAGAACCCTCTCAAAGCCCTGAGGCAAGTTGGAACTGGCCACTGAATCATGCAAGCTATCTTTTCAGGGTCAACATCAACTCCTTCTCCAGAGATGATATGGCCCAAATATTCAATGTGTGACTGCCCAAAGGAGCATTTTCTCAGCTTAGCATACAAGGAATGTTTTTGTAGTAAGGCAAGAGTGAGCTCTAAATGTTTCAGGTGAGTGTCCATGTCAGGACTGTAGATGAGAATGTCATCAAATAAAACTAGGATGAATTTCCTTAGGTATGGCTGAAACACCTCATTCATAAAGGCTTGAAAGGTGGCTGGGGAATTAGTAAGCCAAAATGGCATGACCAGGAACTCAAAGTTCCCTTGGTGAGTCTTAAAAGCTGTTTTATGCACATCAGCAGGGAAGACTCTAATTTGAAAATAACCTTCCCTGAGATCAATCTTGGAAAATATAGTTGCACCCTTGAGTTCATCCAGTAACTCATCAATAATTGGGATAGGATATTTATTCTTGATGGTTAAATCATTAAGCCTCCTATAGTCCACACAAAATCTCCAGCTGCCATCCTTCTTTTTGACCAAAATAATGGGTGAAGAGAATGGGCTGTGACTAGGTTGAATCACTCCAGCAGTGAGAATTTCTTGGACCAATTTTTCTACAACCTATTTTTGAATATAAGGAATTCTGTAAGGTCTTTGGTTGGGTGGAGTTGCTGAAGGTTGCAGTGGAATGTGGTGGTCATGAGACCTTGAAGGTGGTAAGGTAGTAGGCTCTTGGAATATAGAGGAAAATGAGTCAACTAGTTGAGTAATAGGTGCAGGGGTAGGGTGTTGGGGTACTGAAGAAGTAGTTGATATGCTGTAAAGATGAGCAACCATACCATGATCATTTGCCTTGAAGTAATGATGTAATTCCTTGGCAGACATCATGGATATTTTTCCAGCCTCAGAATGGCCCTGTAGTTCAATATGCACACCAGCCCTCATAAAGGAAACTAACAACTTGTTAAATTCAAAGTTCACATGACTAACCTCCCTCATCCAATCAACACCTAGAACCATGTCACAGCCTCCCAAAGACAGCAACCTCATGTCAAAATAAAATTCATGTCCCTGCATTGACCACTGGAATCCAGGACATCTGGCCTCACTAACCAATTTGTTTCCATCAGCTACAGCTACCAACAAGGCAGAAGTTGGTTCAATATAAGCTCCACACCTCCTAACAGCTAATGGATTCAAGAAACTGTGGGTGCTCCCACTATCAATCAGAATAGTCAAAGAAGTTTTCTTAACCTCCCCTATAATTTTAATAGTGGAGTGGGATAAACTACCAGACAAGGTATGAACCGAAATCTCCACCTCTTCTTCAACATCATGCTGATTGGGTGAGTCAACTGGTGAAGAGTCCTCTATAGCAGATGAATCCTCATCCTCAGCTATTAACATGAATAACTGATGTTTAGCACACTTATGGCCTCTGTGAAAAACTTCATCACAATTGTAGCAAAGATTTTTCTCCTTCCTGGCTCTCATCTCAGCATAAGTAAGCCTTTTAATGGGTGGAAGTTGGGTAGCAGGACTGGGTTGAACAGGAGTATTCCCTTTATTGAATGGTCTTGGACTTGTAGATGGAGAAGGGTAGTTTCTATTTGGAGTGTATGGTGGAATTTGTACTGGTGGAGGCCTAGGTTGGAACCGTTTTTTAGAAGCATGGTCAAGTAAAGCCTCTTGAATTCTTGCTAAGAAGATGGCATGGGAAAGAGTTTTAGGTGCAAACATCAAAACATGAAGCCTGAGTTCTTCTTTAAGACCACTAATGAAGCTGGAAGTGAAGTACTCTTCTGAGAGATGGCGATTTTTTGCTAACATCATGGCTTTGAGCTCTTCAAAAAGTTCTTGATAGTCAGTGACAGTACTTGTTTGGTACAACTTATTGAATTCCCCAACCACATCATCATGGCCTAACTCTTGGAACCTGATGCAAATATCTCTAATAAACTCATCCCAGACTACCACTATCTTACTTTCTTGATAGTCATGGAACCAGATATCAGCTCGTCCCTCCAAATACAAGGAAGCCATATTAACCTTAACATCATCAGGTAAGTTATGAAGGAAAAAAAAATTCTTACACTTACGGATCCAAGATCTAGGATTAGTACCATCAAACCTTGGGAAATCTACCTTTGGTTTATGCTGCTGAAAGTTGGGCTCATGAGTACCAATAGTAAATCGAGGTTGAGAAGTAGGAATTTCACCTGTATGTGACGATGTAGGTTGTATTGGTGGTCGTCCAAGGACACTATCAGATGCTTCAGTATTGAATGGATTGATGGGTATCTTTTGGTCTAACAATCTCATAAACTTGAGCTGACTCTGTCTCTGATCTTGCTGGTGTTTCTCTAACAGTTCCTCCACCGTCTTTATTTGTGTATCCTTCATCTCTTGTTGGGTTTTGGACAAGTCTTTCATGGTCTTAACCATATCATCGAATTTTTTTGATAGATCATTCAGTGTAACCATTTTAACAGTCGTAGGATTGACTACTCTAATACCACTTGTAGTGGATTTACTACAAATGCATTCAAAGAAGGATAATCAGAGATCTAGAACAAGAAGAAGAAGAGAAGAATGAGAAGAAGAAAAGAGGAGAGAGAGCTCAAGAAGATAAGATGAATAACAACAATAATCTATAATCCATACAAGGGATGAATACAAGCTTAAGTAACTCACGTTAAGCATGTGAGTATTACTAAGGGCACCAGATTATGGATAAGGGCTAGCACCGGGTGCCCATAACACAACTAACTAGGCTATACCAAGGTTGGGCTATAACATAAATTTAGGTTTCATCTGGAGAGGAGAACGAGAGAATGAGAAAAAAGGAAAAAGAATCCAAAAAAATTGAGATTTTGATACTGATTTATCATACAAGATGAGGGGAGAAGAAATTTTTCCTGGTTCTCTTACGAAGTAACGATGTAAACAAGGAGAGAGATCGGGAGAGAGAAGAGTGTAATGTAAAAGGCGGAGAAAATAAAGAAAAGATTATGAGGACACATGGCGCCATACTAGGAAAAGTTATATCAATAAATATTATAGTTACTATACTCTTAAAGCGTCGCAGCATAAGTCAAATAAAGTCATGGTATAACGACATCTTGACTTTAGTCAAGGACACACCAATGAGTATCGATGTCTAAGTCAACATAAGTCATAACAGAACGAAAAATTGACTTTAGTCAACGACACTTTTCTTATGTAGTTACATTGCTATATTTACTTTGTGTCGTTTCATTATGTCCCGTATACCTCATTTTCCACTAGTGGATGGAGTCCATATCCCTCGATAGAGACTCCATCGCGTATGCCTAAGTGATATATTTCCCACTTAGACACTTATGCTTGTCACTTTTCCATATACCCATAGTGGGTGCAAAACTGGTAAACCACTTGATATACCATATGCATAGGAATAAACCTTAAACTTTTCAAAAATCGTAACGTTTATATATGTTGCTAAATATGTGACGAAATTCCATCTTTTAACAACGATTGCCCTTCAGTAATCGACATGTGGCGACAACATGGAGCTAGTGTTGGCGTCCCTTCCCTAACATTAGTAACGCTAATATAATTGAATCTCTTTCAAGAACGAGATAAATAAAAATCACAACATTCTTTTCGTCTCAAACTTTGTGATTCCTCAAGATAAATATCTAAAACTCTTCTTTATTGATCGGTTTAAGATTTTTCTTGAGAGATAGTTTATAATTCATGCTTCTTAGCTAACTGAGTATAAGTGTTCTGGATTTGTGAGGTTTGCTAGCTCTGTCTATTCCAAACAGATTTCCAAGCCTTGATTTATCCAATCTAAATGGAAATAAAACATGCTTATTTATTAGAGGCATATTGGTATCAAAAGTCTTCACTTAGGTTGAAACAACTCTTAAACTGTAAAGGAATTTAGCTAAGAGAATCGATTGCATAGAGCCTTACAAGGTTCAAGAGACAGGCAAAATGGAGATTGCAAAAAAGAAGAATGTAATATGATCACAAAGACAATGATTGATGAATTTCATAGTAATATGAAGGGAAAAATATACAAGCGAGATTGTAGAGGAAGAAAGATCATGGAGGAAGAAAAGATAACAACTTTAGAAGAATGGGAAAAGCAGAAAATCACATTTTCAGTAGCAGAAATTCCAAATGAAGACTTGAACCACACTTCACCATTGGTGATCACAATGCCGATCATGCTAGAAGATAAGAAAGCTGTAGAAAAATGGAAATTAAACCGAATTTTGGTTGATACAGGGAGTTCTGTTAATATCATATTCTATCATGCACTTAAGGGGATGGGAATTAAAGATGAAGAAATCACAAATTCAAAATGTCTTATTCATGGATTAGGAAAATCTACAACAAAATCTAAAGGAGAAATCGCGCTGCGAATATTATTAGGAGAAATCGAAACACATGTAATCTTGTGTGTGATAGATATGGAATCTCCATATAACATGCTGATAGGAAGGCCGTGGATTCATGCGATCAAAGTTGTTGCTTCAACATTACATCAGAGAATCAAATTTCCTACACCAAATGGAATACAAGAAATAAAAGGAGATCTTGATAGTGCAAAATTTTGTTATCAAATTGAAGTAACGCAATGCGGAGGAGAGCAAGAAAGAAACAGCTTCGTAGGAAACTTGCGAAGGAAACAAGAAAAGAAGAAGAATTCCGAGTATATACAATAAGAGCAAAGGAAGGGAGAGGTATACCAAATGAAATTCCAGAAAAAGAAGGGGAACCAGCAAAAATAATCAAAGAACCAACACCTATGGGGGAGCAAAGTCCAAGCTATGTTGCAGCTGAACCAACTAAAGAAATAAATATTGGAAGTAAAAAGGAGCCTTTATTCTTGTGAATTGGAACTAAGGTGGATAAAGAAGAAGAAAAAAGAACTATTGATCTTTTACGAGAATATAAAGATATCTTCGCAGGAAGTGTAGACGAGATACCAGGAATTGATCCATCAGTGGCGTGTCATAGATTGAACATAGATAAAAATGTAAGACCATTCAAACAAAGAATAAGGAAGATATCACAAAATTATCATGTACAGATAGAAGAAGAATTACAAAAGATGTTGGATGCAGGGATCATAAGGGAAGCAAAATATCCAGAATGGATTGCGAATATGGTCATTGTTCCGAAAAAGAATAAAGGAATAAGAATTTGCATAGATTTCACTGATCTAAACAAGGCATGTCCCAAAGACAGTTTTCCATTACAGATATACCACAAATGGTGGAATTAATTTGCAGGTCATGATAGAGTCACTTCACTTGATGGATATAAAGGGTATAATCAAATATCACTCGCAGAGGAAGATCAAGAACATACTGCCTTTTTTGCTCCAAGGGGTTTGTATTGTTATGTGAAGATGCCATTTGGTTTGCGGAATGCAGGTGCTACATATCAACGTATGGTTGAAAAAGTGTTCGCGAAATGGATACATAAAACTTTGGAGGTATATGTAGATGATATGTTGATAAAAATCAAGGAAGCTAAAGATCATGTGCAAGATTTGAAGGAAATATTTGAACAAATGAGAAAGTTCAACATCAAATTAAATCCTGAGAAATGTATAATTGGGGTTTCATCTGGAAAGTTCTTGGGATACATTGTATCAAAGGAAGGAATACAAGTTGATCCAGAAAAGGTCCAAGAAGTTCGTGACATGCCAACACCTGCAACGGTAAAAGAAGTACAAAAGCTAAATGGACTCTTGGCTTCACTTGGAAGATTTATTTCGCGAATGTCAGATAAATGCAAGCATTTTTTCAACATACTTAAAAAGGGAGCAAAATTCAAGTGGACTGATGAATGTGAAAAAGCTTTTCAAGGAATCAAAGAATACCTCGCAAATACATCTATACTACAAAACCGTGAGAGAGACGAAGAATTATTGGTATACCTCGCAACAACTCCATATGCTCTAAGTGCGCTTCTGTTTGAGCAGATGCAGGAGTAGAAAGGCCCATTTACTACATTAGTAAAACCTTTAATGCAGCAGAGAAGAATTATTCTAAAATTTAGAAGTTAATCTTAGCCCTGGTTTATGCATCATTCAAGTTACGAATATACTTTCAAGCACATGTGATAAAAATGGTAACCAAAGTCCCAATTGAATCAATCATGAAGAACACAAAAAGGTCAGGAAGAATAGAAAGGTGGAATGCATAAGTAAACCATTACAAGATAAAATACGAAGTATTGTCATCGCAAAAATCACAAGTCGTCGCAGATTTTTTGGCAGAATTTCCTTTGGAATAAGATGAAGCAGTAGAGGAAATGATGGATGTTGAAGAAGAATTTGGAAATCCAAAAGAATTGTTAACAGAACCGGATAGATGGGAAATTCTAGTGGACGGATCATCCAATAGTGAGGGAAATGGAATTGGAGTCGTGTTGATTTCACCAGAAGGAGAAAGAACAACATTCTCATTCAGACTAGAATTTGCATCCACGAACAATGAAACAGAGTACTTAAGTCAGCTGTAGTGCATGCATTAAAGATCGCAATAGAAAAGAAGCTTGAAATTATAAGGATAACAAGTGATTCGCAGTTAGTGATTTGTCAAATTAAAGGGGAATATACCACAAATGAATCTTCTTTGAAGAAATACAAGAAACTCGTTGAGGAATTATCTGCGAAGATACCAAAATTAAAATGGAGACATATATCTAGAAAATATAACCGTCTCGCAGATGCTTTTGCATTTATTCCATGCATGATGACAAATCCAAATACAAGAAATATCCAAATACAGACAATTCAACACCCATCAGTGGACAAAGAGAAAGAAATTGAGGAAGCTGTTGCGATGGAAGTAGAAAGAGAGTTATCAAACAACATCGCAGATTGGAGAAAAGAAATTCATGCATATCTCACAACAGGAGAAATATCCAGGAACAAACTAGAAGCACATAAATTAAAGAGTCGTGCAACAAACTATGAGTTGCGAGAAGGAATTTTATATAGAAAATCTTTCAATGGACCACCTCTCAGGTGCTTAACTCGCGAAGAAGGAGATAAGATATTGAAGATGTTACATGGAGGAGAAGCTGGCAATCATAGTGGGGGAAGATCTCTAGCATATAGAGCAAATATACAAGGATATTACTGGCCTTATATGCATACAGACGCAAAATTGTTAATACGAAGATGCAAGGAATGTCAACGACATGGTAAAAGAATTCATGCACCAGGGGCCACATTAACTTCTTCAATAAGCTGCTGGCCTTTTGGTAAATGGGGTTTGGATATTGTTGGACCATTTATACCTGGATCTGGACAAAGGCGATACTTGATAGTTGCAACAGATTATTTCACGAAGCTCATGAAGTAAAAGCGAGACAAAGATATTCGTGATAAAGATGTTTTTACATTCATATTTGAGAACCTCATTTGCAGGTACGGGGTTCCAAAGACAACTAGTATCTGATAATGGAAAACAATTTGAGGGGCAGAACATAGAGATGTTACTCAGTGCTTTTAGGATAAAATGTGGGAAGTCAACACCGTTATATCCACAAGCTAATGGACAGGCAGAAGCAACAAATAAAACAATCGCAGATACAATCAAAAAGAAATTAGAAGGACATCTCAAAGGGTGGTGCGAGCAAGTACCTAGTGCAGTTTGGGCATACAATACAACTAGAAGAGAAGCAACTGGAATGTCTCCTTATTGTCTAACATATGGAGTAGAAGTAGTATTACCCACAGAGGTTGTAATTCCGACAACAAAGAAAGAAGCTTGGGAAAGAAATTTAAGTGCGGGAGTAATATTAAGAGAATTGGATGATTTGGAAGAAAAAAGAGAAAAGGTGTTGCACCATATGAAGATTTATCAGGAACGATTAGCTCGAGAATACAACAAGAGAGTCATTGAACGTGAATATAAACCAGGTGATTTGGTCATGCGAGAAACACCTCGATATCAAAAAGAAAATGGAGGAAAATTAGCACCAAAATGGGATGGACCATATGTTATTAAAGAAGTTGTAGGAAGCGGAGCTTATCGGCTGATGGATCCATAAGGGAGAGACATGGGTTTGAGGCTTGGTAGACCTTGGAAAAGATTATATTTGAAAAGGTATTATCCATAAAATTCATGAAAATTTTTACGAATATTGTTTGCTCGCAGGAAATTGGGAAAAGTTATGAGTTTCAAAATTTATATTGCGATTAAACTTTCATTAATTTGCGAATAAAATACCGCAATCTGTGATCAGCCTCCAAAAAAAAGAAAGAGAGCGCAGAAAATTTTATACAGGCAAACCTTTGTGGCGTACACCCTAGTTCGCGAAGCTATATTTCGTAAGAGGCAAAGTCCTAAAGTACGTCATTTAAGGGGGTACCTATAAACGTGGCTAAGGGTAACCGGAACACCACCAAGGACCCTTAGTACATGGTAAAAATTTAGGGGTACAACCCAATAATGGGGTACCTATCCGGGTTAGACACCTTGGATTCTCACCTAATCTAGCGACATTACGCAATATAAAATGCGGTGTAAGAGGATTTATGTTGGGCGACTAAGGCATAGTGTCTTTCCCAAGAAGTGCAGAAAACGATCAAGGCACCGAGGTACACGGTTGAGTCAAGAGTGCCGGGTGAGGTTGAACCACATCTTCCATTTTTGACAAGTCTTGGCAAATGATGCACTTGGCCCAAAGATACCCCATAGGGTGAAACCTCGTAACTATAAGCCCTATAGGAAAAAAGGATAAGAGGTTGCGATCAAAAGCTGGTTGTTGGCAGAACCGGATGGGAAGAGCTAACTTTGTATGGTCGATGTACGCTTCCTTAAAGGGGCAACTAGGGGGAAGATAAAGGGAAACACCCTCCATTAGGGAGCTGATACGTGCTATAAGACGCAAATGTCACGAGGCTTCTTGTTTGCGAAAACATAAAGGCTTGTCATATTTGTGCAACAAATGATGTTCTGCGAGCATTCTAAAAAAAAAAAAGAGAGAGAAGGAAAACATACAAAAAGAACTCGCAGAATGAAACAAAGAAGTTAAGATGAGATCAATGGGTTATTACATGAAAGTGTAAAAACGTCATGCGATTTCATCGCAAGACGATAATGTCATGAGGCTGTATGTTCGCAAGAACGTTCAGACTTGTCATATTATCGCAAATACAAAAAGTTACTATAAAAGAGGTGGAAAAATAAGACCTTTACTTAGGAAGGCATGATAAGACCACAGAAATTAATGAAATTCATTGCATCAACATCATTGAAGAAATTATACAAGAATATACATTATGAAGATCTGAAAAGAAGACAATTTCTTCAATATCATTGAAGAAATTTTACAAGAATATACATCAAGAAGTTTTGAAGAGAAGACAGCTCTGTCAATATCATTGAAGAATTTTTACAAGAAGTCCTATCAAAGAAGACAACATCATTGAAGAATTTTAACGAAGACTTAACAAAAGATGCGATTTTGATAGCAATCAAATACAGATAAGTTCATACTCGTAAAAGTTTACGAGAATTACATACTTCTCATACTTCTCCATATATTGAATATTTCTCCAAAAGTTGAATACTTCTTATAATTCTTCAAGAATATCTCATATTTATTATACTTCTTCAACGGATATTTCATTTGGTGAAGGTTAAATAATCATTATACTTCGTCATATGTTACGTAATTATTCACAGATTGAATACTTCTTATATTTCTTCATTTGGTGAATTGAGTACTTCTAATACTTCTTATATCTCTTCATTTGGTGGATCGAGTACTTCTAATACTTCTTATATCTCTTCATTTGACGAATTTAGTACTTCTAATACTTCTTCAAGGGTATTGTATATGTAGTATACTTATTAAGGATATTTCATATATTTTATTTATTATACTTAAAAGGAAGGATTTCTTATTTACAATCGTAACAAGTTGAAACTTCGTAAGATAAATTGAGGAAGATATTCTAATACTTCAAACAATGTTTAATCATTTAAAGAGAAATAATTGGGGGAAAAGGAGATACTAAGTTTTATCTGTGAGTTATATATTATTTCTCTTCATATGATCAAATGGGGAAAATTTAATTAAATAAAGGTTAAATTATCTTCGCAATATATCAGATATACTTCTTAAGAAAGGATAAATCATCTTCGCAAAATATCAGATGTACTTCTTAAAAAACAGAATTGTTCACAAAAAGAAAACCAACAGTAACTAAGGGAAGGAATTCAAAAGAAAGGAGGACAGGAGAGTCAATGATAAATTGAAAAAAGAAAGAATGTTATCATGCTTCATCAACACTCTATGTTGGATCTTTAAGATGAGTAGGGTCATTAGCAGCCTTCGAATTTTGCGAGATATCATCCTTTGAAGAATATGCAACAGGAACATCTCCTTGAGGAATAGATTCTTTCTCGTCATCAAGATCTTCATCATCACTCTCATAATCAAAATCACTATCAGGCTCACGAGCAACTTCATCGTCAGATATCTTCAGAGGAGTAATTTTCACAGGAGGCAAGGCTCTTGATAAGAGAATGCTATTCGTAAAGACTTGAGCTTTCAGATGACTTTCACGAAGTATAGCTTTTTGATGGTTGGTATCTTCGATATCTTTGGAATAAGCAAGATAGTTGAATCTCCGAGTAGCACGGTCACGAGAGTTGATTAAGCGGGTAGAAAGCAAAGCATTTTTCTTTCGAAGCTCGGAACAAGAGGCTTCTAATCCAGCTTTCGCATCACGAAGGTTGTTCTCAGATTCTTCAAATAAAACAAAATTCAAAGGATAAAATTTGCGAGTATAACGAAATCTAAAAGATATACCAGAGGCAGTCAAATTTTAATGACTACCTTCTCTTTGCGAAGTAAGAGATTGAGCTAAATATAGACAACAGTTCTTCATCTGATTCATCGCATTATCAAAACCATCACCAACTAATCCTTTAAGTCGAGAACGAAGCTTTTGATCTTTAGAAAGAAGAAAGTTTTTATCCTTCGCAAGTTTGGCATTAAGATTTTTTAATGACGAATAATCTTCTTCAAGTTGATTCTTCTTAGAACTCAAGACTATATTCTTATTAATAAGGGAATTCTTCTCAATAACAAAAGAATTTCTTTCAAAGATCTGAAGACTTCTTTAATTCCTCAAGTTCACCTTTCAACAGAGAAAGAATATTTTCTTGATCGCAACATTTATTCTGAAGAGTTTTTAATTCTTGCGAAGAAACAATCAATGTATTCAAAAACGAACATTTCTCTTCTGATAAGGTTTTGTTCTCTTCTAATAAGGTTTCTATTCTGAAATTAGATTTAGTTAAGGAAGAAAAAAGTTGAGATATATCATCATTCAAAAAAAATTGATCATATATTAGTTGAGTATTCTCTTGAAAAAGAGCGTCAGAGTTGTCAAGGGCACACGAGTAAAGATTAGATAAATGGGAGAATTGGTTTGAGAGGCTTTCATGCTTGGTTCGATATTCATTGCATCCGATTCATGGTGAAGTACCAATCTTCTACATTTCTGGATGGATTCTATAAAGGGGAATGGGTTTTAATGGATGTTTCAAGCATATGAAGAATATAAGTAAATAAAAGGGAAAATATGAAGATAGTAATCATACCTTTCAATTCATCATTTCTTTTGCGAAGAATCGCACAGTCGAGAGAATTATTTTGAAGATGATAATTTTGTTTACGGAGATCCTCACATTCAGCTTGAGAAGATTTCAAAGATTGGCGAAGCAATTCAATTTCTTTTTCCAAGGATTGACGTGAAGAAGAAATGTCTGGATTGACGAAATTATTTAGAACTTCGCAAAACTCATATTGCGCACGAACATTAGTAGACTTCGCAGTATTGGTCAAAATCTCAGATAACATTCAGAAAGTTGAATAAATTCCATCTCGAATTTCCTGAGGAAGAGGAGAAGAATTTGAAGGAATAAGAGCAGGCTGCAAATTGTCTGGAGAAATAGCACTCAAAGGATTTGGGGATAAGATAGGTTTTTCAAGAGAAGAAGTTGAAGAAATATTTTGCGAGGGTTGTTTTTCAAGAGAAGAAGTTTAAGAAATATTTTGTGAGGGTTGATCTTGAAGAAGTGTTGATAAATTGACACTGATGGGAGATTGAAAGATAGGTAATGGAGTAGAGGCAGGAGTGTGTGAAGAAGCATTTTCACGAGGAGGAGAGGAAAATTCCTTATCAACTTCAGGAAGGAAATCATCAATCGGAATTAATGGTGTGGGTTTAGTTATTCGAGATCTCTTACCAGGGTTTGGTTTTTCGCCAACCTGCGAATCAAAATGTAAATTAAAAACTGAGGCAACAATATATTGTTCGGGAAAGAAGGCAAAGTATTTTAACTACCTTTTGATTCTCAGATTTTCTTCTTCGTGGATTAGGGCTTGAATTTTTTAGTTGAGATTTCATCTGAGGAGTTATTTTGCTGAAATAAACCAAAATCAGATAACGAATTATACAGAAATTAAAGAGGAGAACAAATGAAATGCGCGGAGATAGAAGGAAATTACCTTGGAGAACTCATGAAGATATAATAGAAGAAAAATTGCAGAGAAAACAGTAATAGAGAGTATGAGCAGAAGATAAAATTGCAGAAGTAAGAAGAAGAAAAGGAAGAGAATATAAAGGAGTTATATAAGGAAATAACTAGAAAAGAGCGGTTACAAAAGACATGTCCAAATTCTAAAAGACTAAGTAACGGTTATGTTCTCACGATCATTTCTTCTTCGTAGAATTGACATGAGAAGAGGCAAGATGTAGGTACTGAATATCGCAAGATAATAGTTCACGAGTATCGTAATAAATAAAGGAGAAAAGAGTTATAGAATGATACGATGATAGAAGTAGCGCGGAGAAATATGAAGTTTTGCGAGGATGGAATAATTTTGCGAGTATGAGTTGCGATACTTCGCAATTCATATACAGCTGTATAAGTTTTACTATAAATAGGAGTTCAAATGTAAAATTCGAGAGGTTCTTTTAGGGAGTGTAAGAAATTATCTTAGGAAAGAGAATAGAAAAAGTTGTAACTATTCTAGTTCCATTTTGATAATTCCATGTAATCAACTAAGAGAATTAATAAGAAAGTTATCATTCACCATTAAGAACTTCTTGAGTTTTTACTAATTCTATTGAGGGTGTAGTTGTAGGTTATTCTGCAACTACAGATACTACGCACTTGATTCTCTTAGATGATCTCACCCACAACTAAGAGTTGCTACGACCCAAAGTAGAAGACTTAAATAAACAAATCTGTATCACACATAAAAGTCTACGATAATTGATAAATCTATATCCCACATAAATACCTACAATTTTTGTTCCGTATTTTGATAAATCAAGGTGCACGGGAACCAATTGATAACCCGAACTTATATTCCCGAAGAACAACCTAGTATTATCAATCACCTCACAATAATCTTAATCAACGCGTCGAAAGAAGTTATTGTGGAATCACAAACGATGAGATGAATATGTTTGTGACTACTTTTATATCTTGCCTATCAGAGATATTAATCTCAAGCCAATCATTATGATTGTACTCAACACGATAGAATCAGCAAGATCAGATCACACAACTACGAAAAAGTAGTATCGGTCTGGCTTCACAATCCCAATGAAGTCTTCAAGTCGTTAACCTACAGGGTCTCGAGAAGAAACCTAAGGTTAAATGAGAATCGACTCAAGCTAATACAACTAGTATCACACATGAGGTGTGGGGATTAGGTTTCCCAATTGTTAGAGTTCTCCCTTATATAATCTTACAAATTAGGGTTTACAATCAATGTTAGCTTAATAACAAAGCATTCAATATTCACCGTTAGATGAAAACCTGATTAGATTCAAGCTAATATCTTTCAACCGTTGGATCAAAAACTTAGCTTGTTACACACAAATGAAATACACGTTTTTGGTTTGTGTAACCGTACCCAAACTTGTACATTTGTTGGTTCAACAGTAGTTAACCAAAAGGTTAGCCATTTGAGCACTTTCATACCAACCTAATTCTTAATCACCATAACTAGTTCAAATGACTCAAATGAACTAGTTAGAGAGTTGTTCGATTGCAAGGAAATATTATATAAGTATACAAGACACAATCGAAGCAAAAACGATTTGATTCACTCGAATCGATTCATGAACTTTATAGCCACGGTTTGCAAATTGCATTCCTTAGTTAATATAAATATAAGTTCACTAAAAATCGTCTTTAGATATAACCAACTCAAGTACGCGGACTCAAGTTCCCGAAAGGAGTTCACAAACTCCAGCAGATTTTCTCGGGAAGAGAACTTCTGCCAGTTCGCGGACTGAGCTCACAACTCTTGTTCTGGTTTTCCTGATCAACAAAGTACGCATACTTTGGTTCAAGGAATAAGGACTTATACATATATGTGTTACCACACAATGCTTATATCCAAAATTGGTTATATAAATTAAACTCTCATATCAATCATTGAAACATTCTTAGAGGACGTTATATATAGTTGTTATTCACAAACTATTTTTTGTCAAAGCCATTTTCAAAGTGATTGAAACATAACATGACTTTCGTCACTAGGTAAAGATGAACTTGGCCAAAGCGAAAGCTTACAAACACATATTTCGAGAAATAGATAGGCGAGATAAACTCGGCTCGAAATAGAAAATGTGTATAATAAAAGTCTATATAGAAAAACGACTTTTGTCTCAAGATATGAGATAGAGTAAATAGACTTTTGAGTGATAGATAAGTTCAAGTCTCCATATACCTTTTAGTCGATGAAGTTCCACCAGTTCCTTGAGTAGTTCTTCGTCTTTTAGTCCGAGACATTAGCTATAGTAGACTAGAAATCAAGACTTATAGTTTTGATTACTAACATTGACAAACATTCTTGAGATAGCAACGCATGCGAGTTTGACCGAGCAGTGCTCTAACAATCTCCCCCTTTGTCAATTTTAGTGACATAACTATAATACATATGGAATACAAAAATAAGTAAATAAACTTTTGTAGCTCCTATTCCACATGCCTAATCTTAAACATTACTCGAAATCTTTGCCACTTCCAAGTACTCCAATGATCCCAAAAGTTGTAAGTTCAGCATCATCGTTGTTGAAAATCCGTAGCTATAACAATGAGAAAACAAGTATTCTCAAACATTGTTACACAATGTCATAATATCGTTATGTAGTATCAAAGTTCAATTATATCACAACTTCGACAAAAATACTATGGTGATAAGTATTACTCCCCCTTAGTCAATGATCCGAAAACCATATGTATTTTTAGTGTGAACTACATATTAATTCTCCCCCTTTTTGTCAATAAAATTGGCAAAGGTACGAAAACGGGATCCTAATGAAATTTCCAAAAGAGACATTTCATGACCAAAAGAAAACACATATCAACTTGTTTAGATGCAATCATATAGCCAAAGCTAAATGTATTCATCAAGGAGTTCATAAAGATACAAGATAACCCCTATAATATTCCATAGCCGCACTCCCCACAAAGATTTGGCAATTAAGAACTCTCCCCCATAAAATGCCATTCCCAAAAGAACAACAAGAGCGACCTTAATTTCAAAAAAAAAGAAGGATTTCTTTGGACATAACAAATCGCATACGAATACGAATTTGAATCCAAAATACACAATTAAATTGACCATAAAAGGTGATAAATTTAATTGGTCATGCTCAACATAAGAGAACTTACGGAGCAACAACTAAATTGACCACACGAGTATGATCAATTCAATTGGTCATGTTGAATCATAAGGTTCCTTATGGATAAACAACTAAGTTAATCATAAAAGAATAATCGACTCAATCGTTTATGCTCAAACACGAGAAACCTTATGGAGCAACACAATATATAAACATAAAAATATGGATCTGTTGATGGTGGAATTCTGTTCAAGGCTAAAATTGTAAAAGGCCAATTTTTGTAAGCTGACGTCCTGCAAAGGATAAAGCCTTCAGGCGATGAATACTTCTCGCCATATTAATTCATTGGAGCATGTGCAACCATCCCTGAGAATTAAAACCTACCCAAAACGGAGCATGTGGCAACCATCCCGGTTTTCTGTAGGTATACAACATTACTATTAATGCTTTAATTAAAGCCTTGTGTTCGACATGCAAACACCCATAGGATACCTGACGGCAGGTTATACTAGCCCCGTCGAACGCATGCAAGACTACCCATGTTAGTCTCACTTGCTGAAAACAAACTCAGAAATATATCCCATCCGTCCAACTTCGCATGCATAAATAGGGTGTATATATAGATTCAGGGGGTCCTGAGCATGATACCATGATCACCGCGGACCCACCATGACCGAACGGTCAAGGCCAACTACAGTTGGTCCTTCCAAAACGTGCGCTCAAAGTGAGCATGACGCACGTCTAGGGTTCCTTTTAATCGTGAACGTCCAACTTCGTAGGCATAGTTGGACGGCTTAGATTATACCCTAAAACAAGTAGTGAAGTGATGGTACACCATTGGCGGGCCCAATTTCTACCTACATGACTGACTCCCTCATAGGCAAGCCGTGGTGCAAGAAACGATTGCCCAAACAAGGCTAGATTAACGCCTTACGCAGGTTGAGAAGATCCAAAACGATCACGACCATCCGACTTCGCAGGCATAGTTGGATGGATTAGATTGCGCCCAGGGTCATAGAGCAAGAATGTACATGCTCAATGTCGACCCAAGATATTGCATACATGGTCAGTCTCCCCAAAGGAGGCGCATGCAACCCAAAACTGATCGCCCAAAGTGGCCGGTCCAAAACCCTAATTAGGGTTTGCGGCGCAGAAACATCTCGAGCGTCCATCTTCGCAGGATTGGATGAAAGGCAAAGATGGAGACTTAGAAGGAACCGAGCATGCTAGCATGACCGTCGTGGGCCCGACTTCATGTCTAGCTGATCGGCCAAGACTGGCAGTGGTCAAGCTCCTCGGTACGTGCGCCCAAAGGTGGCATGTCACGGCCCCTCCATAAGTTCTAATCTCGACCACTCGTTTTGCCACCGAGTCGAGTGGCTCGATTAAATCTTTGCGAGTCAAGCAGGCATGGGCGTGAACACCATTGTACCGCCTCCATGCAGGGATGATCGGTTCCTCCATTGGAACTCTCCTAGCATGCAAACATTTGGGTTGAAAGAGGCAGCATACGCGCCTCTCATCCAACGATCGCAGGTAGGGTTGTAAACCATCTTGTCCGTCCAACTTTGCAAGCTTGGACGAATGACTTAGGGTACGAATCAACCAGCGAACAAGGTATCACCATGATCACCATCCGTCACTATTCTTCACAGAGTAACCGGCCAAGGCATGGCTTGTCTATACAGCCTCCAAACGGTCACCTGAAGATGGTTGCATGCGATGTTATACCAAGTTCACGGTTCACCCTGCACTATTTCCTGTGGGTCCCGCGATCCACACACTCGAGACATTAATCACGTCACAACTGGGGGATACAAACTGGGGTATTGGTCAGCGGTTTCTGAGATACAACGTGCAACACGCCATCACAAGATCGTGTCAGGGAAACATGGGCGGTTAGCGATGATAGGAGAAGTGGGCAAGCAACCGTGTGGAACTAACACACAACTCCACTTCCTCCATCACTCTACTTTCCCACGAGAGACGTAATTAAGGCTTATCGACTTGTATAAATAGGTTCTCCTCCATATTTCCAAAGACAGGGGTTCGAACAACACAGAAAACCAAGTGTTAATACCATCGTATTCAACACCCAGAGCCTGCCTGCAACATTTGCTCGCCTGCTCAACCTTCTGTTAACAAGTTATCAAATAGCCTTCACCTTCATACTATCAACACCTTCTTCGCTTCCCTCCCTAAGATCAACCTCACATCCTTCACATGTGACCGAAACAAATCTGGAACGGCCGTGTCTTCGGTTTAGGCCAGAATTGTATAGATTATCTCTCGAATCAAAGTGCTCATCATGCAACACATTTGTTGAAGGTTTAAACTCACTTCTCATCCACACACACCCAAAATTACCTAAACCGACAGAAGTAGTTTTCTCCCACAAACAATTGGCGACCACATTGGGAGGTTAATCTCTTGGTTGTGAAGTCGATTTCTTCAATACCAATTCAATTTCTATGATTTCAAGAATGGTGGATCTTAGGTCTGGAGCAGCAACCAACGATGGAGTTAGCACCGACAACGCTTCTAGTAGCGCTGATATCCCAATTACTGGTGTTACAGTGCAACCCGCCAGTGCAACCAATGTGTCTCGTGGAATCGCGTCTTCTATCATCAGTACCAGTGGAGCAGGAGCATACATTCCAACAGGCGTGACACCTCCCATTACAAGAGCCAGAGCGGCCGCAAATCCAGTCATTTCCTCAAGCATGACACTTCCGTCCGTCACCAGAACAATTGTTACTTCCCCTTCAGGACGAGGATATGGAGGACCCAGAGGAGGACAACCTCCTATCACCATGGTGGACTTGATGGAGAGACAAGAAACCCTCGCTAAAGCTCAGGCAGACATGGCAACCGCTTAGAAGGAGGTATTCACCTTCCTTAAAACATTAACCGATCGATTACCACAAGAGTCGGGACAGCCTCAAGGGCCAACAAGAAATACGTTTAGCACACTTGGAGCAGGTGCCTCAGTTACGCAAGCCTACATGAACGAAGAGTCTTATGCTGCTGACAACGCAAGAGAAAGGGACGAGCGTCTCAGGGAAAGAAGCCAATCGTCCAACTTTATTACACGTGAAGATCTGGAGAGACTCCTCCAAAATCGTGGCAAAGAAAATCCGATGGACGCGCATCGACATCAGCCTCCATATCCACAAGACTTGCAGCGGATTCCTCTTCCCAGGGGATACACCTCCCCTCAATCCATCATTTACGATGGTACCGGTAATGCTCGTGAACACGTCTCTCGATTCTTAGAATCCTTAGGAGAACATGAATACAATCACGTTCTCCGCCTGAAGGAATTCTCCAAATCACTTACGGGGAGAGCCTATACGTGGTAAAACAACATCGCACCCGACAGCATATCCAATTGGAATGAGATGGTCAGTGCGTTTTACAAGAAGTACTTCTTTGTATCCGAGCAAGTTACTTTCTCAGACCTGGGGAGAATCTCCCAACGGAACAATGAACATCCAAATGATTTTGTAAAAAGGTTCAGAACACAAGCGTTGGACTGCCATGAACCAAATGTCACAGAACGACAACTGGTGGAATTATGCATCAACGGAATGATTACCCATATATGGCGCCCTGCTGGAAAACTTGGGATTCCATACGTTCTCAGAGATCCATGAAGCAACCAAATGTTCGGCCACTACCGCCCCAGCATTATTGGAAAGAACCAGAATCGTTCGGATCGACGATTCACGAGATAATCGAGGAAACATGCGCCTCATCAACAAGCAATATAATACTGGCCCTTCTGTCAGTGTAGTAAGCGAAGGCGGAAAGAGAAAAGCTCCAGCGGCGGCAAAACAACTACCCAAGCGTGCGGATCAAACGCATAAAGCTTCGCCTCGAAAAGGAACAAACAAAGATCCTGCGCAGAGCACCGAAGACACAGGCTTCCCATTTCCGATAAATGAAGTAATAGAACTCTTGGAGGCATGGATTCAGGATGATGCTATCAAGCTACCTCCTATCAGACGTCCACAAACTGAGAAAGACATGGCAGACCCTAAGTACTGCCGTTATCATAGGTTTGTCCACCACCCAACTAAGGATTGAAATAAGCTGAAAGAAATCTTCAAGGAAAGGATAGCAGCAGGAGATCTCCAATTGGGAAATGAAGGAGTTCACGGAGACCCCCTTCCTGTCCGAAGTTGCATGATCTCTGGAAGATTTGTGCGCAAGACTGTACAATCCATGATGGAACACCTGTGTGAAATCTTGTACCTTTCCAAGGTACAACGTCAAGATATGTTCATGGCCCTCAACCGTATTGTGTCAGGCAGGCGCTTATACCCAGGAATAGAAGTCGTTCCAGCATCTCAAGCCTCCTTGGAAGACAGCGCCAACAAAGGAAACTGGGGACTTTTAACCGTCGCCCATCTGAAAAATGTCAAGTTCGATAGCACATTAATCGATGCAGCTTCTGAATTCAACATTGTTACTATCAAGACCCTGCAAGCTACGAAAATCTCAAAGCAGGAGGCTACCCGTGGTCCGACTATGATCAAGAGCCCAGCAGGAGAATTTGTGGATGTTTACGGATACATTGACCTTGATGTCAAGATTGGTAAAACGTCAACATAATCTAGATTCCATATAATTAAGGAACATTCGGATTACGACATGATTATGGGGTGCCCGTGGGTACACAAGGCGCATTCCTTACCAATCTCAGTACCTGGAAGAATCTCCAACAAGACAGCTCCGATGATTTCCAACAAACCTTGGAGAATCGAAGACTGCCTGTTGCCCCCATACCAACAACTCACATGCATAACGCAACTCCCTGGTGAAAGCCCTTCATCCTGCGTCAAGAGGTTCCGAGCCTAAGTAAGTCTCATTGAACGACCCTCTTTGCAAGTAGTGGATGATTGTCCTGCTAGACCATCGGGGACTATTTCACCTGACAGGCGGGCCACCACCAAGAGATGTGAATGGAGTGCTTGCCCCTTTAAGCGCTTTACCAAAGGTTTGGAAGCAGTCAAGAACGACACGTGTCAGAAGAAAGTTGTTGTACCAAGTCCAAATCCGTTTCAAATCGGAGAATGGTAACAAAGGTAACCACATTCCAAGTTGGGAACATGGCAGTAAGAATAACTGCCCAGTCTGATATGCCTGCAAAGGAAGAGGAAATATTCTTAGTAGCGAGATGTTATCTTGGCGATTCTTGCAATATCATCAATGCAGACGAACTCGAAGGTGTGGTTGTTCACTCACGATGGCTCAAGCCCTACCTTACTTGAAGACACGACATCACCTCTCTAATCCCCCCGTGGGATTCCTCCAATAATTTTCCTTTTCACAATATTTGTAATTCCTTCAAAATGATGGCACTGCTTTCCTTCATACTTATTAGGGTTCCAATATTTCTTCAAGTAATCAAGATTTCATTCCTTTTAAAATTTCTCATAAAATCACACAAAGTTATGAGTTACCTTCAAACCACAATTACCCAGAAAGAAAACCCTAAACCCTCATACCAAATCTTCATACCATCCTAGTAATATGGGAGGAATAAAACATGTAAAAGGGAAGGAGGAAGGTATCCTACATGATCTACTTCAACGGAGCCAGACTCATGTCAAGGGGCACAAACAGAAAAATATGCATGTTTCGGAAGCAGCACTGAATAAAACTTTGTTCAAGACAAGCAAGCAAAATCAAAGAAGAAAACTTCAAACTCAGCCGCCACTGAGTATATAAAAAAAAATACAAAAAAGAATAATAGAGAAACTCAATTGCTGGTTGCGTTTTCATCACTGTTGGGATCCACATCTTGTGCCGCTTTCTCCAGAGATGCCTCAACTTCTTCGGGCACAGCAGCTACCGCCTCAACATCTTCAACATGCGTATCCTCTGCACCTTCTACAGAATCCATTGCAACCGTGTAAATCGCACCAATCACTTTCGGACGTTCAGTCTCATCAGTACAGGGTCAAGGATTATCACACCACCACGTATTGGGTAATCACACTTCCCATCACTCGCAGGACCTTCGTGTTCAACCCTCCGTCTCTTCAACCGAGCTGCCAGCCCTCCAGTTCTCGAGATTACTGGTGCCTGTGACGCTTCGCGTTTCCACTTCGCCCGCAACGCTTCTTCATGTCTTTGTTTCTCCTCTATATCGATCGCAACTGAAAGAGCACGGAGCGCCCCCTGACAATGGTTAAATGAAAGACAGGCATTCCCTGTACGGCATGGCCGATTTCACGAAGTGGCAAATCAATTTTAGCCATCACCTCTTCATGTGCATTAGCTTCTGGTTTGTCAACTTCAAAACTTTTTTCTGAAGAAGCTGCAGAGTGATAATCACCAACTCCTTTCATGATGTACTGAAAAAAAGAGAGAAAGGTGAGTTACGGCGGCACATAAAGAATATTCTAATCACAACTATCGCCAATCGATTAAGAAATCAACGTGTGAAGCAATACCTGAGATGTTGAAGAAGATCTCCTAATGAGAAGAATACAGAAAACTTCTTTATATGCTTCACGATCCAACAAGATCCCCAGGAGAAAAGAAGTCCGCCTTACCGCTTTCTGAGGCTGTTGAGTCGGGATTGTGATCAACAATGCTTATAGAATGCACGATGCATGCTAAGCATATGAGAAGGCACACAGAAATAGGAAGGCCAAGGTGGATCGACCCATCAAGCTGTACTTCCCCAGCCGAGCTTTTCCATTGGAAGGATCAACTCAACCGGCTCCAAGGCATTTGACGCAAGTGACATACCTTCTCCCACACGGTAAACATGTATTTACTCTGGCTTTAATTGGCTTTAATTATTTTGTATGCAAATTGTCACCATCTCATGCCTACCCTACAATAGTGTAATCATTGCATGCTAGGCAGGGTACTTAATGTTGATGGTGGAATTCTATTCAAGGCTAAAATTGTAAAAGGCTAATTTTTGTAAGCTGACGTCCTGCAAAGGATAAAGCCTTCAGGCGATGAATACTTCTCGCCATATTAATTCATTGGAGCATGTGCAACCATCCCTGAGAATTAAAACCTACCCAGAATGGAGCATGTGGAAACCATCCCGACGGAGCATGTGGCAACCATCCCGGTTTTCTGTAGGTATACAGCATTACTATTAATGCTTTAATTAAATCCTTGTGTTCGACATGCAAACACCCGTAGGCTACCTGACGGCAGGTTATACTAGCCCCGTCGAACGCATGCAAGACTACCCATGTTACTCTCACTTTGCTGAAAACAAACTCGTAAATATATCTCATCCGTCCAACTTCGCATGCATAGATGGAGGGTGTAGATATAGATTCAGGGGGTCCTGAGCATGCTACCATGATCACCGCGGACCCACCTTCATACATGACCGAACGGTCAAGGCCAACTACTCTGATTGGTCCTTCCAAAACGTGCGCTCAAAGTGAGCATGACGTACGGCTAGGGTTCCTTTTAATCGTGAACGTCCAACTTCGCAGGCATAGTTGGACGGCTTAGATTATACCCTAAAACAAGTAGTGAAGTGATGGTACACCATTGGAAGGCCCACTTTCTACCTACATGACCGACTCCCTCATAGGCAAGCCGTGGTGCAAGAAACGATTGCCCAAACAAGGATAGATTAACGCCTTACGCAGGTTGAGAAGATCCAAAACGATCACGACCATCCGACTTCGCAGGCATAGTTGGATGGCTTAGATTGCACCCAGGGTCATAGAGCAAGCATGTACATGCTCACTTTCGACCCAAGATGTTGCATACATGGTTGGTCTCCCCAAAGGAGGCGCACGCAACCCAAAACAAATCGCCCAAAGTGGCCGGTCCAAAACCCTAATTAGGGTTTGCGGCGCAGAAACATCTCGAGCGTCCATCTTCGCAGGCTTGGATGAAAGGCAAAGATGGAGACTTAGAAGGAACCGAGCATGCTAGCATGACCGCCGTGGGCCCAACTTCACGTCTAGCTGATCGACCAAGACCGGCAGTGGTCAAGCTCCTCGGTACGCGTGCCCAAAGGTGGCATGTCACGGCCCCTCCATAAGTTCAAATCTCGACCACTCGTCTTTGCCACCTGAGTCGAGTGGCTCAGATTAAATCTTTGCGAGTCAAGCAGGCATGGGCGTGAACACCATTGTACCACCTCCATGCAGGGCTGATCGGTTCCTCCATTGGAACTCTCCTAGCATGCAAACGTTTGGGTTGAAAGAGGCAGCATGCACGCCTCTCATCCAACGATCGCAAGTAGGGTTGCAAACCATCTCGTCCGTCCAACTTTGCAAGCTTGGACGAATGACTTAGGGTACGAATCAACCAGCGAACAAGGTATCACCATGATCACCATTCGTCACTCTTCTTCAGAGAGTAACCGACCAAGGAATGGATTGTCTATACAGCCTCCAAACGGTCACCTGAAGATGGCTGCATGCGATGTTATACCAAGTTCACGGTTCACCCTGCACTATTTCATGTGGGTCCCGCGATCCACACACTCGAGACATTAATCACGTCACAACTGGGGGATACAAACTGGGGTATTGGTCTAGCAGTTTACAACATATAGCGTGCAACACGCCATCACAAGATCGTGTCAGGGAAACATGGGCGGTTAGCGATGATAGGAGAAGTGGGAAAGCAACCGTGTGGCACTAACACACAACTCCACTTCCTCCATCACTCCACTTCCTCCACTTTCCCACGAGAGACGTAATGAAGGCTTATCGACTTGTATAAATAGGTTCTCCTCCCTATTTCCAAAGACAGAGGTTCGAACAACACAGAACACCAAGTGTTAATACCATCGTATTCAACACCCAGAGCCTGCCTGCAACATTTGCTCGCCTGCTCAACCCTCTGTTAACAAGTCATCAAATATCCTTCACCTTCTTCGCTTCCCTCCCTAAGATCAACCTCACATCCTTCACATGTGACCGAAACAAATCTGGAACGGCCGTGTCTTCGGTTTAGGACAGAATTGTATAGATTATCTCTCGAATCAAAGTGCTCATCGTGCAACACATTTGTTGAAGGTTTAAACTCACTTCTCATCCACACACACCCAAAATTACCTAAACCGGCAGAAGTAGTTTTCTCCCACAAACATGATCATGGAAAATCAATACTGCAGAATACACAAGGATTCATTCTATTTTCCATCATTATTCGCACAATGACATACAATAGACATAATCCTTGCAAACAAAAGATTTTAACCTATCTTCCATCAATAATTAACACAATAGGCTTAACTTTTGTAATGTCAAAAGCTCATTCATTCTTTTATCAATACATGCATATCGACATACGAAAGACTTAACTTTTGACAAGGTATGGGACAATCATAGTTCACGGACGCAAACACATATATCCCATAACACATTGCAATATATAAAATCATAAAGATTGATATTGCAAAATCATCTTCCAAATAGTTTTAGAATTTAAACAAATAAACCTAAAAACATGAAGATGAAAACGTTGGACATAGCTATGTGCAATCACAATAATGGATATTCCAAACTCTAGTTATCCTTCTAAACAAAACATGAAAATAGAAGATTTTTACTAGACAAAATAAAATCAAGGTTCATTGGGAACATCATACCTTTCAATAAATCCATCAAAGAAGGTATCACTGATTTCCTTTATTCTCTTGACCGTAGACACACCATGTTCGTGAGTTAGAACACCGACTTTACGATCAACAACCCGAGCAAGTTGTCTAGCCTTGACGCAGTCCATGATGAGCTTCTTATGATTCCATATCAGAATGTTTTGATTAGCAAGGATTTTGGACTGACCATCTAAGATATGGTTTATTTGCAGTTGAAGATTTGAAAGTTCGACCTTTGAATCGTTTTGAAAATGAGTTAAATCCTTGACAGACTCATTGATCCAAGAGTTGTGATCCTTTCTTTCAAGCATCTTCTTAAGAACTAGCTCTTGAATTGATTCGCGTTCTTGAGTGTCTTCCTCCATATCAAGATGCAAAATATCTTGAGATTTTATAGAGTTCTCCATGTAATTTTTTTTGTTAGGGATGGAAAAACATAATATAGAGTGAATATATGTATTTGTAAATAGGAGAAGGAAACTCTTGTTATGGAAACCCTATGAACTCACAAAAGGAGGACGCGAACGTTTGTGGACCGTAATCACACACACAAAAGAACAGGAAAATAATATACAACATACTTGAGCATTTCTCAATAATTTTCCTTGCACCTCTCAAGTTAGAAACAAGGAAGAGAATACCTGGAATCAGGTGGTAGAGTGAGAAATAATCCCACTATGATCATTGAGAAAGGAGTTATACATATCATCCGACAGTTTCTTTGTGTTCTTCACCTTTCTTCGGTTGACATTCATCCCAGAAGAGTAAGACACAACTTTTTTAACATGTCCTTCAGAAGGTTTTATCTGACGACTAAATCTAGGACCTCTTGAAATTGGTTCAAGAGGATCTGAATAGACATAGATCCATTTTATAGATTTAGATTTACCAGACTTATTCTTATAAACGCAAGGAATGTGTTCATTAGTGGCACAAGAGTTTATACCATTGAGATGAGCTTGTTCCCTGTGACGATTTCTAGAGTAGAGATCAATTTTATAAGATTTATGGTTTTCTGTGGGCATGAGATTCACTGCAGAAGTCGGTAAACTCTTTACTCCTTTGATGGTTGAAATAAGCAAATTATGAAGATTCGAGATTTGTTTCCTTCTGACAAAATAATGAATAGCATAGTGATTCTTTTTCCCACTGAAGGTACAAGTCCGTGGAGGAGAAATAAAAACCGGCACCTATTTTAACTTCATAGCCATATGAGAGGATTGTAAGTCACGAAAATCCTTCTTGACAAAAACCTTTTCTAGATGACATTTCTTTATGTGTTGTAATTCATGAGAATTAGTTGGTACAGAAGAATTTCTCCTTAAGACAGAGTTTTCCTTTTCCAAGGATCTGCACTATTCTTGGGCTAGAACAAGAAATGCACCAAGTTTCTCTTTTTCGACATGAAGTTTGTTTAGATCTGATGAATGCGTCGCGATCAAACGTTTTTCTCTAATTGAGTGTTCCTTGAAAACATTCTCAAGAACACTAATCTTTTCACGCTGTAGGGTAGTTTCTTGGAGAAGTTTTTCAATATTGTTAGAGAAGGACTCGATGATGTTATAGAGTTCACATTCTGGATCAAAAGACTTTTCAAATTCATCAATAAGCTAAGCATGATCCTGAAAATCAATAATCCCAGAAGAGTTTTTTGAGATTCTGGTGAGCTCCATTTCAGCTTTTGCTATAGTGTCAAATGTCTCATTGGAGGGAGAGATGTCAACATCTGATGGAACAACCTTTCTACCTTGGGATTCGGAAGAATCAGCTAAGGAGTAATCCTTTGAGTTATTCCCAAGACATTTGGCATAGTTAAAAGCTTTAGGAGACATCTTGGTATGCGTATATGCAAGAGACGAGATTTTGTCCTTAGACTCGGATTGCCACAAACACAGACTTGTAAGGTCTTTAAACGTGTTTGACTGCTCTGATACCAATTGAAAAAGTGGGGGTCTAACAACCACACCCAATATTTCGATTAGCAATCTGAATGGACTAACTCCAATATACTTTCAAGAGAATCAACTAGACTCAATCTTAATAAAGTATATCAAAGAGTTCTAATATCTCTATTTCACAATGTAATCAGCAAATCAAACAGATAGAAATCTGTGAGACTGATTATTATGTGAAATAACTTGAATGGTACCAAAGACCAATGTTCAAGTGTCAATCAATGTAAATCAACAACCAAAGGTCGAATATTCTAATTGATTGGTCTTAACGCACAACCTGTGATATTTCAATTATATAACAAAATATAATGCGGAAAATAAATAGCATAGATACCGGAATTTTGTTAACGAGGAAACCGCAAATGCAAAAAACCCCTGGGACTTAGTCCAGATTGAACACACACTGTATTAAGCCGCTACAGACACTAGCCTACTACAAACTAACTTCGGTCTGGACTGTAGTTGAACCCCCAATCAATCTCACAATGATCCAAGGTACAATTGCACTCCATACGTCTATGATCCCAGCAGGATACCACACACTTGATTCCCTTAGATGACCTCACCCACAACTAAGAGTTGCTACAACCCAAAGTAGAAGACTTAAATAAACAAATATGTATCACACATAAAAGTCTACGATAATTGATAAATCTGTATCCCACATAAATACCTACAAGTTTTGTTCCGTCTTTTGATAAATCAAGGTGCATAGGAACCAATTGATAACCTGAACTTTTATTCCCGAAGAACAACCTAGTATTATCAATCACCTCATAATAATCTTAATCGACGCGTCGAAATAAGTTATTGTGGAATCACAAACGATGAGATGAATATGTTTGTGACTACTTTTATATCTTGCCTATCAGAGATATTAATCTAAAGCCAATTGTTACGATTGTAATCAACAAGATAGAATCACCAAGATCAGATCATACAACTACGATAAAGTAGTATCGGTCTGGTTTCACAATCCCAATGAAGTCTTCAAGTCTTTAACCTATAGGGTCTCGAGAAGAAACCTAAGTTTAAAGGAGAATCGACTCTAGCTAATACAACTAGTATCACACATGAGGCATGGGGATTAGGTTTCCCAGTTGCTAGAGTTCTCCCTTATATAGTCTTACAAATCAGGGTTTGCAATCAATGTTAGCTTAGTAACAAAGCATTCAATATTCACCGTTAGATGAAAACCTTATTAGATTCAAGCTAATATCTTTCAACCATTGGATCGAAAACTTAGCTTGTTACACACAAATGAAATGCACGTTTTAGGTTTATGTAACCGTACCCAAAATTTTACATTTGTCGGTTCAACAATAGTTAACCAAAAGGTTAGCTATATGAGCACTTTCATATCAACCTTATTCTTAATCACCATAACTAGTTCAAATGACTCAAATGAACTAATTAGAGAGTTGTTCGATTGCAAGGAAATCTTATAGAAGTATACAAAACACAATCGAAGCAAAAACGATTTGATTCACTCGAATCGATTCATGAACTTTATAGCCACGGTTTACAAATTGCATTCCTTAGTTAGTATAAATATAAGCTCACAAAAAATCGTCTTTAGATATAACCAACTCAAGTACGCGGACTTAGTTCGCAGACTTAAGTTCCCGGAAGGAGTTCACAAACTCCAGCAGATTTTCTCGGGAAGAGAACTTCTGCCATTTTGCGGACTGAGCTCACAGCTCTTGTTCCGGTTTTTCTGATCAAAAAAAGTACGCATACTTTGGTTCAAGGAATAAGGACTTATACATATATGTGTTACCACACAATGCTTATATCCAACATTGGTTATATAATCTAAACTCTCATTTCAATCATTGAAACATTCTTAGAGGACGTTATATATAGTTGTTATTCACAAAATATTTTTCGTCAAAGCCATTTTCAAAGTGATTGAAACATAACATGACTTTCGTCACTAGGTAAAGATGAACTTGGCCAAAGCGAAAGCTTACAAACACATATTTCGAGAAATAGATAGGCGAGATAAACTCGGCTCGAAATAACAAATGTGTATAATAAAAGTCTATATAGCAAAACGAATTTTGTCTCAAGATATGAGATAAAGTATATAGACTTTTGAGTGATAGATAAGTTTAAGTCTCCACATACCTTTTAGTCGATGAAGTTCCACCAGTTCCTTGAGTAGTTCTTCGTCTTGTATGATGATCGCCATGGAGTTCTTGAGCTCAACTACACTTTCTATCCTAGTCCGAGACATTAGCTATAGTAGACAAGAAATCAAGACTTATAGTTTTGATCACTAACATTGACAAACATGCTTGAGATAACAACGCATGCGAGTTTGACCGAGCAGTGCTCTAACATACGTCCACGCAAGACACTGTTGATCGTGATATCATGACTCATAGTGGATATCCGAGATAAGATATTGTTGGTCACGTAGGTTTTGTAGACCGTAAAACGTCCACGACCGACTTATGAACCAGAACAGCCATGACTTTATCATGTCTTCGCGAGACGCAACATTTTGTGATGCCATGATTCGTAGTATACATACCATACGAGATACCGCTGGTCATGTAGGCTTTGTAGATATGTAAAACGTCCCTGACGGACTTATGAACCAGAGTGGAGATATTCATGTCTCCCATAAGCACGACTCGTACCCATTTTAGATCAATGACTGATTCCTAATACATCTTCAAGAGATACATTGGTGACGTCTACTCTATGCCCGACTTGACTTTCGGAGGCTTCCGAATAATTCTTAGAAGATCATGTGATATCTCCTGAATTTCCTATGATATCTCGACCAACTTACACAACCAAACCAAAATCCTAATTTTTATCCCCCCGTTTGTGACTAAGTCAGCCTTCATGTTGATCTATTAATAAGGTAATAATACTCTCCATAGACGATTTTGGCCGAGATATAGGAATGCACCCTAGTTTGTAAGTTATGACTAGTATGAATCACATGAAGAATGAGAAATACCTCTGAAATCGTGCTTACAACACGAGTGGATCTGAGTCTGAGCCTCAGTTTTTCCCTAACATGTCACATATGGCTTGTGGAAGCCAACTCATTTATTTTGGGTTCCTCTAATAAGTGTGTGGAGCTTCTGGAGGTTTGAACACTTCTTAGGATAAGTATGTACGATTCATACTTAAGTTGATAGCCATGAGCTTGCCTAGGCAGGATGAGAAATTAAGTGGCATGTCCCTTAGATGAGGCTTATGTCTTAGTTTCGTGTCTTGTACGAGTTATAGGATGAGATAGCAGAACGCAAGTGACATGAGGCCGACTAGAGAATGCTCGTTGAGTTCAAGTATCATAGTAATATCTTGCATGAGACCGTTGAATACTTGACTTAACTAGCGTATCTAGCGGGGATGTGCTAGGAGCTAGTCATGAATCGTGTTCATGTATGGAGTAGACATGACCATCATATGTCGTGTGAATGTGCTAAGAATCAGTCACGAGGCTCGGGGGAAGACATGACCAGTGTATCTTGCGGGAATATAACTATGAATCAGTCATGAGGCCCGGGTAAGGCTTGAATTGTGCTCGTGAGGCCGAGACGTGAGTCGTGTTTACTGGACACTTAAGTCCCGCTCGTGCTAATAGAATTAGTTGTGTATACATCACGATGTTATTCTAGGAGCCATGTATAAAAGCTCCGTGACTAGGGAATAATTCTCGAGAGGCCAAGAGTGAGCCTTATTCATGAGAACGCACTTGGAGATTTGCTCATATGTGGCTAAGCAGAGTGTCGCTCATAAGGATGCGAGTGGAGTCTCGCTCATAGGAAGCTGAGCAGATATCACTCGTACAAGGCTGAACATAGTCATACAAGATTCTTATACAAATTACTAACCAAATCATTTCCCTTCAAATAGATTTCTGGTAGGAAAAAGGAAGGTAAAAAGATGATTTTATTCCAAAGCTTGATATTTTCTAAATAAACCTACAAACTCAAGGGGTTTAAGTTTTAGAAATTGACAACACATCTCAGCTTGGAAGGCTAGCACGGAGCCTCTTTACTTATTTTGATGCCTTATGGGATCAAACTCTGAAAGTAAAATACTTTCATAAGTGCAAACACTCTCAAGATCCAAGAATGGATGAAATGTCCTTTTATGATGGTGTTTAAAAATCAACAGTTTAACAGTCGAAATCAATTATTAAATTTGGTAGATGATGGTGTTTTATGTCTTAAATTGGGTTCATTTTTCATAGAATTGTAGAGTTTCATTAAAAGAAAGTATCACCAAAATATTGGTTTCAAATTCTTATAATTTAATATTCGCATAAAACTGTCCAGGAATTCTTTCTCTTTAATTTTTCAAATGCTACTTCGCCTGGATATTTTAAGAGTGCGAATTTTTGCACACTCCTTAACGAGTATGCACGTAACATTTTAATCTCAACCATTAATTCTATTTAGGGAGTTATGTAACGAGGGTCGTGATTCTAAACATGAAGGGTAATGGGGTCATCAGTTAAATAATTAACCAATCATAAGACTATGTGAAATATACAATCGTTAGATGAGTGTGAACAAATTTGGACTCAAATTTTAAGGCTTCCAACGTTAAAATTTTGCTAGCTAACACCGGATGCAACATCCGACGTGGATAATATCGTCTCCCTATCCTTCCTATCTTATCGGCACGTACAACAAGACAATCAAACCAAAGTGGATATAATTCGAATTTCGAAGACAGCATGCAAGACCCCACTTCCACGTGTCAAAAGCAGTTGTTTTTTTTTGTACCGCCCATTGCTTTGATTGGAGTTTGGTTGAAATGCCTAAATCCCTAAATTTCATCTCTCTCTTTAATCCAACAAATCTTATTCATCCATCTTCCATATTTCACGCCACCTCAGTATTTGGAACTGTGGATGTAATAGTAGAAACGCCAATAAGAATAGCATAAAACGTCATTCTTAATGGAGCTAAATCTACAGTAAAAAAACGCCATTCTTAATAGAGCTTTTTTCTCAGCCGTTAGATTCTCAACAACTCAGTTTAAATCTACGGATAAAAAAAACGTTATTCTTAATAGCGTTTTTTGTCTTTTAGCGTTATTCTTATTGGCGTTTTACGCTAATAAGAATAGCGTAAAACCCCAATTTGGAAGCCACTAATATGGATTCCACGGACCCTTCCACCAAATCATGGAACCTTGCTTGGATTTTCTGTGGAAAACCCAACTTGGAAGCCACTAAACTTGACATTCCATGAATTTTCCACACTTGAAATAGGTTGGATTCCACTATAAGACTTGCTCTTAGCATAGTAGGTCTCCTTCGATTCTTCAATTATTTGTTTCAGTTTCCTAATTAACTAGTCAAAACTCATCGTTAATAGGGTTCTTAGTCAATTTCTTTCGAAATCGAATCCATCTGATTTGAACGACGGTCGTTGTTGCATTAGCCAGGAGTTGGTTAACTCTCTGTTCATAAAGGTTGTCGATTGAAGCTTCTCAGGTTCTTACAGTCGCTTCTTACATGGGTTTCTTTCCCTGGTTTTATTTTCTCATCACTGCTTAAGCAATGCCCTGGGATTATTTTTTCTTTATTTCAAGATTTTTTCAATTCTTTTCCAATTGGATTAGGCTATCATATCCCAATAGAATTTTTTTTTTTGTAAAGAAAGTCATTCATTGAGAGAATAATTTGATCTTGGGTATCTCAGATTTTTATTGAGTTTGTGGATTATTTTTGTTGTTGTTAATAATGGTTAGTGCGAATCTGGGTATGCTTCACCATGTAATAGATCATATATATGGTGCATTTGTTCATAGAACAAAATTGACAACACCATTTTTTTCAAGAGGATGGGGTGGTAATCAACTTGTTCAACTTGAAACCATGATCAATCAACTTTTCCCGGATGCTGTTGCTCAAAATTGGCCACCTAAACTAATTCAACCAATGTGGAGAACTATTTGGGAGACAAAGAATGCTTGTCTCAGAGAAGGTGTTTTTAGAACTCCTTGTGATCAACAGTTGATTGATGCATTGCCTCCAGAGAGTCACAATGCTAGGGTTGCTTTTCTTATGCCAAAAGCAGTTCCGCCACATCAGATGTCTTGTGTAGTTCATCTTGCAGGTAACTTAATTTCCTTAATCCACTTGATTACATTTTTTTTTATTCAATTTCGATATAAGATAATAACCTACAGGCTAGACTCTTTGTTTTTAGAATTGACATGATTGCGGTGTTTGGTGTGTCTATAAATCGTTTTTTAAGAGAAAATGTAATAGGAAACCTTTTGTTGTCAAAAGTGAAATCTGTTGAAGCTGACTATGGAGGGCTGAATTTTTCATAGTATAGGGTCAAAGAACAAATATGTGAAGGCAATCCTTGTTTGGTATGATGGGATTCTTTAATTCCTCATAAGGGAAACGAGGCACACCCTTTCACATCTAAGCTTTGAAGTATTTCAGTTAAAACTGCCCGATATATTGAGTTAATCATAGACCTTTTGAAACATAGGCTTTGAGTTTCGATGGGTTGCCTCAGTTATCTTTTCTTTGTGGGAGCTTTTTAATGTAAGTACATAGTTTGAATTTCTTTTTCTAGGCACGGGTGACCATACTTTTCATCGAAGGTTGCGTCTTGGTGGCCCATTGTTGAAGGAGAACATAGCAACCATGGTACTTGAGAGGTGAGAAACTTAGATTTGCCTACCTATCAAGTCTAAATTTTTTATTTGGTAACTTCATATTAGTTGGTCAGCCTTCAAACAATCAATAGAAAGGGGCCTAAATGAGTTTCTGAATTTGAAATGTATATACTGCTGCAGCCCTTACTATGGACAAAGACGTCCTATTTTGCAGCGTGGGGCAAAGCTTCTCTGTGTAAGTGACTTGCTTATGTTGGGAAGGGTTACCATTGAAGAAGCTCGCAGCCTGCTGTACTGGTTAGAAGCTGTAGAAGGGTTTGGAAAGACTGGTGTATGTGGACTTAGCATGGGTAAGTAACATGACACCACGTGAAATCTTGTATAAAGTATAAATTTGTGCTGTATTCGAAGTTGGAACTCTTCTGTGAGTAGGGTACAGGATCTAATATTGAGCTTTAGGGTTAGTGAACTTAGCCCCCTCACTCTGTTAGCCTTAAGTTCTGAAAATACTTTGCACATGGTCAATTGGCAAAGGATAACCAAAGTCCCTTGTGTATCTATTCATGGAAACATGTTGCAATGTCTTCTCCTTTACGTGTATCGGAGACAGTTACACAACAAGGGCTCATGTATATATGCTCTTTTGACAAAGATTTGAAATTTTATTGACTGAAACATGTCTACATTCTGAAATAACACATGAAGATTGCTGATTTAAACAGCCTACATTTTGAATCATGCTTTTACAACTGTATTTGTCCACGATGATACAGGGGGGGTACATGCTGCAATGGTAGGATCTCTGCACCCTACACCAGTTGCCACATTTCCATTTCTCTCTCCACACTCTGCAGTGGTTGCCTTCTGTGAAGGGATATTAAAGCATGCTACTGCTTGGGACGCTCTAAGGGAAGATTTAGCAGTGCAGCAAGCTGCAATGACCCTTGAAGAAGTAAGAGAACGGCTGCGAACTGTATTATCACTTACTGATGTGACACGATTTCCGATACCCAAAAATCCTGAAGCCACTATATTTGTGGGCGCCACTGTGAGTTCTATATCTCATCTCATTATACATTGAAATGTCCACTTAAATCATTTGAAGACATTATTCACGACTATCATTATTTGTTCGTGTAACTCAACCAGATTTGCTTGCCAAAAGCAAATATTCATTTTTTTTTTCCTTACGTTTCACTAATGCATGGACATCTCTTCCTTGAAGGATGACGGCTACATTCCAAACTATTCAGTATTAGAGCTTCAGAAGGCTTGGCCAGGTTCGGAAGTGAGATGGGTTACAGGCGGGCACGTATCATCTTTCATCTTTCACAACAACGCATTTAGGAAAGCAATTGTGGATGGGCTCAATAGGTTACCAGCGAAAGAATCTTTCACCTTGTGACAAAAGTGACCACAAGCGCAGGTGAAGATTATTCCATGATACCGTCAATCCTTGCGTTGTTCACTGCTTTCTACTGTAACATGAAAAGTACAGGCGATCAACCCATAACACCCCAAATAATTAGGAGAGAATGGGGTTGTTTTGGTTTCCTTGTATACATCACAAAGAAAGGCCCCTCATTTTATAGGGAATTGAATATACATGAAGTTTAATGAAAATGTTTTTAACAGGCCAAAGAACACAATAACTGGTAATGTTTCATGACCAAGTATTAATCTTTTCAGTGTCTTGAAGGTTAACATTATAAAAGGCGTTCTTTTCACCGTTGCTGCACTAAAAAACATTAAATGACCATTTTATTTCCTTGTTTTCACAATTATGCTATGCAGATGTACGCAATATCTAGAACATGAAATAGTAATGCATCTCGTTTTGCGTCTTGAGCAAAATGATTCAGTTGAACCACATCACCAACACATTCGGTTACTACTACAATGCCATTTCAAAAGGTTCTTCCGTTCTTCTGGGTACTAATACCTAGATATGAAACACTAGTAAACACCGCTAAAATCACAAAAAATTTGCTTTATGCGCTTGAGAGAGAGGAAGGGCTTTCCTGATCCTATATTTCATTCTTCTCTAGTATATTTAAAGCGCTTTAGTGGCTGGCTTATGTTGGCAGCAGCTCTCAGGAAAACTGAATTCCTTGTAATGATCTGAAATGCTTCGGCAGTTAACATGAAAGAAGAGGAGATGATATAATTGTTATGGAAAAACATCATGCTGTTCAGTAAAGTTAAAAGGATGTGTATTTTCGAGACTTGTGATTATGATGGTCCAAATGAGTGGTATAGCCAATTCTCCAAACATTCTAAGACTTGCAAGTTGCAACCCACAATGAGAAAATCTGTTGGGAAATTTTATGTAATCACAAGAAAATAAGCAAATCTGAGCATTTTGAACTGTCTAAAGTTTTGATGATGATATGCCAAGTTAATTTAATCAGGCATATCAATTAGAGAAGGGTCCAAAATGTTTTTGACATAATAAGCAAATAGTACATAGTACTGTGATACAATATGGTAGGCTACTTCAAAATATTCAACAGACAGACAAAAAAAGATGCAAGTAAAAGCGAACTGTTGTGTGCGTGTCATTAGGAATTTCAGTCGTTATCCAGTGCACTCCACCAAAAGCTAACAGAGAAACTTGGCGTAAGTGATTTCACGTAGTGCCACCATTTTGGGGGTATATAAAGCATTTCTCCTTCCTCTAGGATGCAGTCTACAAAATCCAGATCTTGCGCCTTCGGGAACTCTTTTTCGTTGAAATTGTCCAGATCAATCTGCAAAGGAAGTCTCTGGAAGATTAGTTTTTGTATTTCTCTATTGAGAACATGATCTCCGCAGTAGGAACAAAACCAAGATATTTTGAACGTATCCGAAGTTCTGGAATATTTTATGCAAACAAAAGGTGGCCTAAGTTTAAATCTAAGCCATTGCACTACAAGTTGACCTAAGCATCTGTCTCATTTTATCACATTAAGGTTTTTAGCCAGAAGTTGTAACATCACAAATGATAGGATTTTTTAAAACCAACATTATATGGTGGTCACAAGACTTCAAGCAGATTAGCACTTTTACAATGAAACATTTGACATCTATTGTACCTGACTTGAATTGTGTAGCATGGATTCAGAGTGGGGGTACAAATCATCTGTTACTGAAGCAGAATAAAGCCTTATATACTTCTTGCCAACAACCTAAAATATCAGAAAGGAACGCGTTATGCGAGAAAACTTAGACAAACCCCACCACATTCAAGAATACAATGAAACATTGAAGCATGGGAGCAAGGCAGATACTAAGTCGGTAATCAAAGAAACAATGAACCAAAGATAAGTTTCCAGGAAGAACAAAACTCAACTATAATCAGTGCTACAGCTATTAGCATCATATTAAGTTTATACCTGAGCAAGAATGTTATGGTGCGGATCATGGTGTAATGGTGTGACAGTCCCCGCTGGACCAAACCAGGCATTAAGAGATCTGAGCTCCCCACCACCAGAAAAACAGTAGTCAGGAACAACAATATCCTCCCGCAATTCATGTATCTGTGAAACACGTCTAAGATAAACACCTCTAACGGCGCATAACAAATTATGCCGGATATAAGATATAACCACAAAAAGAACATTATACCTGATCAAACAATGGATGTTGAGCAAGATATGTAGTGCCGGAGTTATTAAATTGATTGGACTGAATCCTATCTAGAAACTGAGAAAAAGTGATTAACTCTTGCTTCCATTCAGGGCACAAATAGTTCTTTCCCACCTGCGAAAGATGAAAAGTTATAATCTGTTCATTAGAAACTTTCTTACCAGATAACAAAAGACAAATACGAGATGTACTAAAAAATAAGTCATCCACAAAGCAGACCATTCGCAAACTAAGCATCATTTCATTGTTCAGAAAGCGAGTATTGGATTTTTACCATGAAAACGGACTAAACAATAAGATATTGATATTGGATACAATAAAAGCGCACAAACATGATAAAAACCTCAAATAGCATGGTGAGCTAGATCAACCCATCAATATCGAAAATTCACTCTTCGGTTTTACTATTGTCCTAGAACTACTCGTCCAGTAGATGGCCAAGCTTAGATTGATGCCATTACAGCATCAGCAAGCTTATGATGACCTCTACAATATCCAAACAAAAAAAAGAAAAAAAAAGAAAAAATCTGCTCAATAAAGATATGACTGCAAACTCTGCCTATTAGGTAACCACAAAAATTCACCCCCTGAAATCCTGAGAGCAGCTGCAAACTCTGCCTATTAACAGTAAAAATAAGGGGTCCCCCGTTTACTTGTAAAACACATGAGATAGATACACCTGTTAGAGAGCTACAGTTATAAGCTAATGTGACAAAGGCATGGATAAGTGTGTAGTCTGGAACACTGCTACGAGGAGTCGGCACAGTGAGCTTGAAGGGGATAATACATTTGACCGTAATAACTATGTATTTATTCACTAGTTACCATCTTTTCTATAAGATTTAAAATTGTTGGAAAGCATTAGCTTATAACTATAAAATACTTTTGAACACAATTATGTGCAAGTACGTATACAGGATACATTCAAAACAAGTAACCATTTTATGCGCAAGTCCCCATTGAAGTATCTGCAAGTATCGGACACGGAATGTAAAGTGTGCTTGTTACGTTATTTCAAGTGTAACAGTCTCAACTCTATGCCACCCTTTTGGTTGTTGAATATTAGTGAATCCCTAATGTTCCAACTGAATTTAAAGGGACAAAAATTGAAAAGTTTATGCTAGTACCTCAACCGGAACTGTACGACCGCCTGCAACCCTTTTGAGATAATCCATATCTTTCCATTTATTACGGGCAGGCCAATGAGACATGGAGTTACTGATTATAACCGGAGAACCTGATAAGAAATAATCACACAGGAATCCCTCTAGAGATAAAGAAGATCTCTTCTCAACCATCTTGCAAGACAGTGACTTATTAGGCAACACTTGAGACCTGCAATAACAATAAGAAAAAAAGAAATTCGAATGGTAAAACAACCACCAACATTTGTCTGCAACTTCAAATAATTTGTGATAAACCTACATCAAATTGCCTTCTAACACCGGTGGGAAGATAGATAGACATAGAGAAGAACAAACCTCACCTCCTCCCCAGTGGAATTCCTCTCAGAACCAAAACCCCTTTTTCCATCAGTCATCACACCTTGATCAACACCAGAACACTTGAAAGAAACCCTCTCAACAGCAGAATTTAAATCCTGGCGAAGAAGCAGTCCACCCATGATCAAACCCATATCCAAAACCCTAAGAGCTTCCCTGAAATCTCTATTTCTGTAATGATAAATTGCTACATGAAGACAAGCCATGGAATAAGCATCTCTCCAAACTGGTAATACTGAGTGCCATGGACCAGAATGAAGCTGTTCCCACGCCATCTCACGCGTCGCTTCGGCTGCCCTAAAATCTCCTCCAGCTGCTAAAGCTTCCATGCTAACATACGCATATCCACCTTCTTCAGAGATTTTTTTAATGAGATTTGATCTCTCTGCATCTAAGATTGGTGTAGGAAAATGAGCACTTTCGATTTCCTCCGCTGCCTTCGACCGCGGTGGCGAGAGTTCGGTATTGGATGGAGATTTCATGTCATCACTCACCGTCTGTCTCATTGGTTTGAGGAATACAGTGGAGTTTTCGGTTCCTTGTTTTTTCGAAGCAATAAGAGCATATCCTATGGTAGTCCCCAGATGGAGACTAACTCGCCCATATAAAGAACCCCTCCTCATATGAACGAGTGAACCCACTATAGATAAATAAAAAAATGACACTACATGAGGGACGATCTCCCGTAAAACAAAAAAAAAATCGAAGTACAAAGAAAAATAAGCAAAATAAAAAAAGAATTCCAAAAAAAAAACGCAAAAAACGAATTTAGACGGGATGGTCCCCCGTCCAAAGAAGAAAAAAAAAAAAAAAAACGCATAAAAAAATTTAGACGGGATAGTCCCCCGTCCAAAGAAGAAAAAGCAAAAAAAAAAAAATTAAAACGGAGGATTGTCCCCCGTTTACTACTAAAAAGAGCAATTTTTTTTGACGGGGGACAGTCCCCGTCTAGTGTTCCACTCCCAACCACTCGCTCATATGAACGAGTGCATGAACTTTTTTGGCTGAAAAGGGGACTAAACACTACCCATAAAATCCTCTAATTTGGTCTAATTGGTAATGCACTCCTTCATTTAAAAGAGTGACACTACCCATAGGATTTGCTCTAAGGACGGTTCCCATGTACCAGTCAAAACTTATGGTTTGCCACTTCTGCACCTGCTATGGGTATGGCAAAATGGCATAACTACGTAAGTGTTAAATATAGGCTACAAGATAAAGACTCTATCACTCGACGATCATTATAGCGCCAACGTGATCATCGCTCAATAGTTCATCATCTAGCGGTCAGGAATTCACCCCTATAAAGACTCTATCACTCGACTTGTATGGAAAAAACCTAATATAATTGCAAGTAGACCAATATAATGGTTATAACCATTTTTTGTTCGACTTGTGCGAGTTAAAACCTAATACACTTTATAACTATTTTTTGTTCGGCAACCTGTATGGACAAAACCTAATATAATTGCAAGTAGACCAACTGAATGATCCTTGAAAATATGTATATAGAGTTTATATCTCTAACCTCTTCTCAATCAATATGTATATAGATAAGAGTCTGTGAACTTGATTGTTAAGAAGAGTACTTGGACGATCTCAAAAATCAATATCCAATATCAATCTAGTCGTATCCAAATAATCCAATCGGAATTCAGCCAAGTAATTAAACTTGCTATCTATATTTCAAGATTCAAATTTTACAAGAAACGAGTCTCGTAATCGATCGTAATTATATGGACGTATCTACTGAGATTGAATACGTACAACTTGGGTAAATCCAATTATAAAGATAAACAATATAATGCGGAAATGGAAAAACACAAGACACCAGAAGTTTTGTGAACGAGGAAACCGCAATAGCTGGAAAACCCTCGGGACCTCGTCTAAATTTGAACACCAAACTATATTAAGACGCTACAGACACTACCCTACTATTGGACTTCAAACTAGAATGTAGTTGATACCGAATCTACCCTCCAAGCGATTCAATTACATTCGCGCTCCTTAGGTCTCTTGAACCTCGTAAAGCTCTACGCAATTGATTTCCTAAGCTGACATCCTTTACAACCTAAGAGTTGTTTCAGCCGAAGTGAAGACTTTTCATACCAATGCTTCTCTAACTGATAAGCCTATAGATTTTCGTTTAGATCAAAGATCAAGTTGGAAAATATGTTTTGACAAAGCTAGCAAACCTCACAAATCCGGAACTTACGACTCCCGAAGAACAACCTAGATTCGTAACCACCTCTCAAGAACAATCTTCAAAAGATCAGTTTTCAGATATCTATCTTAAGGAATCTCAAAGTCTGAGACGAAAAAAAAATTGTGATTACTATCTAACTTTCCTGAAAGAGATTACGAAAACCTCGATAACATAAAAGCAATATCAAGATTCACAAACTATCAAGGTAAAGATAGTCGGACATGGCTTCACGAATCCCCAAAATGAAGTCTTTTAGTCGTGGACCTAATTATGTTTCTCATAGGAAACCTAGGTCTGTAGAAAATGATACAACTGGGACACAAAGTGTCAAGGATAAATTTTCCCAGTTGAAAGAGAATCTCTATTTATAGTTTTCGAAGACCATAGATTGCTTATAATTCAAGCTAAGATAACTTGGGAATCAAGCAAATACTTTTAGGTCTTGAAAATACAATAGAAGAATATACACTAGGAACACGTTCCGTGTATAACCATTGTTCGGTTTGGCAAGTATATCAAAGAACTAAAAGTATATGTTCATTTAAATAATTAAGAATTTAATCATGATGTATACATATAAGTGTTTGAGTGATCAATGAAGTCTTAGAAGTGTTTGTGAGAGTTCTACCAATGCTCAACATATTTAAAAAATAAGTATTTGAGCATCTGCTAAAATCTACTGGGACAGTTGGCACAACGGTTCGTGAACCGCTAGGATTGTTCACGAGTCAGGGTGCAACAGTTCGTGAATCGGGTTCACCAATCCTACAAGACTATCGAACTCAGTTGACCGCGGTTTGTGAACCGGGTTTTCCAACTGCTATAGCCTATGATACCAAACTTCAAAATTCAGTTCACAACGGCTCATGAACGGGGTTCGTGAACTGTTCCCAACTGAACTCACGGTTTGCGAACTGGTTCTACAACCTTCCTGTATATCTGAACTCAGATATCTATGGTTTGCGAAATTGGTGTTTGAAACATTCCCAAGTGATAAAATTATTTGCATAAGAAATTTTCAATTGATCCACAAATTAATTCAAACAATAAATTGCTTATAACTGTTAGAGCATAGCTCGGTTGAACCCACCAAGCGTTGGTATGTCAAGTTTGGTTGTCATATTTTAGTATCAAAACTCATCTAGAGTCGTTTAATTAAATACTAGATTCAACTTCGTTTAGGTTAGACTAGAAAGTATAGGAATATTGAGACGCACAAGTATTATTCCAAAGACCTGAAAACTGAGAAGAGGTGACAACTGTAACGAGGACATCACCCTTCCACTTGAGGTTAGTAATACTGACTTGACTTGTTTTCATTCCTAACGTATCTTTCAAGTCGTATTATATTGAAAACATAACATGCGAAGATGTATATATATAATACTCTAGTGATTAGACTTAGTCATATCATTATGATCAAAGTGTCAAGGAATTTATTATTACGAAGTATAAACGCTTATCTTTTGGAACTTCATAAATAAGACATCAACATAATTTTTGTATTTAGTTACTTGATTATGGGAAAAGTATAGGTGTTTATTTCATCATAGGAAACAATGTTTTATCACATTTATTTAAAGGAAATACATATACGAACTTTTTTCGTAATCAAAAGGGAATCATGATTGGTCGTGTTCTTTATTAAATATATTTTGGATGACCAATACAAGATGACAAGGTAGAACCTATCTTAACTTATGTTGATAATTGTGGTTTAACTGGTCATATCATATAGGATGTAGCATGTTTTAATCCGTAACAAGCTACTTTGTGGAGAAAGGTATAACCGGTCACAAGCTACATTGGGAAGTTATTTGTAATCGGTCATAAGCTACCTTTGGAAGCAAGGTGTAACCGATCACAAGCTAACTTGGGAAGTATGGTGCAACAAATCACAAGCTATCTCGGGAAATAAGGTGTAACTGATCACAAGATACCTTCGGGAAGCATGGTGCAACCGATCATATCCTACCTTCGGGAAGCATGGTGTAACAGGTCACAACCTAGTTTGGGAAGCATGGTATAACCGGTCACAACTTATATTGTGAGTTTCGTACAACCGATCCCGAGGAGCAAAACCGAGTTTCCAATTTTCACATATCTCTTTATGTTTTGTGTGAACTTGGAATTAGGGTTTGCTGAGAGAAACTTCTAGATGTCGACATCATTTGAACATGTACATAACTCTTATCATTAATTGTTCAAAGATATTGCTTGATGCTCAAGGAGATCCCATAACGAAATATTGAAGAAGAAAAATTAATTATAATTTTCATCAAAAGACATTTTCTGATAATCCATTGTTAACAGACTTCGTTCTGTGTGTGATTGATGACAGGAGGATTTTAAGTTGTATTATGCAGGTTATTGAAGACAACAAAAGATTTGAAGACGAAGAAGAGTTTCTTATTAGTTTTCGTATCTTGTGGATTTAGTGCACAAACCTTGATCGGATGGGATCCAATTAGAATCGTGTTTATATTTGATAGACTTGATTGGCTAGTTGTGTAATATCGGCATCATCTTATAATTACTCTTTAAGTTCTATATTGGCTGATTGCGAATCTAAATATTGGTTATTTCGGTAATCAAATTTTAGGTTGATCTAACAGACAAATAAGTTTATTAGTTTAAATGGAAGAGCCTTTGTCAAAAACTCAATACATATCTTTATAGTAAAGATTGATTAGAGTTGTTACCAAACAGATTCTTCCTTTATTATTTGGAATACGATCCAAATGACTTGTTATTCACGTGTTTGACTCTAGTATTCGAAGGCTCAAGGATATCGAGGAAATTAAGTAGCTTGGATTAGTCTACTTGGTCTCGACTATATGAAGTTGGTATTAGATTTTGTATAAAGAGTATTCAAAACTGGACTATGTCCCAGTGTTTTTTTGCATTTGCGGTTTCCTCGTTAACAAAATATTGTTGTGTCTTTTACATTGTTTTTCCGCATTATGATTGTTATTATAATTAAGTAAAATACACAAGTAAGTTAACTCTGTAATATTTGTTATTGATCTTATATAGTTTCAGTTATTTCTGAACATATTATCAAGTACACACTTTGTTGTCGTATTGGCTCGATATTGTATCCACGTTCAACCACACAAGTCATTTTGTTATTGTATTATCTCGATCTCGTATCCATAGACGATTACACAAAGTGTGAACCGAATTTTCATATTGTATCGACTTTGTCCATAGATGATCACATTCGGTAGAGGACTTATAGGTTGAAATAAAAAGATTGTGGTGTATTTGGATACCCTCATCTTTTCAATTTCGGTAATCAAAGTTTGGTTGATCTAACCAGATAGAGTTTATTAGTTTAAATGGAAGAGACTTTGTCAACAACTCAATACATATTTTGTAGTAAATATTAATTGGAGTAGTCACCAAACAGATTTTTCCTTTGTTGTTTGGAATACGATCCAAAGGACTTGTTTTTCACGTGTGTGACTCTAGCGTTACACAGGTTTTTTCTGCATTTGCGGTTTCCTCGTTAACAAAATATTGTTGTGTCTTTTACATTGTTTTTCTGCATTATGATTTTTATTATAATTAAGTATTTCCGTATTATTATTGTTATTATAATTAAGTAAAATACACAAATACGTTAACTCTGTAATACTTGTTATTGATCTTATATAGTTTCAGTTATTTCCGAACCTATTATCAAGTACACACTTTGTTGTCGTATTGGCTCGATATTGTATCCACGGTCAACCACACAAGTCATCTTGTTGTTGTATTGTCTCGATCTCATATCCATAGACGATTACACAAAGTGTGAACCGAATTGTCATATTGTCTCGACTCTGTCCATAGAAGATCACATTCGGTAGAGGACTTATAGGTTGGAATAAAAAGATTGTGGTGTATTTGGGTACCCTCGTCTTTTCAATTTTGGTAATCAAAGTTTAGGTTGATCTAACCAGATATATTTTATTAGTTTAAACGGAAGAGCCTTTGTCAACAAATCAATACATATTTTGTTGTAAAGATTGATTAGAGTAGTTACCAAACATATTCTTCCTTTGTTGTTTGTAATACGATCCAAAGGACTTGTTTTTCACGTGTGTGACTCTAGAAGTTGAAGGCGCAAGGATACTGGGGAAACTAAGTAGCTAGGGTGTTCTACTTGGTATCAACTATATGAAGTTGGTATTAGATTTTTTATAGCGTCTTAATTCTGATAGTATTCAAAACTGGACTAGGTCTCATAGTTTTTATGCATTTGCGGTTTCCTCGTTAACAAAATCTTGTTGTGTCATTTATTTTATTTTTGCATTATAATTGTTTTTATAATTAAGTATTACACACGTACGTTAATCCTAGTCACTTGATATTGATCCTATGGAGTTTCAGTTTAATACCGTACCTATTATCAAGTGATCACTTTTGAAAAAGCGGGGGTCTAACAACCACACCAAATATTTCGCTTAGCAATCTATATGGACAAACTCTAACATACTTTTAAGAGAATCAACTAGACAGTTAGAGTCAATCTTAAGAAAAGTATATCCATGGGTTATATCTCAATTTCTCAATTCAATTTGTAATCAAACAAATAGAAATTTGCGAGCCCGATTGAATATAAGAAATAACTTGGACGGTATCAAAAACCAATATCCAAGTGTCAATCAATTTAATCAACAACCAAAGGTTGGATTCGAGATTGATTGAACTTACGCACAACCTATGATGTTTCAATTATATAAAAAAATATAATACGGAAAAGAAATAACACAGACACCACAAATTTTGTTAACGAGGAAACCGCAAATGCAGAAAAACCCCGGGACCTAGTCCAGATTTTAACACCACATTGTATTAAGCCGCTACAGATACTAGCATAATCCAAGTTAACTTCGGACTGGAATATAGTAGGCACTTCTTTACAGAATAATCCTGATTTAAATTCTCAAAAGGAGTTTCCACCTCTAACAAATATGAACATAAATTTTCTGAATCGAGTTATTACCCATAAATGGTATATCAAGGTCACTCTAGCTGTTGATAGAATATTTACCCTTGAAACTATTGCCATGGTAGATTCAGGTGCGGATTTAAATTGTATAGATGAGGGTTTAGTTCCTTCAAAGTATTTTTCCAAAACTAAAGAAGTTTTAAATACTGCAGATAATTCAAGTTTAAATGTAAAATATAAGTTAGATAATGCAGTGATTTGCAATGAAGGTATGTGTTTTCAAATCCCCTTCATTATGGTTAAAAACCTATCACATCCAGTAATTTTGGGAAATCATTTTCTACACATGCTTTATCCAATTATTAAGATTGATGAAAAGGGAATTCTCAGTAAAATTTCTAGTACTGAAGTTTTATTTAAATTTATAACCAAGCCTCGGTATAAAGAAATTGATACGATTAAAAATAGGTTAAAGAATAAAGAATCGTTTATTAATTCTTTAACTGAAGAAATTTCGTTTAAAAAGATTTCTGAATCTTTAAAGAATCCTAAGCTTCAAGATAAAATAAATCTTTTACAAAAGGAAATTAAAACAGAAATTTGCGCTTACATCCCAAATGCCTTCTGGGAAAGAAAAAGCATATTGTCTCTCTTCCCTATGAGCCAGACTTTAAGGAATCTGATATTCCTACTAAAGCTCGGCCCATATCCATGAGCCCAGAATATATGGAATTATGTAAAAAAGAGATTCAAGATCTTCTAAATAAAGGCCTAATTCGCAAGTCTCTTAGTCCTTAGAGTTGTTCAGCTTTTTATGTTAACAATGCTGCTGAACAAGAAAGGGGAGTACCCAGACTTGTTATTAACTATAAACCTTTAAACAAGGCTTTAAAATGGATCAGGTATCCTATCCCAAATAAAAGGGATTTACTGAACTGCTTATATAAAGCGAAAATCAAGTCGAAATTCGACATGAAATCTGGTTATTGGCAAATTCAAATTGTTGAAACAGATAAATGCAAAACTTCATTTACATTCCCTTTTGGCCATTACGAATGGAATGTAATGCCTTTTGGGCTAAAGAATGCTCCCTCTGAATATCAGAGAATAATGAATGAAATATTCAATCCTTATATGGATTTCATCATTGTCTACATAGACGATGTCTTGGTTTATAGCCAAAATATTGAGCAACATTTTAAACACCTTAGGATATTTATTAGTGTTGTTGTCTCTGCCAATAAGGTTAATAACCAAGAACAATTAGTCAGGTTTACATCCCAATCTTGGCGTAACCCTAAAATAAATTACTTTGCTGAAAAGAAATAAATTATTTTTATTGTACAAACAGTACAAAATTTCGAATCTGATTTAATAAATCAAAAATTTCTTATCAGAATATATTATAAATCTGCTAAAGAAATTTTACTTAGAAATGTTAATAACATAGCCTCTAAGCAAGTCTTTGCAACCTGGCAAGCTTTTATGTCTGTATTTGACTTTAATATTGAGTTTATCCTTGGAGAATCAAATTCTTTACCTGATTTTCTAACTCGTGATTTGTTGCAGGAAAAAATGTCTAAAAGACCCCCTGATAAAGGAAAAGGTAAAGCATCCAAAGAATCAAAAGAGGTTAAACCTCAAAAAAGAGAGGTATCAACATCTTATAAGATGATTGCTCTCTTGGATCCAAAAGCTGTTAAACAACAGAAGCTTGATGATACTCCTAAAGAGGAAAAATTAAGAAATGATGCCTATATTCTGGCAGCAAATTCGGATCATCCAGGTGAATATATTTACCCATATATTCCGATCTCCATTAAATGGATCATTCCAGTAGAAAATAGATATGCTAATTTGCAGCCACACGAGGTAGTAAATTTCTACTTCAAGAATAATGTTGATCCTTTTGGTTATCCAAAAGATTCTCAATATTTTCAAGATATTCTTGATGTAATGGGATCAGTTAGTTTTGACTTGACAAATAGGTCTGGTGGTGATATTGCTTATGGAAAAGCCACAATCCTAAGGGTTATAAGGCAAGATCAATGGGCAGGAGATCTGTTCAAAACCCATGAACTTAATAGACCATTGCGAGGTCGCAATACTACGGTTAAGTTCACCTATTTTGATTATATCAATGCTTGGGAACATGCTTTTTATTACGAGAATAAACAGAGAAAATTCTTTTGGCTTATTCGATTTTCTCAAAATTTTGTCCTTAATAAGGCTGATGATATTCCAAACTGGTTTATCAAATGGTTTTCTCACATGGGATTATATCCTATTATTTTGCCTCATAAGGTAAAAATGGTTTACGACGATTTTGTCACATTAAACCCAACTTTGTTAAACCAGTCTTTGTGGTTTACAGTACTTTATAAAGTACCCTGGATTTTGCGTTGGGAACCTATCATTTCTCAGCGACCTCTCTCCAAATTAAGAGTACAATTTAAAACAATTCCTTATTTAAGAAAAAGGATTTTGATTAAGTGGTGGGCTAATTTTGAGTTCTTCAAAGACTCCGTTTTTGACGTTAAGCGTCTTATTAACCTTGAACCTTCTTCTCCTTTTATCCCCCTGCATGCAGTGGTGACTGCTGAAAAATGTAATTCATGTTCATCTTCATTCATCAATAAAGCCTGGACATAATTCTAGTATAGTCTTATGACGCTTATCAGCATTCAGAAGATTCTGGCAGCCTCGACAAATTCAGTCTACTTTCTAAGAGATAGACAAAAGTGAATTATTAATTTTGTCGTTTTCTGGCGGCTACCGCACACCTAAGCGGATCACTATTCTCTTGTCTTTTATTGGCGGCTACCGCACACCTGGCATGTACCGTGGGCGACTTTCTTTTGGGTTGATTTTAACCCGCACACTTGTCTTTGTTCTTTTCCCTTTCTAGTAGTATAAATATAGCTTGTAATCTATCAGAAGGAACACACCGAGTTTACAACTCAAAAACTTATCTCTTCTCTGCAACTCTTGTAACATATTTCCTTAATAAATAAAAGTTTCTTTCAGTACATTCTTGAGCTTCATCTTATATATAAATTTTCAATGGAAGCTTAAAGCTTCAACCTCCATTAAATCTTAAAGATTTAACGATCCTTCCTATATCACTCCGAAAAATAAAATTATACTGTTCATACAGGTGTTTCTTGGTATCAGAGCCCGGTGGGGAGAGGAAGATCAAGCTCTTTCTAAAGGTATAATTTCTTCACTCGTCTATTTTACTTTTTGATACGTTAGTCGCGTTTGAGTCCAAACGATAAGACCAGCTAAGAGGGCGGCACGAGCGGATCAGTAAAAGTAGTTGATTGTAGATGAGAGTCTAGGAAATGAATTAATTAATTTGAACCTTGAGAAGAAGTAGCTCTTCTCATTCCACAGGACGTATGGTTTCTAAAAGAAACAAAGAGTTAGTGATTAATGAAAATATAGATAATGATCTAACTAATTGGAATTTTCCAAAGTCCAAACAAAATGAAATTTATTACAAATCAAATTTTTCATTTACTTCGGATTATATTATCCAAACAATTGAAGAATCTCTACCTATTTCACCAGGTTACAGCTCTTTTCAATTACTTTCCGACAAATTAATTAAACTTCATAAACTAAAATATAAGTTTTTACATCTAGGAATGGTTCAAGTAGCCTTGAAACCCGCCACTAGATTAGGTTTATCAACCTCAGACTTAATTTGTCTTAGAGACAAAAGACATAGAAGATTCCATGATTCCATTCTAGGAGTTATCAAATCAAGTTTATGTGATGGTCCGGTATACTTCTCGTGTTACCCAAATTACACGTTGTCGTTATCAGACCCACACATCAACCAAGTCTTATCTCTAGACATAAAATCTGACGGGTACGACATGTTGCCTGGTTCACACCATCAGATTTTAATCTATAGAATATATTACAAAGTTATGAATTCAAGTGTTCCCAATATGTGTACGATTCCGAATCTTAACAATAAGGGAGAAACAACTTTGTTCATAACCAATCTTACCAAAAGTAATACAATTATTCCTAAAACCATCTCTTGGAATGAAATATAATTACCAGAAGAATGGACCTTAGATCAAGCTAATGAGCCCATAAAAATTGAAAATAAAACTTTAGAAAAAATTATTGAGCATCCAGATGGAGATGTTGAACTAAGATTTTCTAAAGAAAGAATCACTAAAATAAACCCTGGAAGATTTTCCACATCTTCAGTTCCTTCTACCTCTTTTGAAAAGGAATCGGTAATAGGAACTATATTTACAAAAGATGAAGTCTGTCAGCCTGTATACAAGGTTGAAAACCCTTCATCCCCAACTCAGTCGGATATGGGACTCTATGTCTTATCACAACAGGAAAAAGAATTTCCCTTTGATGGTATGGACGAAGAAGTCTTCTATTCCGAAGAAAATGATCTAATTAGAAAATGGTGGTTATCAAAAGCCCCAGATGAATATAAAACCTTTTATTATAGTAAATATGAACACTATAAAACAGGAATGGGTAAAGATCATGACCCTAAAAATTATGGTTTCTTTTACTTCCTTAGAAAAATGCTAAAGCGAAGAGGAGTAGAAATTCCTGATTTCACAGACAAGAATTATATTCTTGGTCTCGAACGTCTGTATAAAACATACTTGACTAAGACTGGTAGGATGGTTAGTGATGTTCACCCCCCTGCCACGATGTTAGTCGTTAAGGTTGATGAGGAGGAAGTTTTTGCAACACCTTATCGGAAAGGTAAAAGTTTAGAAGCTATTGTAGAGCAGAATAATTATACAAACCTAACTCTCCAATCCGTGGGAGAGAAGTTAAACCGAATAGAAAAGGCTAGGTTAAACCCGCCTAACAGCACTCAAAATAGTACAGACTCAGTCCCGTTTCAACCTTATAGATTTGAACCCGAATTAAGTCTTGGTAAAACCAATATATACTCAGAATCTGAAGTAGTTAAAGAAATTTATAAAAGGCTTGAAGCCCTTTCAATTGAAGGAAACAAGAGGCCTACTACTATTGCACCTCTTAAAACTCTTGAAGAGCAAAAGAGGCATAGTAATGCTGAACCTCTTCAAACTCTTACAATTGAAAGCCCAACTAATGTGGCCCCTTTGTCTCTCGAACTAGATAATAGTGAAGCAGACGAAGAACCAACCACTGAAAAGTTAATAACTCAACTAGAAAGTCTAACAGTTGAAAATGAGGTCATTCCATCTCAACTCAACAGAATTTCTAATAAAAATTTCAATTATAGAACCTTTACACCTTATTACCCTAGGCCATCACCTGTTGATTTACTGCATGAAAAATATGCTAAGTTAACTCAACAATATGATGGAGCTTGCCTTTATGAATGGAACCTTGATGGATTTAGTGAATATCAAATTCATAAATTAATTCATCAGATGGCTATGTGCGCTACAGCTTATTCAACCCGTGATAATAAGGAACCTGCAATTGCAAAACTTCTTATTAATGGATTTACGGGTCATCTAAAAGGATGGTATGATAATTATCTTTCTCTAGAAGCTAAAAATGCCATTCAAAATGCGGTTAAACCAAATACTAATACTCCTGATACAGTCAGTACACTTCTGCTTACTATTCTTATTCACTTTACTGTACAGACTAATTTTAATGCAGATAAAATCCAAGAACAATTAATAAATTTAAAGTGTCGAACTCTATCCCATTTTAAATGGTATAAAGATGTTTTCTTTTCCAAAATCTTTCAACTATCGGAAGGTCGACAAGATTTTTGGAAAGAAAAGTTCTTATCAGGACTTCCCACATTTTTTGCAGAAAGAATCAAAAATCGTGTGAGAAATGCTAACAATGGGAAAATCCCATATGAAACATATACTTATGGAGATCTAGAGAAGTTGTAAAAGAAGGTATCTCCTTATGCAACGATTTAAAACTTCAAAAGCAAATCCATAAAGAAAAGTTTTCAAGAAAACGTGCTCTCAGAGATTTCTGTGAGCAAATGGGTTTTAATCAGACCATTGATAATTTTCAAAAAAGACGAAAACCCAAAAAGCATTTTAAAGAAAAATATTATAAAGAATCTTTTAAAAAGATAAGAACAAAAGGTTTTCTAAAGAAAAATTTCCTAAAAAATCTTTTAAAAAGAAAAATCTAGTATGTTGGAAATATAAGCAAGTGGGTCACTACGCTAATAAGTGTACTACCCAACAAAAGATTAATAGTCTTGATATTGATGAAGGCCTTAAACGGTCAATTCTAAAATCTTTTATATCCGATTCCGATTTGGATAATGAAGATCTTTTCATTACCGCTGATGACAACTCTACTGGTGAAGATTCTTCATCAAGTAGTAGTGATAGTTGTGATGGTCAATGTAGCCATTATAAAACACTATGCAAAATCAACGGTTTATGTGTCCTAACCAGAGAAGAGAGTTTTGTCTTTGAGGTCATTGATAAAATCAGTGATGCCGATGAGAAGGCCAAACTTCTTACACAATATCTAAAACGGATAGAAGTTCATAAACCTGAGAAAAATATTCAGACTTACGATTATAAAGATATCATGAATAGGTTCAATAACACAATCTCAACGGTCAAAACCCGAGGTATAACAATAGCAGATTTAAAATCTGAATTAAAAGAAGTTCAGAAAGAAATTAAATATTTAAAATCTTGAGTACTTGTATTAGAAACTGAAAAAAATATTCCTAATAAAGAATTTGATATAGTAGGCACTTCTTTACATAATAATCTTGATTTAAATTCTCAAAAGGAGTTTCCACCTCTAACAAATATGAACATAAATCTTATGAATCGAGTTATTACCCATAAATGGTATATCAAGGTCACTCTAGCTGTTGATAGAATATTTACCCTTGAAACTATTTCCATGGTAGATTCAGGTGCGGATTTAAATTGTATAGATGAGGGTTTAGTTCCTTCAAAGTATTTTTCCAAAACTAAAGAAGTTTTAAATACTGCAGATAATTCCAGTTTAAATGTAAAATATAAGTTAGATAATGCAGTGATTTGCAATGAAGGTATGTGTTTTCAAATCCCCTTCATTATGGTTAAAAACCTATCACATCCAGTAATTTTGGGAAATCCTTTTCTACACATGCTTTATCCAATTATTAAGATTGATGAAAAGGGAATTCTCAGTAAAATTTCTAGTACTGAAGTTTTATTTAAATTTATAACCAAGCCTCAGTATAAAAAAATTGATAAGATTAAAAATAGGTTAAAGAATAAAGAATCATTTATTAATTCTTTAACTGAAGAAATTTCGTTTAAAAATATTTCTGAAGCTTTAAAGAATCCTAAGCTTCAAGATAAAATAAATCTTTTACAAAAGGAAATTGAAACAGAAATTTGCGCTGACATCCCAAATGCCTTATGGGAAAGAAAAAGCATATTGTCTCTCTTCCTTATGAGCCAGACTTTAAGGAATCTCAAATTCCTACTAAAGCACGGCCCATATCCATGAGCCCAGAATATCTGGAATTATGTAAAAAAGATATTCAAGATCTTCTAAATAAAGGCCTAATTCGCAAGTCTCTTAGTCCTTGGAGTTGTTCAGCCTTTTATGTCAATAATGCTGCTGAACAAGAAAGGGGAGTACCCAGACTTGTTATTAACTATAAACCTTTAAACAAGGCTTTCAAATGGATTAGGTATCCTATCCCAAAAAAAAAGGGATTTACTAAACCTCTTATATAAAGCGAAAATCAAGTCGAAATTCGACATGAAATCTTGTTATTGGAAAATTCAAATTGCTGAATATCAGAGAATAATGAATGAGTAATTTTCACGTCTCAACACCAAGAGGAAAACGTGTTGAGGCAGTATGCCTGGAAACACAATAGTGGTGTTGAGGAATTTGCATGTCTCAACACCAAGAGGAAAACGTGTTGAGACAGTATGCCTGGCAACACAGTGTTGAGGCAGTATGCCTGGCAACACAGTGTGGAGGCAGTATGCCTGGCAACACAGTGTCGAGGCAGTATTCCTGGCAACACAGTGTCGAGGCAGTATGCCTGGCAACACAGTGTCGAGGCATTATGCCTGGCAACACAGTGTCGAGGCAGTATGCCTGGCAACACAATAGTGGTGTTGAGGAATTTGCACGTCTCAACACCGAGAGGAATATGTGCTGAGGCAGTATGCCTGGCAACATAGTGTTGAGGCAGTATGCCTGGCAACACAATAATGGTGTTGAGGAATTTGCACGTCTCAACACAGTGTTGAGGCAGTATGCCTGGCAACACAGTGTTGAGGCAGTATGTCTGGCAACACAATAGTGGTGTTGAGGAATTTTCACATCTCAACACCAAGAGGAAAACTTGTTGAGGCAGCATGCCTGACAACACAATAGTGGTGTTGAGGAATTTGCACGTCTCAACACCAAGAGGAATACGTGTTGAGGCAGTATGCCTGGAAACACAATAGTGATGTTGAGGAATTTTCACATCTCAACACCAAGAGGAAAACGTGTTGAGGCAGTATGCCTGAAAATACAGTGTTGAGGCAGTATACCTGACAACACAGTGTTGAGGCAGTATGCCTCACAACACAATAGTTGTGTTGAGGAATTTGCACGTCTCAACACCAAGAGGAAAACGTGTTGAGGCAGTATGCCTGACAACACAATGTTGACGCAATATGCTTGGCAACACAATAGTGGTGTTGAGGAATTTGCACATCCTAACACCAATAGGAAAACGTTTTGAGGCAGTATGCCTGACAACACAATGTTGAGGAAATATGCATGGCAACACAATAGTGGTGTTGAAGAATTTTCACATTTCAACACCAAGAGGTTTAACTTTACTTGATACGCCTAATAGATATAAAACATTTAGTTTAAGGATAGTTACTTAGCTCTGTCTCCGCTAGGCATGTCCTTCGTGCATGATTAGGATTTGAGTGTATCAGGATCTCCCGTGAGTAAACAGTGTGACAAAAGTCCCCATGTATAATTATCCTGAGTTTATTTTCTCGTGGAAGATGTGCTCCTATTGCATTCACTGGTAAAGCGGTGACTCCGTTTAAGCTTCTAAACCTGAAGGAGGCTTCAGTCCCCAAGTGTAGCTTACTTTGGTTGTACCACCTAGAATCCACGCCTCTGTGATTTGATACAAGATTATTGTACTCTCCTGGATGCAATGTTGGGATGCTTGGAACATCACATTGATGAAATATTCTTTGTAGTGGTTGTTGCTATGGTGAAGCTCTGGATAGTATCAACAAAACCAGAAACATCGGTTCTTGGCAGCAACTTGGCTGGCTGCGATCACGATCTTCGACGGGAAGGAGTGTGGCAGCAGCGGATCTGTCTCTGATGATCGAAGGTGTAACGCCTGAGGGAACGCTTCCTACTCTGCTGATGTTGATCATGCTGACAGGTGGTACATCGATGTTACTGGAAGGAGAGTTGACATCAAGGGCGTTTTCAGCGCCAGGGTTTGTTGATGACCCGAACCTGAGCTCTACCACCCGTACGTGTTGGTTTGGTTTCCTTCAAAGTATGTCATCGTGGTAGGCTATCGCACGATCTTTCTTGGGCGAACCTTTTCCATCCTGAGTGTCTTGAGAGTAATCACATTCGAAGACGCTCCCATGTCGATAAGGGACCTCTTGAACTCTGAATCCTTGATGCGTGCAGTAACGTGTAGGGGCCGGTTGTGACCTTCTTTCACCATCATATCTTCTCCTATAAATGTAACATTATTCACATACATGTCTGGTATTTTTGAGGCTTCTGGACGCAAAGGAGTTAAATGCACGTCCATGGCTATCTGGTTGATTACAGCAAATGTCTCCGCCCGCTGATTCTTCCAGAGGTGCAAAAGTTCGCATAAACTTTCTACTAGAGAAGCCGCTTCCTGATCCACCGGCCTCTGGTTCATAGTGAAACTATCGACTTGAGGAGGATCATTGCGAGGATCAGTCCCCAGTGTAGAAATCTCCGTGACAGGAGAATCGCTCATATCTGATTTTATCTTGATGAGGAGATCGAGTATGCCTTTTATTGTTTCTTTGATCAGGTCCATGTTCGTTGTGTGAATCTCCTGCACTCGTGCTAACTGGATCAATGTTGGGATTCTTCCTGTTATACCATCAGATACACCGTTGGAAAGAGGGGTTGGCCTCCTCTGGATCTTCCGGTCTCTCGTCCTGATGGTGGAGTGGCAGTTGCTCTAATGATGACTGGAGGCGTTACATTTGAAGAAATGTCGGGGTTTGTGACTGCTCTGGATCTGGTGATAGGAGGTGTCACGCCTACTGGAATATCTCCCGCTCTGCTGGTGTTGGTGGTAGAGGAGGCGACATCACATTCTGCACGGCAGCTCCAGTGACAACTCTAGTTCCATCAGAATTAATTGTTGATCCAGACCTAAGTTCCACCATCTTGAAATCGGGATTGGAAAATGAAATTAGAAATTGATATTGCAACCGAGAGATTAATCTCCCACTGTGGTCGTCAATTATTTATGGGTGTAAACTTTTTCTACCGGTTTGGTAATTTGGGGTGTGCGGATGAGAAATGAATCTAAACCCTAAACAAATGCATTGTACGGGAGTGGTTTTGATTCGAGAGATCAATCTATACAATTCTGGCCTAAACCAAGAAATGGTCGTTCCAGACTTACTTCGGTCACAAAGTGAAGGAGATGGGGTTGATCTTAGGGAAGGAAGCGAAGAAGGTGTTGATATTATGAAGGTATTGGTTGTTTATGACTTGTATCAGAATACCAAGATGGCTTGCCATAATGTAAGCAATCAGCTCTGGGTGTTTGAATACGTTGTATCAACACTTGGTTTTTGTCAGTCTTGTTTCCCCCCTTTATGAAATAGGCAAAAGGGCCTATTTATACAAGTCAATACAAGTCATAGCCAAACCCTCGTCTCGTAGGAAGTGGAGTGATGGATTTGTGGGGTCGTGTGGGTGATTGCACAATCACGTTTTAAAACCACTTCTCCAATCATCGCTAACCGTCCATGCTTTCCTAACACGTTCTTGTGATGGAGCGTTGCACGCTGCACGCTGTAGACCGCCAGACCAATACCCCAGTAAGTATCCCCCAGTTTGTAACATGTTTGATGTCTCGAGTGTGGATCGTGGGACCCACGGGAAGTAGCATACGATGCTAGGTTAAATAACTAAGTTATTTGGGAAGTCGATATTTATGAAATATCGTGTGCATTCTATGCATGTAATGCATTGAATATACTCAACATGGATGAAGCATCTTTGTTTTAAAGTTTAACGGAGTAGGTCATGGATTAAGCATCTTAAAACAGGTGCATGCCTATCCATCTTCGAAAGACCGTTTGGAGGCTGCGCAAGCAAGCCCTCCCTTGACAGATCATTCCATGTGGTAGAGTGACGGATGGTAGTCACCACGACATCTTATTGGCCATTTAACTCCTAGACTGAGTTGCCCAAAGAAGTTGGTAGAGTTGAACGGACGATATGATCTACGATACTCATTTGTGACCGTTGATTAGGGTTTTGAAGAGGTGCACAAGCATCTCCCTTCAGCTTGGGCGAAACCAAGCGTAGGAAGTATTTTAGGCAGGACCGTCCAGGCATGCGTGTGGACGGCATGCCGGTGTACACGTCTGTACCTCACTGTACCATGAAGGCGTGATCTAGGCCACTCAAGTTTACCGGTAAAGAGGAGTGGCTGAGATTGATTTGCGATATGAATCATGTGCCGCAAAAGATTTCCAAAGGGGCGTGGCATGCCACCTTCAGGGTATACTAATCGAGGCATCTGATCCTGCCTTGCTCTGGTCGGATGGTCATAAAGGTAGATGACCCATGGTGATCATGTAGATACTCGCTGTACCTCCTTAGTCTATTCCTGCACCCTTCATCTAGGCTGGTGAAGATGGACGCTCGTGATCGATTGACGACACATGTAATATGACGCAAACCCTAATTAGGGTTTTATGTTGGTCGCGCGCATGCTACTTTGGCCGGAGTAATTTGCAAGCTATGCTCTTCGTATGGACTGGCCGACCACATGGGACCTACACTAGGTCGGTGGTGAACATGGTGATACCTGACCGACGGTCATAGGCCTGATCTAAGCCATCCAATCATGCCGGTGAAGTTGGATGGTCGTGATCAATTTAAGACCCTTAGTGGAATTTCCTGCGACCCTTAAAGCATCACGCCGGCCGAACTTTAGGCGAGCATTTGCTCCTGCCTGGCAAGGTCTTGATATGGTCGGCTATGCAGGTAAAAATAGGGCCCACCTGTGTACACAATAGTGTTTGTACGACCGGGAATGGGGCGATCCGCACCATCTAATTGCGCCGGTGAAGATGATCGGTCGTAATGGATTTGAGACTGCCGTAGGCAGACTTTGCTCGTACGAGCTCCTCCAAGCCGCTCCATACCATCCTGGACATCCAACTTCAGGCTGGTGTTTGGTGGTCGTTCGGAGGGTGTGACTTGTACCTGGCCGGCCATGGCGTTAATGGGCCCACTGGTGATCATTGTGGTGATAGCCTACTCCTGCTAGGGTTCGTTTAGGCTAGTTAAATTACGCGGCCAACTTGTGTGGTCGTGATTGTTTCTGAAATTGATATGGACAATCCAATTCAAATATGCTCGATCGGGCTAGCATAACACACCGAGAGACGATTATCTTTGTTAGAAAATGGTGTAGCCTGAAAAAGCAGGGGTCTAACAACCTCACCCAATATTTTGATTAGCAATCTATATGGGCAACTCCGAGTTGTTTTCTAGAGAATCAACTTAGACTCAATCAATAGAAAATATCTCAAGGAGTTATTATCTCAATATCTCGATTTGATTTACTCAAGCAAATATGATTCGCGAGTCTAATCAAAGAGAGATAACTTGGGTGGTACCAAAGACCAATATCCAAGTGTCAATCGATTTAAATCAAAAACCAATAGGTCGGATATTCTAATCGATTGAACAACGCACAACCTGTATTATTTCAATTATATAAAAATATAATGCGGAAAAGAAATAACACAGACACCAGAATTTTGTTAACGAGGAAACCGCAAATGCAGAAAAACCCCGGGACCTAGTCCAGATTAATTAAACATACACTGTATTAAGCCGCTACAGACACTAACCTACTCCAAATTAACTTTGGTTTGGACTATAGTTGAACCCCAATCAATCTCACACTGATCCAAGGTACAGTTATGCTCCTACGCCTCTGATCCTAGCAGGATACTGCATACTTGATTCCTTTAGCTGATCTCACCCACAACAAAGAGTTGCTACGACCCAAAGTTGAAGACTTTAGCAAACAAATTTGTCTCACACAGAAAAGTCTACGAGATAGATAAATTCGTCTCCCATGAATAAACCTATGAGTTTTGTTCCGTCTTTTGATAAATCAAGGTGAACATGAACCAATCAATAAAACCGGACTTACATTCCCGAAGAGCATCTCAGTTTTATCAATCACCTCACAATAGTCTTAATTGACGCTGCGAAAAAAGATATCGTGGAATCACAAACGATGAGAATTGTACTCATACGATAGAAACAACAAGATCATATCACATAACTACAAGAAAAGTAGTATCGGTCTGGCTTCACAATCCCAATGAAGTCTTTAAGTCGTTAACCTGGTTTTAGAAGAAGAAAACCAAAGGTTAAAGGAGAATCGAATCTAGCTTAGCAAACTAGTATCACACAGAATGTGTAGGGATTAGGTTTCCCAATTTCTATAGTTCTCCCTTATATAGTCTTTCAAATCAGGGTTTGCAATCAATGTTATCTTAGTAACAAAGCATTCAATATTCACCGTTAGATGAAAACCTGATTAGATACAAGCTAATATCTCTCAACCGTTAGATCGAAAACTTAGCTTGCCATACACACATGTACTTGACGATTTTGGGTTTGTGTAACCGTACCCAAACATGTACAATAGTTGGTTCAATATTAGTCAACCAAATGGTTATCCAAATGATAACTTTCATATCAACCATATTCTTCTTCACCATAACTAGTCCAAATGACTCAAATGAACTAGTTAGAGAGTTGTTCAATTGCTATGAGATCTTATGAATTACATAAGACACAATTGAAGCAAAAATAATGTGATTCCTTCGAATCGATTCATGAATTATAAAGCCACGGTTTGCAATAACATTCCTTAGATAATTTAAATAAGTTCACGAACATCGTTTTTAGACATAACCACTCAAGTTCGCGGAATGGGTTCGCGGACTCACATAACCGATTGGAGTTTACAAACTCCAGGAGAAATTCTCGGGTTCGAGAACTTCCGTCAGTTCGCGGACTGAAACCGAGCTACAACTCCAGTAGAAATTCTCGGGTTCGAGAACTACGCACGTTCGCGTACTGGGTTAACTGCTCAAGTTCCGGTTTTCACTTGATCAACAAAGTTCGCAAACTTCGGTTCAAGTGCTAAGGACTTATACATATATGTGTTACCACAACAATGTTTATACCCCCTAATGGTTATATTTTCTAAACTCTCATTTCAATCATTTGAACATTCTCAAATGACGTCATATAGTTGTTATTCACAAACTAGTTTTCATCAAAGCAATTTCCAATGTGATTGAAACATAACATGACTTTTGTCACTAGGCAAAGATGAACTTGGCTAAAGTGAAAGCTTTACCAACACACATTTCGAGAAATAGATAAGCGAGATATACTCAGCTTGAAATGTCACATGTGCATATCTTTAGCCTATATAGTAAAACAACTTTTGTCTCAAGATAGGAGATAGAGTAGATAGACTTTTGAGTGATAGATAAGTTCAAGTCTCCACATACCTTTTAGTCGATGAAGATCCACTGGTTCCTTGAGTAGTCCTTCGTCTTGTATGATGATTGCCATGGAGTTCTTGAGCTCAACTACACTTTGTATCCTAGTACGATACCTTAGTTATAGTAGACTAGAAATCAAGACTTTATAGTTTTGATCACTAACATTGACAAACATGCTTGAGATAGCAACGCATGCGAGTTCGACCGAGCAGTGCTCTAACATAGCTTGTACGGGTATTTCGTGCATGCCTCACTATTGACACTTGGGTATTCATGTTACTCTGCTGAGAGTAACAATCGCTCATCATGTCGCACCAATAATGAGAGTTCCGCTGAGAACAGCACGGGAAATACAAGGCGATTTTATGCATTAATTAATAATGATAAAATTCACAGGATATTTGGGATTGTTGCTGCATGCTCCATCCTGGATTAATTTTGTGTGTTTAATTCACAGAATATTTGGGATTATTGTTACATGCTCCATTCTAGGTGAATTAATAAAGCGAAGAGGTACTCATCACTTATCAAACAGCTTCATCCTCTGCAGGATGTTAGCGCATTAGATTTGTCTTTACAATTTTAGCCCTGAACTAAAATCCACCATCAACAACTCTTATTTTAACCATTGAAACATTCTCGGAAGACGACAATATCTGTCTCACACAAACTATTAGCTTCAAAGCAATTTTCAAGTGATCGAATGATCAATACAAAACATTCTGAGTCTACATCAAATGACTTTCTCACACAAATCATGTAAGATGTTACCAGGCGATTTTTACATGATACTCTTTTGACTTTCGTTAAGAATATAAGATGAACTTGGTCAAAGCGAAAGCTTACCAACACATATTTCGAAAAATATGTAAGCGCGTTAAACTCAGCTCGAAATATCAATTGTGTACAATTGAAGTTTATATAGCTATATGAATTTTGTCTCAAATAGGAGATAGAGTAGATAGACTTTTGAGTGATAGATAAGTTCAAGTCTCCACATACCTTTTGTTGATGAAGTTCCACAAGCTCCCTTTAGTAGTTATTCATCTTCAATTGATGAACGCCGTGAAGTCTAATGCTCAAATACACTTTCTATCCTAATCCGAGACTTAGCTATAAGTAGACTAGAAATCAAGACTTATAGTTTTGACAACTAAACTTGACAACAAGCTTGAGATAGCAATGCTTGCGAGTTCGACCGAGCAGTGATCTAACAATCTCCCCCTTTGTCAATTTTAGTGACAAAACTATCAATACATATGGAATACAAAATAAATAAACTTTGTAGCTCTCAATCCAAATGCTTGATCTCCTTGGTTCTTCAACATTACTCGAAATCTTCGTCACTTCCAAGTACTCCATGATTCTAACAGTGTTCAACTCAGCATCATAGTTGTTAAAGTTCTGTAGTGTTGATGGTGGATTTTAGTTCAGGGCTAGAGTTGTAAAGCTAATTTTTTTTGTAACCATCCTGCAGAGGATGAGATTATTTTATAAGTGATGAATACTTCTTCACTTTACTAATTCACCTAGAATGGAGCATGTAGCAACAATCCCCTGAATATTCTATGAATTTTAGCATTATTGATTAATGCATAAAACGCCTTGTATTTCCTGTGTTGTTCCTAGCATGACTCTTACTGTTGGTACGACATGATGACCGATTGTTACTCGCAGCAGAGTAGCATGAATATCCAAGTACCAACAGTGAGGCATGCACGAAATGCTCGTACAGGCTATAACTCTCGGTGTGTTATACTAGCCCGATTGAGCATATAACTCTCGGTGTGTTATACTAGCCCGATTGAGCATGTAACTCTCGGTGTGTTATACTACCCCGATTGAGCATATAACTCCCGGTGTGTTATACTACCCCGATTGAGCGATCACGATCATCCAACTTTACCAGCATGATTGGATGGCCTGGATCGAATCCAATACCCCAATCAGGTATTGGAATATTCACTGCCGACCCAACGCGGGCCCCGCATGGTCGGTCTCCCTAAAAGGGTGGCATAGCTTTCCAAATCGTTCGAACCAAGCGGAATGGACAAGAAACCCTAAATTAGGGTTTGCGGCATATTACATGTGTCGCAAAACGATCTCAACCATCCATCTTCGCAAGCATAGATGGAGGGTGTAGATGTAGATTCAAAGGGTCCATAGCATGTTAACACAATCACCGTGGGCCTGTCTACACACATGACCAATCGGTCAGGACCAACCATGATTGGTTATCCCAATTCGTGCGCACAAAACCAAGTATGACGCACGACCGGCCAAAACCCTAATTAGGGTTTGTAACGATCACGAGCGTCCGATTTCTCCTGATCGAATGAAGGACTTTGGAGATAACTGAACAGGTCCAGTGAGCATCAACATGATCACCATGGACCCATCTATCTCCTCACCCGACCGAGCAAGGCATACCATGCATGGTTTCTCCAAATCGCACGCCCAAAATAGCGTGGTCACGCTTCCCAAATCACAAACTGATCTCGACCACTCAACTTCGCCGGACGAATTGAGCGGATTAGATCACGTTTCCATGGGACAGTCAGGTATAGGCGCGAATATCAGCCTACCACCTACACGCCGGACCAAACGGCTGAGACCGACCAAGCTTGGTCATCTCGAAATGCGCACGTTGAAAGTGGCATGCCGCGCCCTTTAGGAATCCTTTGCGACATAGGATTTTTGTCGCAAATCGATCTCAGCCACTCAACTTCACCAGTAAATTTGAGTGGCCTAGATCAAACCTTCGTGGTACAGTGAAGCATGGACATGGACATCAGCATGCCATCTACACGCATGCCTGATCGGTCCTCCATGAAACGTCTCCCAGGCTTGGATTCGACCAAGCTGAAAGAGTGCACTCGCGCATCTCCTAAACCTTAATCCGATGGTCGCAGATGTGGGTCGCAAGTCATCTTGTCCGTCCAACTTCGCCAGCCTGGACGGACGGCCTAGGATAGGAGTTAGGAGACCAGTGAGGTATCACCGTGATCACCGTCTGCCACTCTGCCACAGCATGTGGTCGGCCAATGGAGGATTTGCTAACGCATCCTCCAAACCCTCACGTAAAGTAGGCAGTGCATAATGCTCAACATCGATGCTTCATATATGCCGAATACATTCAATACATAACATGCATAGAATACACACGATACTTTACAAGTATCGACTTCCTAAATAACTTAGTTATTTAACTAGCATTACATGCTACATTCTGTGGGTCCCATGATCCACACACTCGAGACATCAATCATGTCACAAACTGGGGGATACACGCTGGGGTATTGGTCTGGCGGTTTACAGCATGCAACGCGCCATCACAAGAACGTGTCAGGAAGAATGGACGGTTAGTGATGATGGGAGAAGTGGGCAAGACTGATCGTGTGACACTAACACACAACTCCACTACTTTATCACTCCACTTCCTCCACTTCCCACGAGAGACGTGAATAAGGCTCAAATGACTTGTATAAATAGGTTCTCCTCCCTATTTCCAACAGAACACAACACAGAAACCAAATGTTAATACACAACGTATTCAAACATCCAGAGCCTGCTTGAATTATTCGTAAGCCTACTCATATTTTCTGTTACAAGTCATAAACAAGCCTACACCTTCACAATCTCAACACCTTCTTCGCTTCCCTCCCTAAGATCAACCCCATCTCCTTCACTTTGTGACCGAAACAAGTCTGGAATGGCCATTTCTTGGTTTAGGCCAGAATTGTATAGATTGATCTCTCGAATCAAAAGCACTCCCGTCCAGTGCATTTGTTTAGGGTTTAGATTCACTTCTCATCCACACACCCCAAATTCCCAAAACCAGCAGAAGTATTTTTCACCCATAAATAATTGGCGACCACAGTGGGAGATTAATCTCTCGGTTACAATATCAATTTCTAATTCTCAATTTCATATTTTCAATACCCGGTTCGATTTCCGCAATTTCAAGGGGGTAGATTTTAGGATCAATTCAATCATCAATTCATTTCAAAATGGTAGAACTCAGGTCGGGATCAGCAATCAATTCTAATGGAGCTAGTTTGGATAACACTCCCGGTGTCGATGTACCTGTCGGTGGAGCTACCGTGGACAATACATCTCGTGGAGCCGTCACTTCTACCACCAGCGGAGCAGGAGGAGATATCCCATTAGGAGCGACGCCTCCTGTCACCAGAGCCAGAGCAGCTGCAAACCTTAGCAGTTCTTCGAGTGTAACGCCTCCGGCGGTTACCAGAGAAATAACTTCCACTCCTTTATCAGGACGAGTAGCTGGAGGAGAAAAAGGAGGACCATCTCCTATTACCATCGCAGATTTGATGGAGAGGCAGGAAGTCTTTGCTAAGACTAAAACGGATATGGATGCAACTCAGAAAGAGGTACTCACTTTTCTTAAGACATTAACTGATCTATTTCCACAAGAGATGCGACATCCCCTGGAGCCAACAAGGATCGCATTCAATGCACCTGGAGATGGTACTTCAGTGGCGCGGACCTACATGGAACTGCTTAAAGAAGCGACATCAGAAATGAGTGGTCATGTCATGGAGATTCCTACACTGGGGACTGATCCTCACAACGATCCTCCTTAAGTCAATAGTCTCACTATGAGCCAGAGGCCGGTGGATCAGGAAGCGTTTTCTCTAGTGGAAAGTTTATGCGAACTTTTACACCTCTCGAAGAATCAGCGGGCAGAGACGTTTTGTTGCAATCAACCAGAAGAAGGTCACAACCGGGCGCTACATGTTACTGCGCGCATCAAGGATTCAGAGTCCAAGGGGGCCCTTATCGACACGGAAGCATCTTCGAATGTGATTACTCTCAAGATTCTCGGGACGACCAAGGTTCTCTCAGGAAAGATCGTACGGCAGCCTACCACAATGATAGGCTTTGAAGGAAACCAGACTAGCACATACGGGATCGTCCCTTCAACATATCTCTAGTGCCTGAAGACTATGTTGAATGAAGAAGTCGTTTTTATTCCTATATCATTGTCTCCATACTCACCAATATGCGGGGAGGAACTGTTCGAATTGAGGTAAGCTCCACAGGAAGATTCAAACAAAGTCCATATCCCACTCCCCATATGGGCGTCAATATAGGAGGAGGACCGACTCGCATCATTGAGGGCTAAGCCCCACGATGCATCATTGCTGACGAAACATTCTTCTTCATTCGATGAAGCCGAAGCCCATGTTCACACCAAGAGGGAACGAACTTTTGCGGCGAGTCGTGACCAGAAGGGGAAAACGGTATACCGACGTTGCCAATATCAATTAGAAGGGGAGACTGTTACCCATTCTCTCCACCTAATGAAATGCTACAACAACAACGAACCACAAGAACAAGTGCTAGATGCTCCACAACAGCTGCAAGATGGCACCAACTCCACAACCGATGAGATTGAAATCGTTGAGGAATCTCCAAGGCCTATCTCCACCAGCTCAACCTTGTATACGGATGAACGCACGAAGTTCGTGGAACTTCTCAAAGAGTACCAAGATATATTCGCTTGGAGTTGCAGTTCAGACACGAGGAAAATGGACATATCAGTAGATGCAACCAGCGGACACGACATGTTCTCCTCCATGGATGGATGTAGCGGCTACAACCAGATAAGGATGTACGAGCATGACACAAGTAAGATAGATTTTCGAACTCCTCTCGGAAATTTTTATTATACTGTACTGCCATTTGGTTTAAAGAATGCCGGTGCAACATATCAACGCTCTATGGTGGAAATATTCCACTGGAGCCGATACCTCAAGGGAGCAGCCTCAAGAAGATAACGATATCCACGCGTCATGTTGAGAAAGATCTGGACGAGTCACTCTATCAGACAGTGGTGCACGTCTATCGTGCTATGTTGGAGAATCTTCACTTTTGGTCATACTCTAGAGCTGTTGAACGCTCATCTACAACAACATCTGCCCTGCTAGAAAAAACCAGTTTCGCCGAAGTAATAAGAGGAAAACCACCGAGATACAACATCATGCGCGCCAACTCCAACTCCAATACTGCATACACGACTACCACAATGATGAGACAATGTCCAAGATATTCCATATCTGTATCGACAGCAGAAACATTAAGAGATGCTTTCAGAATTTCCTCTCCCATAGAAGAAGTAGTTGCGTTACCAAAGGAGTGTGACAGGGGGCTTCTTAGCGCATTGTCCATCTCAATCATGGATGCAAGCATGCTATCATTATGATTCTAAGATGTTCAAATACGAGTATACACTCAAGAGAACGGACGTATTGTCAAAGATCGATGATATTCCTGGATGTCTATGAAATGCAACGTAGTAAAGATGGCCTCATGAAACCAACATGACAATATCTATCAAGTCGAAGGCTCAGTGGATACTCGTGGGCAGGGGACTGTCTCCCTCTTTTTCATTCCAGAGGAAACATCAAGAAATCCATCGGTTCCGGTTTATCCCTCTAACAATGAGACGAGCTCTACCACTATATGAAGACTGCCAAGTTCGTGCCCGTAGCTATCACGTCTCTCTCTTCCAGTCTCTTCTGATCACAGATGCTCCCAGGAACTGTTGTTGCTCGTCGATTAATGCCATCCGAAGCTTCACCATATCAACGACCATTACGTACGAAAGACCCACCAGGCATACAAGATAGAGCCACGTAGACCACGATTGGGGATTGAGGCTCAGCATGAAGTTCCTTCACCGTCATCCAAGGACTTCTTCAACACGAGAGAGATGGTCAGTCGAGAAGCATGGAATTTGCAAGGGTAAATCGAACTGAAGAGGAAGTCACTTCAACGCTCCCTCCAGCAGAAGAAGTTTCTTCGATGGTTTATTCAAGAGCCGCCTCAACGCTCTTTCAGGGACCCACGTTCGCTTCAGAATCCTGCTTCAATACTCTCCCCAGGATCCACCTCAACATTCGCACCAGAAGCCACTTTAACATCCTCTCTAGCCGTTTCAACACACAAGCTACATTAATAATCTACGCTTTGGTCAAGTTATCTTTGATGTACTCATTGCTCAACATATGTCTCATCCATCCTTCATAAGGGCCTAGTGGAGCATGACAAACCTTGAAGTCGATCGAAGAAGTGAAGCATGCTCCTAGGAGGACATGAACACAACTGGAGCCACACCACGTTCGAACATTCAAGGTTCACGTTTGGGAAAAGCAAGCACGCCTGGGTCCCACATTCGAGCAAGAACTATGTTGGTTAGTAAGGCCGGTGTTAGTCAACAAGACTGGTGTTGGTCACAACAGCAAGGACGGTATTGGCAAAAGTAACAAAGATAGTATACGGGACAAGGCCGGTGTTCGAACGAAACAAGACAGCAAGGCGTCGAGGCAGCGATGTCCGTCAGCATGGTCGGGGTTCGTCAAATCAACAAGGCCGGTGTTGGTCAAGGGGCAAGTCTGGTGTTGGGTGAAGCAACATGTTTTGATATCTGGTCAAAGCAGACACAGCCGGCCCCAAGCAAAGCAGGCACATGGCGGGTCCCACTTGATCAGGCACAACCAACCCCATATTGGTCGAAGCAGACATAGCTGGCCCCAAGCAAAGCAGGAATGCGGCGGGTCCCACTTGATCAGGCACAACCAGCCCCATATTGGTCGAAGCAGACATGGTCGGCCCCAAGCAAAGCGGGCACTTGGCACGCAGTGGACCCATGTTTAACCGAAGCATGCACATGATGAGTCCCACGTTCAACCAAAGTAGGCACGCGGTGGACCCATGTTCAACCGAAGCATGCACATCAAGCCCACGTTTGATCAAGCAGGCTTAATAGCCCCACGAATGAAGCATGCGCAATAGTCCATCAATTAAGCAAGACCAACATCATGCTAGGCGAACGCTCGCCCAGACGTCTCTTGAACGTGACATGCTCGAAGGATAGGACGACCCGTCTCTCTTGGTAACATCTAACTTTGTCTCATAAGTTTTATCTTTAACTGTCACCATCTCATGCCTACCCCAAAATAGTGTAACCATCATGTCCTAGGCAGGGGACTTAATGTTGATGGTGGATTTTAGTTCAAGGCTAGAGTTGTAAAACCAATTTTTTGTGTAACCATCCTGCAGAGGATGAGGTTATTTTATAAGTGATGAATACTTCTTCACTTTACTAATTCACCTATAATGGAGCATGTAGCAACAATCCCCCGAATATTCTGTGAATTTTAGCATTATTGATTAATGCATAAAACGCCATGTATTTCCTGTGTTGTTCCTAGCAGGACTCTTATTGTTGGTGTGGCATGATGACTGATTGTTACTCGCAGCAGAGTAGCATGAATATCAAAGTACCAACAGTGAGGCATGCACGAAATGCCCGTACATGCTATAACTCTCGGTGTGTTATACTAGCCTGATTGAGCATATAACTCTTGGTGTGTTATACTAGCCCGATTGAGCATATAACTCTCGGTGTGTTATACTAGCCCGATTTCGGTGTGTTATACTACCCTTATTGAGCATATAACTCTCGGTGTGTTATACTAGTCCGATTGAGCGATCACGATCATCCAACTTCACCGATATGATTGGATGGCCCAGATCGAATCCAATACCCCAAGCAGGTATTGGAATATTCACTGTCGACCCAACGTGGGCCCCGCATGGTCGGTCTCCCTAAAAGGGTGGCATAGCTTGCCAAATCGTTCAAACCAATCGGAATGGACAAGAAACCCTAAATTAAGGTTTGCGGCATATTACATGTGTCGCAAAACGATCTCAACCATCCATCTTCGCAAGCATATATGGAGGATGTAGATGTAGATTCAAAGGGTCCAGAGCATGTTAACACAATCAATGTGGGCCAGTATACACACATGACCGATCGGTCAGGACCAACCATGATTGGTTGTCCCAATTCGTGCACACAAAACCAAGTATGACGCACGACCGGCCAAAACCCTAATTAGGGTTTGTAACGATCACGAGCGTCCGATTTCTCTTGATCGAATGAAGAGCTTAGGAGAAAACTGAACAGGTCCAGTGAGCATCAACACCATGGACCCATCTATCTCCTCACCCGACCGACCAAGGCATACCATGCCTGGTTTCTCGGAATCCCACGCCCAAACTAGCGTGGTCACGCTTCCCAAATCATAAACTGATCTCGACCACTCAACTTCATCGGACGAATTGAGCGGCTTAGATCACGTTTCCATGGGACAGTCAGGTATAGGCGTGAATATCAGCCTACCACCTACACGCCAGACCAAATGACTGAGACCGACCAAGCTTGGTTGTCTAGAAACGCGCACCTTGAAAGTGGCATGTTGCGCCATTTAGGAATCCTTTGCGGCATAGGATTTATGTCGCAAATCGATCTCAGCCACTCAACTTCACCGGTAAATTTAAGTGGCCTAGATCAAACTTTTGTGGGACAGTGAAGCATGGACATGGACATCAGCATGCCATCTACACGCATGCATGATCGGTCCTCCATGAAACGTCTCTCAGGCTTGGATTCGACCAAGATGAAGGAGTGCACTTGCGCATCTCCTAAACCCTAATCAGATGGTTGCAGATGTGGGTCGCAAGTCATCTTGTCCATACAACTTCGCCAGCATGGACGGATGGCCTAGGATAGGAGTTAGACGACCAGTGAGGTATCACCATGATCACCGTCTGCCACTCTGCCACACCATGTGGTCGGCCAAGAGAGGATTTGCTAGCGCATCCTCCAAACCCTCACGTGAAGTAGGCAGGGCATAATGCTCAACAACTATGCTTCATATATTCCGAATACATTCGATGCATAACATGCATAGAATACACACGATACTTTACAAGTATCGACTTCCTAAATAACTTAGTTATTTAACTAGCATTACATGCTACCTTATGTGGGTCCCACGATCCACACACTCGAGACATCAATCATGTCAAAAACTGGGGGATACACACTAGGGTATTGGTTTGGCGGTTTACAGTGTGCGGCGTGCAACGCGCCATCACAAGAACGTGTCAGGAAGACATGGATGGTTAGTAATGATGGGAGAAGTGGGCAAGACTGATCGTGTGACACTAACACATAACTCCACTACTCCATCACTCCATCACTCCACTTCCTCCACTTCCCACGAGAGACATGAATAAGGCTCAAATGACTTGTATAAATAGGTTTTCCTCCCTATTTCCAACAGAACACAACATAGAAACCAAGTGTTAATACACAACGTATTCAAATACCCAGAGCCTGCTTGCATTATTCGTAAGCATGTTCACCTTTTCTATTACAAGTCATAAACAAGCCTACACCTTCACAATCTCAACACCTTCTTCGCTTCCCTCCCTAAGATCAACCCCATCTCCTTCACTTTGTGACCGAAACAAGTCTGGAACGGCCATTTATTGGTTTAGGCCAGAATTGTATAGATTGATCTCTCGAATCAAAAGCACTCCCGTGCAATGCATTTGTTTAGTGTTTAGATTCACTTCTCATCCACACACCCCAAATTACCAAAACCAGCAGAAGTAGTTTTCACCCATAAACACGTAGCTATAATAATATATAAAAACGAGATGTTTTCGTATTGTTATACAATGTTGCAGTATTATTACATAGCATCAAAGTTCAATTATATCACAACTTTGACAACAATGCTATGGTGATATGTATCACTCCCCCTTAGTCAATACTTCATCTCATTTGTACCCCCCCACCTTTTTGTCAATAAAAATTGGCAAAGGTACGAAAACTAGTGGGATCCTAATGAAATTTTGATAGAGATACTTCATGACCAAAAAAGGACATATCAACTTTGTTTAGATGCAACCATAAAGCCGAAACTAAATGCATTCATCAAGGAGTTTTTATATTCCGCAGCCGCACTCCCCGTAAAGATTTGGCAATTAAGCACAGGTTCAATTAAGAACTCTCCCCCATAATATGTCATTCCTGAAAGAACAACAAGAGCGACCTTACTTTCACAAGAAAATAAGAATTTATTTGGACATTAAAAATTAAAATGAAAACATGAATTTGTAATCCAAAATACTCAATACTCAATTAAATTAACCACAAAAGAACCCATGATTAGTTTAATCGGAAATGCTCAACATAAGAGAACTTTCGGAGCCACACAATATATCACAAAAGGTGGATTAGGGAAGGACCACAACTGTGGAATATACAAAGATTCGTTGTATTTTTTATCAATAAAATATGCATAATGATTTCGTAGACTTAATCTTTGTAATCAAAAGTTCATCCTATCTTCCATCAATATTTGCATAATGACATAATAGGCTTAACTTTTGTTGTCAAAAGTTCATTCTATCTTTTATAAATATTTGCATAAAGACATATGAGAGACTTAACTTTGGAGCATACATGGGACAATCATAGTTCACGGACACAAACACAAATATCCCACAAAAAGTTGCAATATGTGAAACCATAAAGTTTAATACTGCAAAATCATCTTCCAAATAAACTTTAGAATTTAAATAAATAAATCTAAAAACATTGCAAGACGAAAATCGTTGGCAATAGCTATGTGTACTCACAATAATGGCTATACCAAACCCTAGTCATCATTCTTAAAAATACAAGAATAAAATTCTCATAAGAAGTTTCGTAGACATTAAGACCTTTGAAAATTTATTTATCATCCCTGAACTCCTTGTCGTCAACAGCCATTGGAACATAAGGTTCATGAAGAAAGGAGTAAATTCCAACAAACCTTATTGACTGATATTGAACCAATAGCCTTTATGAATTTCAAGAGTCCTAAAACAATAGCCTTTATTTGTTGTATCTCCTTTCTTGTTTCCTTCAACTCTTAAAGAACACTAGAAAACTTCTGAATATTTGAAGGTACAACCCTCGGTTTTCTCACATTCCTTTTTTTTCTTTTCAAAGAAGAGGGTATATGTGGCTTATCTTTTTCCTTCATGATTGATGACTTAGCAATCATATTAACACCTTTTCCATCAGAAGACATAATGCTTGGATTCTCATCTTGTGATAAAAAAGAGTTTTTAGAGAAGGAAAAATGAATGTAGGATTACAAAACCTTTATACACTAAAAGGATTCACGTACACACAATTCACAACCCTAAAAAAAGGCAGAATTGTCGAATTTCACCCTCTTTTATTGATCAAACATGACTCCTTTCAATATCAAACGGATATGAAAAGATGAAAAAATTCCGAGTAGGCAAAAATGAACGACAAAAAAAAAAAAAAAAAACTTCTTTTTCTAAAGCCTGACGTGTGTAACTTTCTTGTCTCTTTTGAACCAGGCACTTGAGACAAGGTACACTATCAACACAATTAAGTTGTGCTGGGATGAACAATAATTTGTCCATCATAACCTTTTTGAATGAAATTCTTAGAACCCTGTTTCATATACTGTTTAGACCGTATTTTTCTCTCTAGTGGTCTAATCTTTTCTTTGGAAATCAACTTCTCTGGAGAAGAGATGAGATTACATACCTCAGACGACTTCTGAACAAGTTTGAGCTTGGTTGTTAATCGATCTGCTCTCCGTTGAAGTTTATTGATATATCTTATTTTATGTTTTATACTTGTAGCACTTAGAGAGTTCATGACCCTTGAGAGTATAATAAGAACATGTCAATATGGAGGATGGTTCAGACGTCATAGCTGTGCAGGCTGCTAAACAAATGGTAGAACCTGAAAAATTAGAAAAAGAATTTCCATTAGACAAAGAGAAATCCATTTTATCCTCCATGATGGTTGAAGTTTCTCCCGGAAGAATATCGAGGTTGATATACGTATTGCTACAATTATCAAAACCAATATTTTCACAGAGGAGTGCAAAAACTTGATATTCTGTCTTCATTAGAATCATAGTGATCGGACATTTCATCAAGAGTTGCAGCAAGACCTTTGTTTCCAGTGTATTTTCTACGATTTGGACACTCATTTTCAAAATGACCAAAACCTTTACACTTGAAGCACTGTGGCATATCCTCGTTATCAGTATCGTCAGTATCCCTGTTTTTAGGAGGAACACGATTATAAGGTTTAACTGATGACTTAGGTTTATCTCTGGTGAACCGTTTACTTCTCTTTAAAAGAATATCTCTAAATTGTCTTGTGATCAAAGAGACCGACTTGTCAAGGTCTTCATCTGATGAATCAGTCTCAAAAGGATCATCCACAGGGATGCCAACACTTTTACTTTTATCAAGTAATTTAGTGTTCTTTTGTGCTTTGAAAGCAATATCCTTTCCATATTTGGATGTATGCCCATGATCAAAGATCTTTAACTTCCCAACTAGAGTATTTCTGGATAAAGTATTAAGGTTATTTCCTTCAACGATAACATGTTTCTTAGAATCGTATTTGGCTGACAACGAATCTGAGAATTTTCATCACAGTGTCCTTTTCAGGAATAGTCTTACCCAATGCAAAAGATGCATTAAAAATTTCAGACACTTTGTGATTAAACTCATCAAATGAATCTTCATCTGCCGTACGAAGGTTTTCCGAATCAAAATTTAGGTTTTGAAGCCTAGCTTCTTTTTCACAGGTATTCCCTTCAAATACGGTTTCTACGATATCCCAAGCATTTTTAAATCGAGTGCACGTAGTTACATGGTGCTGGAGATCTGGGGTAATGGCATGGATGATTGCATCCAACCCGTTATAATTTTTCTTTGCAGTAATAATATCGACAGCATCATCACCGATATCCTTTGGAACAATTAAATCTCCTATTGTAACAACCGGAGGAAAATAGTCGTTAACAACATAAACCGATGATTGAAAATCATGCGCTTGAAGAAAGGCACGCATAACAATTTTCCACCATAAGTAATTCGAGCCATCGAAGACTAGCGGTACGTTTAAAGAGATATTACTTCTGTCCATAGAGTCAGATCGCTACAAACACAAACTTGTAAGGTTTTAAACGTGTTTGCCTGCTCTGATACCAATTGAAAAAACATGGGTCTAACAACCACACCCAATATTTCGCAATCCATATGGATAAACTCCAATATAATTTTAAATGAATCAACTAGACAGTCAGTCTCAATCTTAAGAAAAGTATATCCAAGAGTTATATCTCAATTTCTCAATTCAATCTGCAATCAAAAAAATAGAAATTTGTGAGCCCGATTGAATATAAGAAATAACTTGGACGGTATCAAAAACCAATATCCAAGTGTAAATCAATTTAATCAACAACCAAAGGTTGGATTCACGATTGATCGAACTTATGCAGAACCTGTGATATTTCAATTATATAAACAAATATAATGCGGAAAAGAAATAACATATACACCGGAAATTTTGTTTACGAGGAAAAAACAAATGCATAAAAACCTCAGGACCTAATCTAGTTTGATCACCACACTGTATTAAGCCGCCACAGACACTATCCTACTCCAAGTTAACTTCAGAATGGAATGTAGTTGATCCCTAACCAATCTCACACTGATCAAGGTACAGTTGCGTTCCTTACGTCTTTTAATCCCAGTAGGACTCTACGCACTTGATTCCCTTTGCTAATCTCACACACAACTAAGAGTTGCTACGACCCAAAGTCGAAGACTTGATAAACAAATTTGTCTCACACGGAAAAGTCTATTGTATAGATAAATATGTCTACCATATATAAACCTATGAGTTTTGTTCCGTCTTTTGATAAATCAAGGTAAACATGAACCAGTTGATATACTGGACTTATATTCCCAAAGAATAGCCTAGAAATATAAATCACCTCACAATAATCTTGATCGTATGGTAGTGAAACAAGATATTGTAGAATCACAATCGATGAGATGAAGATGTTTGTGACTACTTTTTATCTTGCCTATCGGAGAATATATCTCGAACAAATCTTAAAGAAGATAGTACTCATTCACGATAGAAAACAGCAAGATCAGAACACGAAATTATAGAAAAAATAGTTGGGTATGGCTTCACAATACCAATGAAGTCTTCAAGTTGTTAACCTACAGGGTTTCGTGAAAAAACTAAGGTTAAAGGAGAATCGATTCTAGTCGCAGGTGTGGGGATTAGGTTTCCCAATTGTTAGAGTTCCCCTTTATATAGTCTTCAAATCATGGTTTGCAATCTAAGTTACCTTGGTAACAAAGCATTCAATATTCACCGTTAGATGAAAACCTTATTAGATTCAGGCTAATATATTTCAACTGTTAGATCGAACTTAGCTTGTTACACACAAATAAAAAGTGACTGCATTTAGATATGAGAAACCGTACCTAAACGTGTGCACCTTTGTTGGCTCAACAATAGTTAACCAAAGTTAGCCGTATGAACACTTACATATCAACCTTATTCATCTTAACTATAACTAGTTCAAATGACTCAAATGAAACTAGTTCTAGAGTTGTTCAATTGTTTATATTCTCATAGAAGTATACAAGACACAATTGAAGCAAAATCGATTTTGATTCACTCGAATCGATTCAAGAACATTATAGCAACAGTTTGCAAAAGATTGCATTCCTTATTATATAAATGTATTAGTTCGTGAACAAACCGATTTTAGAACATAACCCACTCAAGTATGCAAACGGGTACCGAACTGGTACGCATACCACAAACTCAGTTAAAGTCCCGGAACTTGAACCTCAGGCCAGTACGCATACCGATATGCGTACTTGGTCCCAGGACCTTGACTAAACCAAACAATACGCGTACGGGTATGCATACCATGGTTCCCAGACTTGGATTACACATATGCAAGACTTGGATTTACCATTGAAAATCGGAAGATGACAATATCTATCTCACACAAACTATTAGATGTTGATCGAATGGCGATACATTTTCACACAAATCATGTAAGATGTTACCAGGCGATTTTTACATGATCCTATTTTGACTTTCGTCAAGAATATAAGATGAACTTGGTTAAAGCGAAATCTTACCAACACATATTTCGAAAAATATGTAAGCGAGTTAAACTCGGCTTGAAATATCAAATATGTACAATTGAAGTTTATATATCTATACGAATTTTGTCTCAAATAGGAGATAGATTAGATAGACTTTTGAGTGATAGATGAGTTCAAGTCTCCATATACCATTTGTTGATAAAGTTCCACAAGCTCCCCTTAGTAGTTATTCGTCTTCAATTGATGAACGTCGTGAAGTATAATGCTCAACTACACTTTCTATCCTAATCCGAGACTTAGCTATAAGTAGACTAGAAATCAAGACTTATAGTTTTGACAACTAAACTTGACAACAAGCTTGAGATAGCAATGCTTGCGAGTTCGAATGAGAAGTGCTCTAACAACTTTGTTGTCGTATTATCTCGATTTGATATCCATAGACCATCATACAAAGTGAATACCATAGTTGTTGTATTTTCTCGACTTTGTCCATAGACGATCACACTTGGTATCAGACTTATAGGTTGATATTTAAAATATTGTGGTGTACTTAGGTACCCTCATCTTTTCAATAACTAATATTGTTTAAGATCGTTAAACATCTTTGCTAAAGTCATATTTTAAGATTTTTAACAAGACAAGTTCGAGTCAAAACTTCTACTTTGTAAATCTTTTAGAAATCATACGATATTGTCTCAACATATAGAATGGTAAGATAATGAATAAAATAAATTAGTTCAGTCTTCACAAACCCGATACAGAAGTTCTCCAAATATCTTTGTCCATCTTCGTTCTTCGAGGGTGATATATGATACTCAACTACCAAATTCTAACCTAGTCTGAGACTTGACATAGTAGACTAGAAATCAAGATATAATTTTTTTTCATCTAACATTAACAACAAGCTTGAGATAACAAAACTTGTGGGTTCAACCGAACATTTCTCTAACAATCCCCCCTTTTGTCAATTTTACTCACAAAACTATTTAATACATATGGATTTGAAGTAAATAAACTTTTCAGCTCAATCCATTATGATTGATTTCCTTGGTTCTTCAACAAACCTCTTGAACTATTCGTACTTCAAGTTCTTCTATGGTTCAACATGTGTTCGTTTAGCACCTTTGTTGTTAAAGAAACGTACGATAACAACTTATAAGAATAATCAAAAAGATCTTTACTAGAATGTAGTAATCACACTATACTCATCGGTTGTTATACGAAAGGGTTATTTGGTTTTTGGTACTCAGGTTTTGACCAAAACCTTGGTTTGGTCTAACATTTGTCCAGCCTTTGGGTTTGGTCTACCGACCAACGTTGACCACATTAAACCTTGACTCCTGTTAACAAGTTATATAAAAATTAAATAAAACTTAATTATTTGACGCCGGTAACTTAATCGTTAACACGTGAGATACTAAAAACTCACATGCCTAACTAATCTTAATCGCTGTCATGTTCTTTATTCGATTTCTCCATTGTTAATTTAGAAATTCCTCTTCTACTTCTTGGTTCTTTTTTTCACCAACTTGTTCAATCTCATTTTACAATATCTGTCAAGTAAAGAACAAAAGGTTACATATGATGATAAGAAACACTAGCTTTTATGATTTATGAAAAATAACAACCAAAATTATTCTTATCAGAGGAAAAAACTCCAATTTCAATTAGACTTGGAAAAACAAACCTAGATTTTCTCAACTTATAGAGATGGTGGAGAGATTAGTTGAGCCTAGAGATTTTCTCAAACTTAAAAAGAAAATAATGACCGCAACAACAGTCTCTAGATTTATTTGCTTACCTTCTCGCAAATTGCACTAAATAGAAATAAACCATAAAGAATATCCCAAAATTCAATTGAAAGAAAAATTCAATCAGTTTCTTATATAAACCCTAAATAAAATTCCCAGATCCCTCAAATCTTCTTACTAGAATGAATTCTACGAAAAGGAGTCATCAATAAATTTCTTCTTCCACTATGTAATTCCTTCGCTTTCGTTCATCAATCAATTATGAACCCTTCAAAATGAAACTCCCTCTATCAATATTTGATTTTGTTTAGGATTATTTACATAGTCAGCAAATGTCCAACACCTAGCTTTGGTACCCAACATTTGAAATATTATCGGTTGGTACCTAGTATAATTGTTGGCTGTCAAATTCAAACTTTGTGGAAAGGCGAGGGTACCCCAAATATACCTCAAGATATTATTTTTCCTTCCTATAAGTCCTTTCCCAAAAAGTGATTGTCTATGGAATAAGTCGAGACAATACAACAAATCGGTTCACACTTTGTGTGATCGTCTATGGATACGAGATCGAGACAATACAACAACAAAGTGTGTTTACTTGATACAAAGGTTCGGACTTAACCAAACTCAATAGGATTCACGTATCAAGTAAATATGAATTAACATTTGTGCAATTTACTTTGATTATAATAAAACAATTATAATGCGGAAAAATAAAGTAAATGACACATCAAAATTTTGTTAACGAGGAAACCAAAAATGTAGAAAAACCCTGGGACCTAGTCCATAATTGAATACTCTCAGTGAAAAAGTGGGGGTCTAACAACCTCACCCAATATTTAACAACCTCAAGGAGACTCAATCAATAAAAAATACTCAAGGAGTTATTATCTCAATCTCTCAATTTGATTTACTCAAGCAAATGTGATTTGCGAGTTTAATCAAAGAGAGATAACTTGGATGGTAACAAAGACCAATATCCAAGTGTCAATCAATTTAAATAAACAACCAATAAGGTCGGATATTCTAATTGATTGAACAACGCACAACTTGTATTATTTTAATTATATAACAAAATATAATGCGGAAAAGAAATAACATAGACACCAGAATTTTGTTAACGAGGAAACCGCAAATGCAGAAAAACCCCGGGACCTAGTCCAGATTAAACATATATTGTATTAAGCCGCTACAAACACTAGCCTACTCCAAATTAACTTCGGTCTAGACTGTAGTTGAACCCCAATCAATCTCACACTGATCCAAGGTACAGTTATGCTCCTACGCCTCTGATCCCAGCAGGATACTGCGCATTTGATTCCCTTAGCTGATCTCACCCACAACCAAGAGTTGCTACAACCCAAAGTCGAAGACTTTAGCAAACAAATATGTATCACAGAGAAAAGTCTACAAGATAGATAAATACGTCTCCCACGAATAAACCTATGAGTTTTGTTCCGTATTTTGATAAATCAAGGTGAACAAGAACCAATCAATAAAACCAAACTTATATTCCCGAAGAACATCTCAGTTTTATCAATCACCTCACAATAGTCTTAATCGACGCAACGAAAAAAGATATTATGGAATCACAAACGATGAGACGAAGATGTTTATGATTACTTTTATATCTTGCCTATCGGAGATTGAAATCTCAAGCCAATTATTACAATTATACTCGTACGATAGAAGTAGCAAGATCAGATCACACAACTACAAGAAAAGTAGTATCGGCCTGGCTTCACAATCCCAATGAAGTCTTTAAGTCGTTAACCTGGTTTTAGAAGAAGAAAACCAAAGGTTAAAGTAGAATCGACTCTATATTAGCAAACTAGTATCACACGGAATGTGTGGGGATTAGGTTTCCCAGTTTCTAGAGTTCTCCCTTATATAGTCTTTCAAATCAGGGTTTGCAATCAATGTTAGCTTAGTAACAAAGCATTCAATATTCACCGTTAGATGAAAACATGATTAGATACAAGCTAATATCTCTCAACCGTTAGATCGGAAACTTAGCTTGCCATACACACATGTACTTGACGATTTTGGGGTTGTGTAATCGTACCCAAACGTGTATAATAGTTGGTTCAATATTAGTCAACCAAATGGTTAGCCAAATGATAACTTTCATATCAACCATATTCTTCTTCACCATAACTAGTTCAAATGACTCAAATGAACTAGTTAGAGAGTTGTTCAATTGCTATGAGATCTTATGTACTACACAAGACACAATTGAAGCAAAAACGATGTGATTCACTCGAATCGATTCATGAACTATAAAGCCACGGTTTGCAATAGCATTCCTTATATAATTTAGATAAGTTCACGAACATCGTTTTTATACATAACCACTCAAGTTCGCGGACTGGGTTCGCGGAATCAAGTTAACCGGTTGGAGTTCACAAACTCTAGCAGAAATTCTCGGGTTCGAGAACTTCCGTCAGTTCGCGGACTGAAACTGAGCTACAACTCCAGCAGAAATTCTCGGGTTCGAGAACTACGCACGTTCGCGGACTGAGTTCGTGGACTGGGTGACTTCTCAAGTTTCGGTTTTCACTTGATCAACAAAGTTCGCAAACTTCGGTTCAAGTGCCAAGGACTTATGCATATATATGTTACCACAACAATGTTTATATCCCCTAGTGGTTATATTGTCTAAACTCTCATTTCAACCATTGAAACATTCTCAGAGGACGTCATATAGTTGTTATTCACAAACTAGTTTTTGTCAGAGAAATTTCCAAAGTGATTGAAACATAACATGACTTTCGTCACTAGGCAAAGATGAACTTGGCTAAAGCGAAAGCTTTACCAACACACATTTCGAGAAATTGATAACCGAGATATACTCAGCTCGAAATGTCACATGTGTATATTCTTAGTCTATATAGTAATACGACTTTTGGCTCAAGATAGGAGATAGAGTAGATATACTTTTGAGTGATAGATAAGTTTAAGTCTCCACATACCTTTTAGTCGATGAAGATCCATTGGTTCCTTGAGTAGTCCTTCGTCTTGTATGATGATTGCCATGGAGGTCTTGAGATCAACTACACTTTCTATCCTAGTCCGAGACCTTATCTATAGTAGACTAAAAATCAAGACTTTATAGTCTTGATCACTAACATTGACAAACATGCTTGAGATAGCAACACATGCGAGTTCGACCGAGAAATGCTCTAACACTCAGGATTAAGCTGCTATACAAAATAAACCAACTTCGTATAATTGAGACCAAGCAACTTAACATATAGTTCACCTAGTTCCGTCTGTATTCCCACGCCTCCAACCTGTAAACAAGTCACGTACTTGGACTAATTCCTTTGGTTCGTATTCCAAACAATAAAGGAACAACAAATCTGTTTGGTATCAACTCTCTTCAACCAATTGATATGAGTTACGCAAAGGTTCCCTTGTTTATCTTAACATAAACTCCTTCGCCAGGTTCCAAGATCTATCTCATGTTCAATCACCCAAAGGAAATCGTTAAGATTAAGCCAATCAATACCTTTAATCATAAGGAAACGTATTGATGCAAATCTTCCTCAACTATTCTATCAAAATACCCAAAAGGATAAATCAATTATAGTCGGATCCTCTTTTTCCCAAACAAGTAGTGTGCACACCAAAGATTATAAAAACCAAGTCAGAAATGTTAAATATCTCTTTGTGTTCAAATCCTCTTAGATTTTCAATAAACACCTGCAAACAACTACTTGAATCTCTTGTGATAAATCACACACAGAACGGAGTCTGTTAACATTGGATTATCACAAGATCGTCTTTAGATCGAACAACAGTCTAAATATCCCAGTCAAAACCTTGAACTAGCTTGAGTGAATCTTATATCAGAAGAGAAGATTCTCAAGCATAAACAAACTAGGTGCAATCAAAGTTCAACCACCGTTAGTTAATCAAATCAATACGAAAACCAAAAATAAACCGCAATATCTAGTTTCCCACCAACGGGTCACGGTAGAGCTTCTCAATCCCAAAGAAGACTTTAAATTGAGCGACCGTAAGAGATTTCACCTAACTAGATTACTCTCCTCTCTGATAGGAGGCTTCACCAATAACAAAGACAAAAGAGGAAGTCTATGTTACGAAGGATTAGTTTGCTAGAAATGCAAACTCGAAGTATTTATAGACAAGGAAGTTTGGACACAAAGGAATTTCCAAAACCGAAAATATTCTCAAGATATTTTTCATTACTCTACCAAATTTGGTTTTCATAATTCCTGTGAATACACTGCCAAAAAATACACGATCGAAATCTCATTGGAAAATCTTTAATTTGCAAATGCACATTACTAATTCTTATTTTCCATATATAATTAAAAACCCTTAATTAAAAATATTCTTAACTTATTTAAATTCAATCTTGGGATTTACTTCCTTCTTAGTCGTTAAGGAATATATTTGACCAATAAAGAATAAGCATTAATGGATCGTGTTCAAAGTGTGTCGACATCTTACTCTTGCAAGTCCTTTTTCATACTTGCTCACTTGAAACCGATTTACCACACTTCCAAACAAGTTTACAATTAGTTCATCTGACTTTAAAGAACTACGTGATTGATCAAGTAACACTCAATCACTAATCATGGGTTTATGGTTCTACCAAAACAAGTTTCGGTTCTACCTCCATGTGAGTATTGTGCATAGTTACACTAGCTTACCAAAGATACGGCTGACTAGGTACTAGGATCGGTTCCCCACATATATTTGGTATCTAAATTGTATGCACTGCACATGTCCATAGGATCGGTTCCTCCTTCCCAAAAACGTGTTGCACAATTCATAGGATCGGTTTCCCTTTCTTCTATAAACCTTATTGCACCTCATACAAGGATCGGTTCCCCTTGTGATGCAGTGCACCTCTTACTAGGATCGGTTTCCCTTCTCCCAGTAATAAGTTCAGGAACTCACAACCGATCATACCCCAGGTGATTACTTAAGATTGGTGTAGTTGTAGGAAATCCTACAATACATCCCTCACAAGAATTCATAACAATCAACACATTTTTTAAGATCAATATCAACACTTTTTATTAATTGAATCTAGAAATTTTACTAGAAGGAAATGAAATCAAGATTACAACATTATTTTGGACTTTATCTCTCCTCAAAACTTTCTTAACACTCCTAAAATTATCTCTCTCTACCTTATGCCTATTCATCTCTTTATATTGGATATTCTACAGTGGATGACAGCTAAGTCGACCTTTATTTTCGGATCTGACCTGCGGTATTTCGCAAGCTTTCATGTAATTTCTAGTCTACTATAGCTAAGGTCTCTAACTAGGATAATACAGACAATGCGATATAGTTCAAGAGCAAATACAGACGACACACTTTGACCTGCTTTGTTGTATCGACGCAAACAAAATCCCTTTTTGATTACTGTTTGGATTGAATCAGTTGAAGTAAGACTTTAAAATCAACTCTACATCGCCCTAGTCTCTGTGGGATTGACATGTATTTGCTCTGTCTACTATAGACACTGTGCACTTGCAGTTTACAGTGTGTCATCTGTATTTGCTCTGTCTACTATATTTTGGTCATGAAGTATCTCTATGGAAATTTCATTATGATCCCACTAGTTTTCGTACCTTTGCCAATTTTTATTGACAAAAAGGGGGAGAATTAATGTGTAGTTCACATTAAAAAATACATATGGTTTACAGATCATTATGTAAGGGGGAGTGGTTTTCATGTGAGATGAAGTATTGACCAAGGTGGAGTGATACATATCACCATAGTATTGTTGTCAAAGTTGTGATGTGATACAATTGAACTTTGATAATGTATAATAATACTATGACATTGTATAACAATGATTGAGAGAAACTGTTTTCTCATTGTTATAGCTACGAATCTTCAACAACATTGATGATGAGTTGAAGTACACGTTTAGAATAACTGCAGTACTTGGAAGTGAAGAAGATTTCAAGTAATGTTGAAGAACCAAGGAAATTAAGCATTTGGATTGAGAGCAACAAAGTTTATTTATTTTGTATTCCGTATGTATTGATATTTTTGTCACTAAAATTGACGAAGGGGGAGATTGTTAGAGCACTGATCGGTCAAACTCGCAAGCATTGCTATCTCAAGCTTGGTGTCAATTTTAGTTTTCAAAACTATAAGTCTTGATTTCTAGTCTACTTATAGCTAAGTCTCGGATTAGGATAAAAAGTGTAGTTGAGCATTATACTTCACGACGTTCATCGATTGGAGACGAATAACTACTAAGGGGATCTTGTGGAACTTCATCAACAAAAGGTATGTGGAGACATGAACTCATCTATCACTCAAAATTTTATCTACTTTATCTCCTACTTGAGACAAAAGTCGTATAGCTATATAGACTTCAATTATACGCATTTGATATTTCAAGCTGAGTTTAACTCGCTTACATATTTATCTAAATATGTGTTGGTAAGATTTCGCTTTAACCAAGTTCACCTTATATTCTTGACAAAAGTCAAAAGATGATCATGTGAAAATCGCTTGGTAACATCTTACATGATTTGTGTGAGACAATCATTTGATATAGACTCGGAATGTTTGATATTGATCATTCGATCAATTGAAAATTTCTTTGAAGCTAATAGTTTGTGTGAGACAGCTATTCCCGTCTTCCGAGAATGTTCCAGTGATTGAAATGAGAGTTTATAACAATTGGATTTAAGCATAGTATGCATACTTGCATATATGTAATCCATGTCTGTTAACCATGGTATGCATACCCGTATGCATACTGGATGGTTTGAGAAACTTCGGGAACCTGGTATGCAAATCGGTACGCGTAATGGCGTAAGGTTTAGGTCCAAAAATTTCTGTTGAGTTTGGATATTAATTTGGTATGCGTACCAGTTCGCGTACCGGCGAAACCCAAACTTGGTCTGGATACTTAGGTACGCATACCTGTACGCATACCTAAGTGGATAATGTTCTAAGATCGGTTTGTTCATAAACTAATACATTTATATATAATAAAGAATGCAATCTTTTTCAAACTGTGGCTATATTGTTAATGACTTTGATTCGAGTGAATCAAAATAGATTTTGCTTCAATTGTGTCTTGTATACTTCTATGAGAATATAAACAATTGAACAACTCTAGAACTAGTTTCATTTGAGTCATTTGAACTAGTTATGGTTAAGATGAATAAGGTTGATATAAAAGTGTTCATATGGATAACTTCGGTAAACTATTGTTGAGCCAACAAGGTGCACACATTTAGGTATGATTTAATATCTAAATGAAGTCACTTTTTATTTATGTGTAACATGCTAAGTTCGATCTAACGGTTGAAAGATATTAGCTCGAGTCTAATCAGGTTTTCATCTAACGTTGAATATTGAATGCTTTGTTACCAAGGTAACTTAGATTGCAAACCCTAATTTAAAGACTATATAAAGAAGAACTCTAGCAACTGGGAAACCTAATCCCCACACCTCCTGTGTGATACTAGTTGCGACTAGAGTCGATTCTCCTTTAACCTTAGGTTTTTCACGAAACCCTGTAGTTTAACGACTTAAATACTTCATTGGGATTGTGAAGACAGACCCAACTATTTTCTTTGTAATTGCATGTTCTGATGTTTTCTATCGTGATTGAGTATTATCTTCTCTAAGATTCGCTCGAGATTTAATCTCCGATATGCAAGATAAAAAGTAGTCACAAATATCTTCGTCTCATCGTTTGTGACTCCACAATATCTTGTTTCGCTATCATGCGATTAAGATTATTGTGAGGTGATTGATATTTCTAGGCTATTCTTCGGGAATATAAGTCCAGTATATCAATTGGTTCATGTTCACCTTGATTTATCAAAAGACGGAACAAAACTCATAGGTTTATCTGTGGGAGACAAATTTATCTATTTAATAGATTTTTCTGTGTGATACAGATTGTTTTATCAAGTCTTCGACTTTGGGTTGTAGCAACTCTTAGTTGTGGGCGAGATTAGCTAAGGAAATCAAATGCGCAGATTTATCAACTCGCGTTGCCCTTTGTACACGCCGCCTGTCCCTCCTACCGATAGAATGGTCTGGTGAAGTGTTCAGATCGCGACGACGTGGGCGGTTCTCCGCCGGTGACGTCGCGAGAAGTCCACCGAACCTTATCATTTAGAGGAAGGAGAAGTCGTAATAAGCTTTCCATAGGTGAACCTGTAGAAGGATCATTGTCGAAACCTTCCCAACCGAACGACCCGTGAACACGTGAATCCAAGTTCAGTGGTGATGCAAGTGGGGGGAGATCTCTCTCCCCCTTGCTCCACCGCTTGGTCGGGGAGTTGGTTAACACCGTCTTTTTGTTCTGAAAAACGAACCCATGGCGTAGCAAGCGCCATGGAAAAAACAAATGGATGCTAGCGTGCCTCTTTTATTTCTCCTGCCTCAGTGATGGGGATCCTAATTGCCTACATTGTTCCATCGACCAGAGGTTGTTCACCTTGGATACATGATGCGGTTATGAGTACGACCGGGCGTGGATGGTGCTCTTCATTGGCTCTTGCCGCACCTTGGGTTCGTTTTTCAGAACGAAAAGACGGTGTTAACCGGCACCCCGATCGAGAGGTAAAGCAAGGGGGAGAGAGATCTCCCCCTACTTGCATCACCACTGAACTTGGATTCACGTGTTCACTGGTCGTTCTGCTGGGAAGGTTTCGACAATGATCCTTGCGCAGGTTCACCTACGGAAACCTTGTTACGACTTCTCTTTCCTCAAAATGATAAGGTTTAGTAGACTTCTTGCGACGTCACCGCCCACGTCGTCATGATCTGAACACTTCACCGGACTATTTAATCGGTAGGAGCGACTGGAGGTGTGTACAAAGGGTAGGGACGTATTCAACGTGATCTAATGACTTGCGCTTACTAGGAATTCCTCGTTTAAGACCAACAATTGCAATGATATATCCCCATCACTATAAAATTTTCGAAGATTACCCAGGCCTCAAAATTCCGTGGCCTTCTGAGTGGTAGCCATATTAGTCTGATTTTTGGCGAGAGTTTCTTGCACCTTCATAAGATCATCTATGGTAGGCGAATTTTCTCTGATTTCCTCGGGAGACCGGCCGAAGAGAGGGTTACTTCCGATGTTGGTTTGAGGAGGAATGGTATCGCCAATACCGTTGTTGGAAGCATGAGTAGTTTTTTGAGTACCACCACTATTGCTAGTGCTAGCATTGTTTGGGTTAGGATTTGTAACTGAACCTGACCTAAGATCAACCATTTTGTGAAAGTTTGAGATTACAACCGAGAGATTAATCTCCCATTGTGGTCGCTAATCTATTGATAGGGAAAAACAATTTGCTAGTTTTTCAGGAAGTGGAGAGACGACCGTGCAGACGGAGGCTCCTCAACCGAGAAAACTGCCTAACCTCAAACAAATGCATTGCACGAGAGTGCTTTTAGTTCGAGAGATCAATATGTATGACTCCGACCTAAACCAAAAAATGGTCGTTCCAGAGTCAATTCGGTCACAAAGAGGGTTGATCTGTATGAGGTAAGCTGAGAAGTGTGTGAGATCAATGGTGATCAAAGATTATGAAATGTGTTGTAGGTTTCTGCAAATGAACTGCTGGGTTCGAATAAGTTTTGAATTCTGCTCTGTTGAGAGTGATTGTTCATATGAGAATTGTTGTGTAATTCTTGTATATTTGTTCTTGTTAATCATGAATTCAGAGAATTATTTATATTTCTAGAACATGGACACATTAATCTCCAGTAAGTGGGGCGGTTGATTGAGTGAAAGAGTGGGAAAGTAGGAGATCGTGGTTTAACTAGTTCTATGTCATGCGAAGACTGGGTTGATCATCCACCCACTGCTTTGCTAACTTCCTTAACCGCTTGCATGACTTACCCACATTTCTCATCGTGGATGAACACACGTGTTGTAGGCCACCAGACCAAAACCCTAATTAATATCCTCCATGTGACGTGATTGATGTCTCACGAACGTGGAGTCTGCAAAGAAGACATGTATTTGATTAGTCAGCAGTTGACTTGATTAGACGACGGGTCTAAGTATTATTCAGTCGAGCATGATTACTGAATGCTTTAGGATTCAAGAATTGAACATGTCTGCTGGGACGTATAGTTCTTGAATAAACGATGTTGATAGTTGAATCAACATAATGGATATTGATAGTCTGAGCAGATATTGCTCCTCTGAGCAAATATTGCTCATATGATAAATTACTGAATATTAGTGGTTGAATGGATATTCGAGCATCTGAGCAAGTATTGCTCATTCGATAAATTACCGAATATTGATAGTTAATCGATATTCGAGCATCTGAGCAAGTATTGCTCATTCGATAAATTACTGAATATTGATAGTTAATCGATATTCGAGCATCTGAGCAAGTATTTCCCATTCGATAAATTACCGAATATTGATAGTTAATCAATATTCGATCATCTGAGCAAGTATTGCTCATTCGATAAATTACCGAATATTGATAGTTGAATCAATATTCGAGCATATAATCAAGTATTGCTCATTTGATAAAATACTGAATATTGATAGTTGAATCAATATTCGAGCATCTAAGCAAGTATTACTTGTTCGGTCAATTACAGAATATTGATAGCTGAATCAATATTCGAGCATCTGAGCAAATATTGCTCATTTGATGAAATATTGGTAAAATGACCAATTAAAATATTAATTAAAATATTTGTAGGGACCGAAAATTATATATTTAACCCAGATGTTGATTGCTGGATCAACATAAAATTATTAGTTTTTGAACTCGCTCAGAATTATGATTTACAGAGCATTTGTTCGAAATACTAATTTTTTGATCAATTGATGATTTACTGAAAAATAAGTCACTGAGTGAAGGAGGACCTACTACATGGGATGATGGCTGACTATGTAGCGCCCAAGTGCTCGAGTGAGCATGCACCAAAGTCCTTTATTGACCAGTTGGTGAACGAATGATCAAATTCTGGTTTAATCATTTATAGAACGATCCGCAAGTTATAACCCTAAAGGTGTCACTATCCATCCACAAAAAACCCATCAAAACAAAAGTAACACAAAAAACCCAAAGAATTTGATGAAACCAATTTTGAAATTTGGGGTTTTTTATCAATTTTGTTTAAGATAGAGTTTTAATGGAGTATTTGTACCACAATTTTGGTCACCTTGGGTTTTTATGACTAGTTTTGTTTATTGAAATAGTGTTCGCCTGAGCGTTAGGTGATAAAACCTAATTACGGAGGGATGAGGGACCGACCAATGAGTCATGGGACCGGCCCTTGGTGATCATTTGACCAGCTGATGGTCATTTTATCAAATTCCAAGTTGGTTGGAAAGAGTTTGGACCCAATATGAGCAACTAAGAGCAAATTAGGTCAAAATTATGAAGATGTGTGGGACCGGCTCCTTGCAAGCCTTAGGGACGGCCTTGGTCGGTCAAGGTATCATGCATGTGTCACCATCATGTCTGTGTCTCAGTCCTGAGAGTTTTGGTATTTTCTGGTGCGTGTTTGAGCAATATTTTGGATTTTCAAAAGAGTTTGATCTTGACTGAAACTCTCGATTTTTCTCAAATGAGCAAGTAGAACTTAGCTCGTGCGACTAATATTTTGAGAATATTAAAATAATAATTATTTTAGGGTAAAAACTAATTCTGCTGTAAATGGTAAATTTGGGTGTGCCGCCGAGAAACGAATCTAAACCCTAAACAAATGCACTACACGGGAGTACTTTAGTTTCGATAGATCAATCTATACAATTTTGGCCTAAACCAAGAAATGGCCATTCCAGTCTTGCTTTGGTCGCAAAATGAAGGAGAAGGGTTGATCTTAGGGAGGGAAGCGAAGAAGGTGTTGAGATCAGAATGGTTAACTCTGAAGGTGTGGTTGTTTTATGACTTGTATCAGAATATGGAACTCGCTTGTGGAATGTAAGCTATAAGTTCTTGGTGTTTTCTGGATACTTGTGTTGATGAACCGTTATCGGTTGAAATAGGTTAAAAACCTAATTATATAAGTTATAGTTGAATGCACCCTGATCTCATAGGAAGTGGAAATAGTTGAGTGATGGAGAAATGAGGATCGTGTAAAAATGTTGAAAACCACGTCTTGCTATGAGAGAAGACATGTTGGTTTACACCCACTACTTCTCAACTAACTGTCCGCCTTTCCTGAAACTTTCTTATAATGGGGGTGTTGCACGCTGCACGTTGTAAACTGCCAGACCAATACCCTGATGAACATCCCCCAGTTTGTGACATGTTTGATGTCTCGAGTATTTTCATGGAAAATATGTAGCAAGTTGTTGAGTGGGTCTTGTTTGTAAAACCTTGTTATTTTGGCCAATCACGCGCAAAATGGGAGGCGGTCGGTCATATGTTACAGGTCAATCCATGAGACTTGGCGTAAAAAATAGTATATGATGCTATTAGGCCAAATAATTAAATTATTTATGAAATCAATGTTTATAAAACATCATTTGTAATTGATGCATATAAAGCATCACTTTTAAGCAAATAACTCAAAATAATTGATGCTCATGAAGCATCGTTATATAAAGCTTGTTTAAATTAGTCGCGGAGCTTAATGTCTTAAAAAGAGCATGACCGGCCATCTTCGGGAAGCTGTCAGGAGCTTTTCATGTACGCCAACGGTGAGCTAGTCGGTCCTCATAGGGGAGTGATGGCTGGTAGCTATTTTGACATCTTATTGGTCGGCCCAAGTTAGATCTAGACCGGTTAAATAGGCTAGCCAAATTGAGTGTATGAGATGATTTGCGGCAGTTATTTGCTGTCGTTGAATTCATTCAAGACCATTGTAGGCAGCGCGACTAGCCACCTTAGGGTAGATGTCCAAGAGTCGTACAGATAGGTCGCAGCTTGGACGATCGGTCCTCATGGAAGAGGTACAGCCGGTGATCATGGCGATATCTTATTGGTCGCCTAATATCATATCTAGGCCGGTCGATTTGGCTAGCGAAGTTGGATAACTGAGATCATTTTGCGATAATAATGTGTTGCCGCTGGCCATAATAAGGATGTTATGGCCGTGTGGCCAACCTGTTTTGAGCTAGCAGTTTTATGTGTTAGCTGAGGGCTGGAGGAATTCGTTAGGCCATGGCTATAACTGGGCCGACGGTGATTACACTTGTACCTTGCCCTCTAATTAAAATTTATTCTAGGCCAGTCAATTTGGATGGCGAAGTTGGACGACCATGATTGATTTAAGACCGACATATGCGGTCTTAATTCTCTTGAAACCTTTTTCATCGGCGCAGCTGCCCTATTTTTGGCTTGCGGTTAGGGTTGTTTCCGGCGTGCCATAAGAATTATGATTAGTCGGAATAGCAGTGGGCCCGCTAGTGAGTATCATGGAGCTTTTCTAGCTACGTTGGGAGAAGGCCAAGCTCATCGAATTGGCTGGCGAAAACGTGTGGTCGTGATCGTTTTGAGACTGACATGGGCAGCCTATGTTCAATTCCTTGGAATTAAGCGTGTCGACCAACCAACTTCCACTTTTAATCAAAGTGTATGTTGTACATTTAAAGAAATCTAATTGGTCGGTGGGAAAGAGGGGCCAGCAACCAACAAAAATAGAAGAATGAGCGCCGGCCAAAGGGAGTTTGAGTTAGGGCGAATTGGCCGACCAAGTGGCGCGGCCAAGCCTTTTCCGCCACGGCTCCTTTTGGTCGCAGTTTCCTATTTTCCACCTATTTCCTGTTTTGGGTAGGGTTTGGTCCTACTAGCTCCATGGTGGATCAATTTCCTAGTTTGCCTAGGTTTGGTCTCGACCAATAGGGTTCGAGATATTGCGCAGGCCGAAAACACTAAATTTTTGCAAATTAATAAAATTAGGTTAGAAAATTTGAACTTTGTGAGCTGCCACAAAGTCAATAAACTTTGGTTAATTTTGCGCATCGATACAAAAATCACTAATTTTGTCTCAGAGGGCATCATAACTTTGCGTGCTTCTGATTGAGTACTTCTGTGTGCATATTAATCCTGACACTTCGGGAAATTTATGCTACTCAGCTGCGATCGAACATTAATTTTCATGTCATGTCAACCTTAAGAGTTCGGTTGGGGAACATGGCATAGAATAAGTACTTGACAGGCCGTGCACTATTGTGTAATGGAGGCAGAAAATAAAATTTATAAAATATTTGGGATTGTTGTTGCACACATCATTCTGGATCATTTTTATATATAAATATATTGAATTGCTCAATACATATGTGAGTAAAGAGGCCTAGGCACTCATTACTTTTAAACGACTTTGTTTCTTTGCAGAATGACAGTACACTAAATACAAGGTTTCATAATTTTAGCCCTGAACCAAAAATCACCATCAACATTAAGTCCCCTACTTAGTACGTAACAGTGACATTGTCGTAGGGTAAGCACTAGATGGTGATAGTCAAGAAAATACATGAGAAAAATTTGACACATGTCACCAGGATATAGGCCGGCTCGGTCTTTGATCAAGACACGTTTTATGAAGTATCAAGGCATGCAATGACCGTCCTACTAGTATACACCAATTATCTTCAGGTAGATAAGCATCTGATCGGTTTATATCCTGCGTCTAAAGCCTTTATACACGGCAGATAGAGAGTCCTTTCCCTTCCTGGATCTTGTCAATTTACGAGTGTTTTGGAAGCACTTGAACTTTTCTTTTCATACCGATCCTCACAGAGTTACACTTTTCTTCTTTCAGGTACGTGCTTTGTATTCTCTTGTAGATTTATTTTTTTAAGATTGTTCGTCGTGTCAGTTGTTGACATAACCATAACGCTTTTCTGCAGTGTATTATGGAAACTCTTGGTGATGATTATTCCTCTAACTCCCCAGAGAAGGATTTTGGAGTTAACAATCCCAGGATAACTGCATTTAAAGAGGTATTGCCTAAGATATATTGTTCGTTTCGTGAAGCTGGTCAGGCCATACATGGTATGTCTCTCGTTCATCTGAGTATCGTTCGAGAGCGTGTCCAAGCTTTCATGGCTTCAGTTTGCATTGAGTAAAAGTGGAGACACGATGAAGCATCTCAGCCATCAAGTGCCAGAGCTGAAAGATTTACGTCTCAGATAAAGCGATGAAGGATTGAGCATAAGTAGCCTCCAAGTGAAAATAATTATGATTAACCTATTCATAACGACGTCATAATTCTCGACTCCGATGTGGACGAACCAGAACACCCTCCCAAGGTTGTTTAAGCGGTTTCTGAAAAGGATGTTGGAGTAGTTTCTGAAGTAGATATTGGGGCAGCTTCCAAGGAAGAGGTTGAAGCATCTTATGGAAGGGAGGTTGAGGCAGCTTCTAGAGATGATGTCGAAGCGGCTTTAATAAAGGACTCCAACGAAGGCTCCATTAACCCTGGTGTTGATGCTGATAACTAGATTTTTCACTTTGTTATTTTTTTCCGTAGATAAGCATCTTTTCTTAGATTGTAGATGCTTTTTGATATTTAGTGGTTTTTAATTTATGCGGCCGAAGCTTAGACTTCATCGAATAATAGTTCTTCTCTTTCTAGCATGCCTCTTCTCATTTATCTTGCCTCGGTGATGTTATATTTCCAGTTGAATGAATGAATGAAAACTCCCGATAAGAAATCCAAATTCTTAGAAAGATCGCAATGTCTTGAAACTTTACAGTAGAATCCCCGCACGCGATATTCATTCCTCGAAAGTCATAATTAGTATCCTGATTTTGCAATCTGATCTCTTTCCATTTTATTGAGGTGACATGGCAGACAGGGAGATGGCGCATAAGCGGCGATGTGCTTTTTATATGGATGTTTATCACTTCCACAATAATATTTAACACATGTAACCCTAACATCAACGACTCAAAGCAGGGGAAAAAACAATGATGATTGAGGATTCGGCTGCAAACCTGTGACTTTTCATTCGATATTCGCCGCGCTTGTTAGGTGAGGAGGCTTTATATCTGATTGATGACACGCGTAATGTGATTGGGTGCGTCGTTTCTGAAGAAGTAGTTGCAAACTGGGAGTATCCCTGGGACACGCATACTAAATTTTTGATTTATCACTTCCGGGTTTCGTGAAGGGATCTCATCTATCTCAACGTTAAAGCGGGATGCTCTTCGATATATGAAAGACACTTTCTCTGAGAAGGGTATGATGCTGATTGATGATTTCCATCGAATATCTTGTTCTTCCTCTTTTATTTGCATATTCCCCTCTTAGTTATTTTTGACAGGAGACACATTCGATTTTATGGCTTCAGGCTAGTGGGTAATTGTTTTGTCAGGATTTTGAGTTTACTTGAGATTTTGTTTTGAAATGACTCAGGAGTAATTTTTCAAAAGGAAATAATGCTTCGATTAACTGATAAATTGAAATCCTAATTATGAATGCAAGCAGTGCAATCATTTTGGAGGAATTACAAATATTGCATGAAAAGAGAAACTGCTAGAAGAAATACTAAAAGGGACACTAGAGGAAGGCATCATGATATTTTAGGTATTGAAAGGTTTGATCCACCGGGCGTGCATTACTACACCTTCTAACTTATCAGTGTTGATGAGTTTGCAGTTGTTTGTGGGTGAAAACTGCTTCTGCCGATTTTGGTAATTTTGTGTGGATGAGAAACGAGTATAAACCCTAAACAATACACTAGACATGAGTACTTTTGATTAGAGAGATCAATCTGTACAATCCTGGCCTAAACCAAGAAATGGATGTTCGAGGCTTGCTTCGGTCACAAAGTGAAGGAGAAGTGTTGGTCTTAGGGAGGGAAGCAAAGAAAGTATTGATACCAGAATTGTTGATTCTGAAGGTGTGGTTGTTTACGACTTGTATCAGAAAATAGAATTGGCTAGCAAAATGGAAAGCTATCAGGTGATTTCTGGATATTGTGTTGTTATCTGACCAAAATTTGTTGTCTGGTGGATATAGATGAAACCTATTTATACGAGTCGTAATAAAACGTACTCTGGTCTCATAGGAAGTGGAAACGATTGAGTGGTGGAAGAGTAACGTGTAATGTCAGGAATTATGCTTCCATAATGAAGGAGGTGGATCCGTTTACACCATTACTTCTTGCCATTACTAACCACCTCGCTTTATGACACTTTCTTGTAACGGGCATACTGCACGTCGCATACTGTAAACCGCCAGACCAATAACCTGATCAGCATCCCCCAGTTTGTGACATGTTTGATGTCTCGAGTGTTTTCGTGGAAAACATGTAGCACTTTGCTACGTGTGGCAAGTTAAAATCAAGAGGCTTGCTGCAGGAAAATAGCATGTGATGCTATTAGGATCGTCTTGGCTGGTCGCCTAAAACTTGCCACAAGTCTGTCAGTTCGGTGGCGAACTTCGATGGTTGAGATCACATCTCATGAGGAAGGGTAGTCGTTGATTATGTCTACCTTGTGTTGGTTCCTGATAATGGCGCAGTGGCGTTTTGGTGTACGCCAGTGGTAATGTGGCATGGATAGCATGGCTCGTGCATGCCAGTGGAACGGTGGTGCAAGTGGCGCCTGGCGTAGCCATGGCCACTAGATTTAGGAAGATGGTCACCTAAAACTTGCCACAAGCCTGCCAGATCGGTGGCAGACTTGGATGGGTGAGATTGCATCTCATGAGGAATGGTAGCCGTTGATTATGGCTACCTTCTGTTGGCGCATGATAATGGTATAGTGGCGCCTTTAGCGCACGCCAGTGACATTGCGGCATGGCTGGTATAGTCCGTGCATGCCAGTGGTGTGGTGGAGTGGCTGGTATAGTTTGTGCATGCCAGCGGTACGATGGTGTAAGTGTCGCTTGGCATATCCATGGCCACTGAAATTTTGGCATGTTGGTGTTAGACTCAAAAGTGGTGTGGCAACACCAGTTTTAATGGCCACATTGATCCCCATGTTCAGTAGAACATTGTTTGGCTTGGTTGGCGGAAACTTTGCCTAAATTAGGGTTTGGCATGTTGAAACCCTAATTAGCATATATGCCATGTAGTATGCGATAGGTGGATGCGGCATGGCATTTGATGCCAGAGTCATGTCGGAGGAGCCATAGGCAGGCCACCATGTAGAAACGGCCACATGAACAAATATTTCCACGAGTGGCCATGGCGTGGCGCGCTTTTTAGGGTTTCCTAAGTCCGTACAGCTTGCGGCATGTTGCGGTCCTGAGGTGATATAGTTTTGGGCCACGATTTAGAAATTAGGGTTTTATCCACTGCCACTAGAGCATGGCCGTGCCTAGGGTTCAGGCTAGCCAAATTGAAGTCTGTTGTGAAGCTGGTCATGCACGGAGAGTGGGTTGGCAAGTTTTGGCATGCTATCGCGGTAAGTGGCGCGTTTTGCATGTGCACTTGGCATGCCTGTTTGGCGTGTGCGTCTGGCATGCACGTTTGGAAGGGTTTTGGGAAGCCAACTTAGTATGGAAACCTCTTGACACAATTTCCACCTCTTTTAAGGCTGTGGCAGGTTTAGAGCAACCTGATTGGTCAACGAAAATAGGAAGCCGGCCAAGCATGGGCGTGGCACCCTTTTGGTGCACATGGCAGGTTTAATGCAACCTGATTGGTTGATGGGGAATAGGGCCGGAAAGTATGGGCCCAACCACAACTTATGGGAATGTGGCGGGTTTAAGGCGACCTGATTGGTCGACAAAGGAGTAGGGTCGGTTAGGTAACATGGGGCGTGGCCAAGTGGTGCCGTCTGGCCTGTGGCGTGGCCACGCTTCCTCTCATTGTTGCTCCTTCTCCGCGGCTCCATCACTCTTTGTTTTCTGATTTTGGGCAGGACTCTGCACCTATTAATCCATCGTGGATCAATAGCTTAGTTGCTTAAGCGTAATTTCGACCAACATGGTCTAATATACTGCACAAGGCGCAAAAAAGAACTAATTTTGTAAATTAGTCAGTTTCATAAGTTTTTGTGAGTTATCACAAAATTAATCGGATTTTGTGTGCTGCCACAAAATTCCTTATTTACAGAGTGCAGTGTGCTTTCTTTCTGAGCGTTTTGTGCAATGGCCTTAACTTTTGTACTTAGAAATCCATGCTACTCTGTTGCGAGTGAACACAAATCCGTCATGCCATACTGATATTAAGGGTTCTGCCGGGGAACATAGCACAGGAAAATTACTCAGTGAATCTTATATTAATAAGTAACATAGGCAAGACGCCGAAATTTACAGAACATCTAGGATGGTTGCTACATGCTCTAGTCTGGATAAATTTCATGTAAATATATTGAACAACTCAATAAATATGCCAGTGGAGGGGTTAACACTCATGGCTCTCTTTCCTTACAGAGTGACATCATATCAGATGCAAGGTTTTACAATTTTAACCCTAAGCTAAAAACCACCATCAACATTATGTCCCTTGCTTAGCTCGGAACAGTAACATTGTTTCGGGGTAAGCATGAGATGGTGACAGACAAGGATAAAATCGAAACGACAAGTCATGACGAGATTTTCAGGAAAATTTGGCTAACCTATGTCAGGAGGCATGAAGGATTTGTGTTCCTTGTATTGCCGGCTTTGCATAAATTCGGCTTGGCCATGGGGTGTTGGCATCAACGCTGCAACTTTGGCTACTGACCGGCAGAGGTGGCACTGAAACTTGGTCCGCAGAAAGGGCGCTGGTTAGCTAGGAAAGGTAGATGGCGTTGTTTTGGCTGGTTAGGTCGATGACATTGCTGGCTTCGGAAAGGTGAATGGCGCTGCTTTGGTTGGCTAGGTCAATGGCACTAGAAAGGTGGATGGTGCTGCTTTGGCTGGCTAGGTCAATGGCGCTGGAAAGGTGGATGGCGTTGCTTTGGCTGGTTAGGTCACGGAGTGGGCAGAGATGGCGCTGGTTAGGAGCGGTGAAGTTGGCGCTGCTTTGAAGGGTGAAGATGGCGCTACTTTGGCTGGTTAGGGAATGGTGGAAACTGGCGCTGCTGGCTAGGACACGGAACGACAGAGATGGTTGTTTGGCTTGGACGTGGACCGTTGGCACTGGGCGCGGCGCTGGCTTGGACGCGGATTTTTGGCCCCAGATTGGACGCGGACTGTTGGCGTCGTGTAGCATTGCCATCCCGGGCCCGGTTGCATTTTTCCACGCATAGCTCAAACAAGAAACCCTTTCTCCACTCAAAATCCAAAAGTTATATGCCTATAAAAGGCGCTACCTATCCTCTTTACTTCGTATTGTTGGCTTTTTTTTCCACGTCTTGGTGCTAGCGGAAGAGCAGTAGCAATAAAGCATGCGGGCATATTTCATGTGCGTATTCCAGTGCTTCTTCTTTTGCTTGCTCTTCTGTGTTGGTGTAAACCCTAGCCATTTGCACGACCTCCATGAATTTGCAAAAATATTATTGATATGAATGATTCATCTCCGCTAGCAGTATTGTAGCAATATTAGCCACCACATTAATAGTAATGGAGCCAATTGTTATGCAAAGTAAGCATGCCTGGGCGGGTGGCTGACCATCAAACCTTTTTCCAAAACCCTAGGTTTTAGGGTTTCCTTTTCCTCGTGGGCGTAATCTCCACGGCGATACAAAATTTTCTCCCATTTTTATTTGACCGAGTGCAATTATTCCCGTGGCATCCATTTGGCCGAAGATACACTTCATGCAGCATAAATATGGATTGTTGGGCGGGCATCAGTCTCCACTCCTTCGGCTACCATTCCTTTGGATATGTGTTACTTTCGGTCATGCATGCTATGGCTTGTGACCAAAATAAATAGGCTTGTGACCAAGATAAATTCTCCGCCGTTGATGAAATAATCTTCATGTACCCTTTTTTTTGTAGTAACTTTTCTTCATTTTGCCCCGTTGTAGTTACTTTGAAAGTGAAAGCAGCGTAAGGAAATTTCGTTAGGATGTCACCTGAGAACAGTCCCGCCGTCATGTTAAAAAATATTAGCAACTCCAAGCCAAAAAATGAAGGAGACGTCCAGTCGGTTCGGCCAGGGCACGTAATGCGGTCTTGCCTTCAGAAAAAAGAGTATCCTGCTTCTCTCATTGACTTCAAAATCTGTCAAAGTCCATTGTGCTCTTTTGATAAGTGGATGCAATTCATGATAAGTCAAGACTATGTAAGGGCCAATCTGACCAAGGCGAAAATCATCAATGTTGTCATGGCTTTTGCAACACTTCAAATCAGGAAAGACATCCCGGGATTGATCACTTTTATCTCCAGATGGTGTCCAGATACTCACACTGCCATATGTAGGTGGGGTGAAATGACCATTTCTTTAGAGAGTGTAGCCATCTTGCTGAACCTTCCAGTAACAGGGAATCTTGACATTACCTTGTCTGATGAAGAAGAAAAAATGCGCACCACTCTTATCGCAAAGTTAGTAGGATTCGTTCGGAAGGATTACGAGAGAAAGTGCTTCTATAACTGGTGGGTATTTGAATGGTTCCCGGATGAATCGGAGCCGGATCAAGTGAACAGTACGCTTTATGTTGCGGCATTTTTGGCTCTGTGGCTATCCAGAGATATTTTTGATGATGGCTCTGACAAGAAGGAGATAAGACAAGAGCTCATCAAACTGGCGAAAGGTGTTGTTCTCCCCATTGGTTGCTTGTTTCTTGGATCTTTGTACACTCATCTGGATCACCTGGATGCAGACATGTATGCTTCTAAAGGTTTTATGAAAGTAGACTCATACTTCCACGTCACCTTTCTCCAAATGTGGTTGTGGGAGCATTTAAAAAATTATGCTCCCAAGCCGCTTGCCTCATTTCCTGACTCATATGGTGGCTCCAGGATACTCCGCTGGTTGAACATGCGTCCAAAACCTGAATAAAATCTCATCGACTTCCTCGACAATGCATATGCATTTAACTTTCGTCCGTGGGCTCCGGTTCACGCGTCCATAGTTCAGCCGAACACTTTTACCTCCGCCCCGAACATGACTTTGCTTTTTACTGAAAAGAACATGGACATTGGAGAAGTTGTATTCATGCGGAGTTGTATATCCGGACATGTGCCTTCTTTTTTTAGAGGGTCTTTCGAGGCAGTTCCTTATTGAAAAGACGAGGGTGCCCAAATACACCACAATCTTTTATTTTGATCACAACCTATACAAGACCCACTGTGTATAAACCTCTTGGAGCAACAATCACTCAAGGAATATTTCAACACAATGTCCACTTGAAATAGGGTTAGTCCGAACTGGCCTAACACGTGAATTTTTATATCAGATAAGTGGAGAAATCCAATACACTTTGTGTGATCGTCTATGGATATGAATCGAGACAATACTATGACAAAGTGTTCACTTGATAACTGAAACCTTATAAGATAAATATCAAGTGTCTAATTAACATACAAGTGTACTTACTTTAATTATAATATAAAAACAATTATAATGCGGAAATAAAGTAAAACACATACACCAGAATTTTGTTAACGAGGAAACCACAAATGCAGAAAAACCCCGGTACCTAGTCCAGTTTTGAATACTCAAATGAATTAAGACGCTACAAAGTAAACCTGCAACTTCGTGTAGACAATACTAAGTAAACTAAAATCCTAGTTACTTAGATTCAGTAGTATTCTTGATTTGATAATATCTAGCAGAACCGAAGTTCTCAATAGATATTTTTTACCCAATATCCTAGCAGAACATGCGTTCTCTTTAGAATTAGATCTAATATATCTTCTTAATAGTTAACAACAACTTCTTATTCAAATCTTTAAAATCTTCAATCTTCAGTTTAATCTTCAAAGTAACAATCTGCAAAAATACAAACTTGATTCCTTATTGATTTGTCGCATAGAACGGAGTCTGTTACAAATGGCAAATCAATGAATCTATCTTACGGATCTAGAAAGACTTAGATCCGTAGAAACGTTGATCTTTGATCTATCTTGAGTGAGCCTTATATCATAAGAGAAGGTTCTCAAGAATAAACAAACTAGGTGCAATCAAAGATTCAACAACCGTTAGTCAATCAAATCAATAATCAAAAACTGAAATAACAATGTAATCTTCTAGTTTCCCACCAACGGTACACGCTAGAGTTTCTCAATCCCAAAGAAGACTTTAAACTGAGCGGCCGTAAGAGATTTCGCCTAATTAGGTTACTCTGCTCTCCGAATAGGCGGCTTCACCAGTAACATTACAACAGAGGAAGTTTACTATCTCGAAGGATTAGTTTGCTAGAAATGCAAACTCAAAGTATTTATAGACAAGGAAGTTTGGACACCAAGGAATTTCCAAAACCGAAAATATTCTCAAGATATTTTTTAATAGTAACCCAAATTCGGTTTTCAGAATTCCCGTGAATGCACTGTCCAAATATAATGATCGAAATCTCCTTGGAAAATCTTTAACTAGCAAATGCACATTACTAATTCTTATTTTCCATATATAATTAAAAACCTTAATTAAAAGATTCTTAACTTATTTAAATTCGATCTTGGGATTTACTTCCTTTTTAGCTGTTAAGGAATATCTTTGAACAATAAAAGAATACACATTAATGTGCATGTTCAAAGTATGTCGACATCTTACTCTTGTAAGTTCTTTTTCATACTTACTCACTTGAAACCGATTTACCACACTTCCAAACAAGTTTAGAATTAGTTCATCTGAATTTCAAGAACTATATGATTGATAAAGCAATACTCAATCACAAACCATTGGTGTAATGGTTCTACCAAAATAAGTTTCGGTTCTACCTGCATGTGAGTACTGTGCATAGTCACACTAGCTTACCAAAGATTCGGCTGACTAGGTACTAGGATCGGTTCCCCACATATATTTGGTATCTAACTTATATGTGTTGCACATGTCCATATGACTGGTTCCCCTTTGCCTAAAAACGTGTTGCACATGTTCATAGAATCGGTTCCCCTTTCTTCTATAAACCTTGTTGCACCTCATATAAGGATCGATTCCCCTTGTGATATACTGCACCTCTTACTAGGATCGGTTCCCCTCTCCCAAATTCGGTCAGACACACACAAACCCGATCATACCCCAGGTGATTACTTAAGATCGGTTTCACTAATAAAAGTCATACCAATACATAAGTCAGGCCTCAAGTGAATAGTTTTACCAAGAACACAAACAAGTCATGAGCGGTTATACTAATCACACATATTGGTAGTTAATAAGATATGCAATGAAGAACAACCCCAATAACGCCTGACGATTTCCTTTTCGGTTCACAACACATATCATGAACTTACTTCCTTAAAACACATGTAAAAACATTATTTCCTAGGATGAAATCCTCACCTCATACCCATACATAATAACAATAGCATTCATAAGATTATGGCGATATCTTATCTACAAAGTTTAATGGTTAAGTAATAAACCTCGTATTATATTCCTTAACTCTTTGATCATAATAATATAACTTCGCATGTTATGTTTTCAATATAAAAGATTTGAAAGACACAAGGTAGAAATGGAACAAGTCAAGTCGTAGTTACTAACCTCAAGCTGAAGTATAATGTCTTTGTTGTCTTCAATCCATCTTCAGATCTTTGTGAGTAACTGGAGCACAATACTTCTATCATTTCTAGTCTAACCTATCGAAGTTGACTGTAGTTTACATAATACCGACTCGAGTTTTGGAACTAAACATGACAACCAATCTTGACATACCAACGCTTGGTGGGTTCAACCGAGCAGTGCTCTAAAACTTATAACATTGACAGGGCTGCTCGGGATATGGGTTTTAACCAGGAAATTCCATTTTTTTCGTCAGTTGGCGGCTCCATAAGAATTGCTGTCAGCTGCTCTCGAAGCCAGTGTCCTTGTGCCGGGTAAAATCCTCCCTTTCTTGCTCTCAAAATGAAATCCAGCGACGACCTCCAAGTATAACGTATTCTGGCAGGATGAATTTCTCGCCATCCATGGATTCATGAATGACATGGTGGGAAATCCTCATGGCAAGCCTTCCTTTGTGACTTTAGCGAAACATCCATTGTTGAGGGAGCTTCCTACATCTAAACGAAAATCTCCCAGCCCATATGTGGACAGTCCCTAGAAAAAGGAGCGAAGGTCGAAAAAACCGTGCGGACGACTTCCAGTCGGGTTCGACAACTCTTGCGACCTTTTAGTTCATCCAATATACAGGTACCTACCACCTTCTTACTAACTTAGCCGAGTTGCACAAATTTTTGTTTCGTTTCTGAACGTCTTTCCTTGTTTTTTACTCTGAGTCTCAACAACACAAACTCCTTTGCCAGACTTGCACGTAGCCAGAAGACGGCGCCCCTCAAGGAAGAGGGTGGCGACACTGTGTCTCTTGAGGAAGAATCCGAGGGGAAAGAAAGCTCTGAATCTGGTGGTGACGAGGGGAGCACTTCTGAAAATAGCAACGGGTCTTCCTCTACTGAGTCCACAAATGAGTTGGTGAGTTTCCACATGTTTCCTTTCTTTCTTTCTCTTTGCCTTTATGGAACAATTACTCAATCCATGATATTATAGGGAGAAACCGTTTATGAAGATGGCCCCGAGATGGAGACTCGTGAAGATACAGCTTTGTCTCCAACCGTGGAAGCTGCATATGCTGGAGATCTGGAAATGGAGGTTGATCAAGATGAAGATGTTTTTGCGTCTTAAATGGCGAAAACCACTTCTACAACTGCTGGCGCGATTGTTGTCAAGGAGCCTTTGCCGGTCATGTGCTCTATTACAGGCGTCATTTTTGCTCCCCCTTTCTTGGTTCCTTTCCAAGATCACGTGTTGGTTGGAGGTTTCAGTGTGCCATCCAAGTATGCGGCACTGTACACCAAGATATGGGTAAGATACGGACATATTGCCATAATCAAAAATATCACTAGTCGGTTTTCGCTGGTTAAGTGCGTGAAATAAACCTTATCTTCGATCCATGACATATGCAATGTGACTGGCCATACCGTTTCCGAGGATGTAATCTCAATCTGGAAGTTTCACCAGGATATGTGTGTAAACTTAGAGTTTAACGCCTCTTGGTTCTACAAGGGTTTTTTCGAGATCCAAAGGTTGTAGGCTGAAGCGGTCGAAGGTCCCTCTTCAGATGCGATCAACCAAAATGAAGCAGAAATCGAAAGGTTGTCTCAGGAGTTGAAGCTAAAATAGGCGGCTCTTTAAAGAGAGAAGGATGCTTTCTCCGAGAAGAACAAACCATTGCTGAATAATTTTCCTTGAATATTTTTAGTCTTCTGAACTTCCTTTGCTTTGCTTTTTTTTTTTTTTGAAAGGCAAATGAAGCGCCTAGTTCATGGTTTGATTTTCTGGTTTTTTGGATTGACGAATAATTGTTACCTATGAGGGTTTTGGATTATTTTTTGGAACATATTATTTTAAAATGATGTCGTTTTGATTATGACCATAAGTAGCACAAATATTTCAGGAGAGTCATGAAATCATGGATGTCGCATGATAGTGGAAAGTATGGGATGAAATTTGGGTATAACATGGTTATCAGTTTCTATTATCAATGTGGAAACCCTAAGCAACAGGTTATGTACTTTGCCTGACAAGACTTTAATTGGTTTTAGGGTCTCTCAACAAAATGGATCCTTAGGGCGTAAGTCCGAGTTTTATGGGCGACACCGTCCTGACCGCAAAAATCCCCAGTCACTCATTTTCGTGTGATGATTGATAACTGAGCCGACCGATAACTGAGTCGTTTGATAACTGAGCCATTCATTCCCGAGCGGATTGTTTTCTTCTACCATATTGAGATCGGGATTGAAAAACAAAATTGGAAATTGATATTGTAACCGGGAAATTAATCTCCCACTGTGATCGCCAATTGTTTGTGGATGAAAAATGCTTCTACCGATTTTGGTAATTTTGTGTGGATGAGAAACGAGTCTAAACCCTAAATAATGTACTGCATGGGAGTACTTTTGATTTGAGAGATCAATCTGTACAATCCTGTCCTAAACCAAGAAATGGCCATTTCAGGCTTGCTTCGTTCACAAAGTTAAGGAGAAGGGTTGGTCATAGGGAGGGAGGCGAAGAAAGTGTTGAGACCAGAATCGTTGATTCTGAAGGTGTGGTTGTTTACGACTTGTATCAAAAAGTAGAACTGGCTAGCATAATGGAAAGCTATCAGGTAATTTCTGGATACTGTGTTATTTTCTGACCAAAACTTGTTGTCTAGTGGAAATAAGTGAAACCTATTTATACAAGTCGTAATAAAACGTACCCTGGTCTCGTGGGAAGTGGAAACGATTGAGTGGTGGAAGAGTAACGTGTAACGTCAGGAATTATGCTTCCATAATGAAGGAGGTGGATCCGTTTACACCATTACTTCTTGTCATTACTAACCACCCCGCTTTATGACACTTTCTTGTAACGGACGTATTGCACGCCGCACGCTGTAAACCGCCAGACCAATACCCTGATGAGCATCCCCCAGTTTGTGACATGTTTGATGTCTCGAGTGTTTTCGTGGAAAACATGTAGCACTTTACTAAGAGTGGCAAGTTAAAATAAAGAGGCTTTCCGCAGGTAAATAGCATGTGATGCTATTAGGCTCGTCTTGGCTGGTCGCCTAAAACTTGCCACAAGTCGGTCAGTTCGGTGGAGAACTTCGATGGCTGAGATCGCATCTCATGATGAAGGGTAGCCGTTGATTATGACTACCTTGTGTTGGCGCCTAATAATGGTGCAGTGGCATTTTGGTGTACGCCAACGGTAATGTGGCATGGCTGGCATGGCTCGTGCATGCTAGTGGCACGGTGGTGCAAGTGGCGCCTGGCGTAGCCATGTCCACTAGATTTAGGCGGCTGGTCGCCTAAAACTTGCCACAAGCCTGCCAACTCGGTGGAGGACTTGGATGGCTGAGATTGCATCTCATGAGGAAGGGTAGCTATTGATTATGGCTACCTTCTGTTGGCGCTTGATAATGGTACAGTGGCGCCTTTAGCGCACGCCAGTGGCATTGCGGCATGGATGGTATAGTCCGTGCATGCCAGTGGCGTGGTGGAGTGGCTGGCATAGTTTGTGAATGCCAGTGGCACGATAGTGTAAGTGGCGCCTGATGTAGCCATGGCCACTGAAATTTTGGCACGTTGGTGTTAGACTCAAACGTGGTGTGGCAACACCAGTTTTAATGGCCACATTGATCCCCATGTTCTGTGGAACATTGTTTGGCTCGGTCGGTGCGACAACTTTGCCTAAATTAGGTTTTGGCATGCCGAAAACCTAATTAGCATATATGGCATGTAATATAATATGCAGTAGGTGGCCGCGGCATGGAATTTGATGCCAGAGTCATGCCGGAGGAGCCATAGGTAGGCCACCATGTAGAAACGACCACATGAACAAATATTTCCACGAGTGGCCATGGCGTGGTGACCTTTTTTGGGTTTCCTAAGTCCGTACAGCTTGCGGCATGTTGCGGGCCCGAGGTGACATAGTTTTGGGCCACAATTTAGAAATTCGGATTTTATCCACCGCCACTAGAGCATGTACGCGCCTAGGGTTCAAGCTATCCAAATTGAAGTCCGTTGTGAAGATGGTCACGCACGGGGAGTGGGTTGGCAAGTTTTGGCATGCTATCGCGGTAAGTGGCGCGTTTGGCATGTGCACTTGGCATGCCTGTTTGGCGTGTGCATCTGGCATGCGTGTTTGGCATGTTGGCAGGTTTTTGGGAAGCCAACTTAGTATGGCAACCTCTTGACACAATTTGCACCTCTTTTAAGGCTGTGGAAGGTTTAGAGCAACCTGATTGGTCAACGAAAGTAGGAAGCCAGCCAAGCATGGGCGTGGCTACCCTTTTGGTGTGCATGGAAGGTTTAATGCGACCTGATTGGTCGATGGGGAATAAGGCCGGCAAGTATGGGCCCAACCACAAATTATGGGAATGTGGCGGGTTTAAGGCGACCTTATTGGTCGACAAAGGAGTAGGGACGGTTAGGTAACATGGGGCGTGGCCAAGTGGCGCCGGTTGGCCTGTGGCGTGGCCATGCATCCTCTCATTGTTGCTCCTTCTCTGCGGCTCCGTTACTCTTTATTTTCTGATTTTGGGCAGGACTCTGCACCTATTAATCCGCGGTGGATCAATCGCTTAGTTGCTTAAGCGTAATTTCGACCAACGGGGTCTAATATACTGCGCAAGGCACAAAAAAAAACTAATTTTACAAATTAGTCAGGTTCATGAGTTTCTGTGAGTTATCACAAAATTAATCGAATTTTGTGTGCTGCCACAAAATTCTTTATTTACAGAGTGCAGTGTGCTTTCTGTCTGAGCGTTTTGTGCAATGGCCTTAACTTTGGTACTTGGAATCCGCGATACTCTGCTGCGAGTGAACACAAATCCTTCATGCCATACCAATATTAAGGGTTCTGCCGGGGAACATATCACAGGAAAAGTACTCAGTGAATCTTATATTAATAAGTAATATAGGCAAGGTACCGAAATTTACAGAATATCTGAGATGGTTGCTACATGCGCTAGTCTGGATAAATTTCATGTAAATATATTGAACGACTCAATAAATATGCCAGTAGAGGGGTTAACACTCATGGCTATGTTTCCTTACAGAGAGACGTCACATCAGATGCAAGGTTTTACAATTTTAACCCTAAGCTAAAAACCACCATCAACAACAGTATCCTCCCAAGATAACTTCTGCAACTAGGTACGGCTCGTCTTTTCCTTCTGCGGAATCGGGCGAAGTAGGTTAAGCAGCAATCTTTACCACCATATCCCCAACTTGAAATGGGTTTAGGCGTTGCGCCGCTACTTGATTATTAGATTCCATATCCTTGACTGAGACAACTTCTAAACCCTTGATAAAATACTTGAAAGGACCAGCATTCCATTCACATCTCCTTGTGGCAGCTGGGTTGATAATCAGATCGAGTCCCCAAGCTTTGACGGAAGGATGAGTGACTGGTTGCAAAAAGGGTTGTTCAATAAGACTTACTTGTGTCCGGAATCTGCGAACAAATGCTGACGCGCTCTCCCCAGGCAGTTACGTCACACTTGCGAGTTGTTGATACGGCAACAAATAATCTTCAGGATTGGCCGACTTGTTGGAGACCCTTTCAGGTATAGACACTGGCAAAGGACATACTCCTAGCTTCGCCTTGTTGTTGTGTATCCATGAGCACCTCAGGACCATATCATAATTTGGGTACTCCTTAACTATATGAAATTTGGCATATGTTAGAACATCTCCCACTTTTATTTGGAGATTAATGTATCCGTAAGCATCTTAGGGTTCCCCTTCCGAGTCTTTGATTATAGTTGGGGCAGTAAACGGATTCCTGCTTTGAGATCCTTGCAGCTCTCAGAATTTTGACGTGACAATGTTGAATTCAGAAGCCGCGTCAACCAGCGTGCTGTCAAACTCCACATCTTTCAGGTGAGCGGTGGTTAGGAGTCCCCAGTTGCATTTATCAGTCGCACTTTCTAGGAGAGGTTGGGGTTTGGGAGCGGCTTCCCTGGATGGAAATAACCTCTTGCCTAATACAACACGATTGAGGGCTGCAAATATGTCTTGACGCTGCGGCTTGGATAAATACATAATCTAACATAAATGCTCCATCATAGACTGTACGGTTTTGTTGACGGAGTCCCCAGAAATCATGCAGCTCCTGACAGGAAGGGGATCTCTATGAACTCCTTCAGTACCTAATTGAAGTTCTCCTGCATCCACATTCTCTTTGAAAATGCGCTTCAATTTGTTACAGTCACTGGTTGGGTGATTGACGAACCTATGGTAACAGAAATATTTGGGATCCGCCATTTCCTTTTATGTTGGTGGACATCTGAGAGGAGGTAGCTTGATGACATCATCTTGAATCCATGCTTCTAGGAGTTCGATTACCTCTTTATTTGGAAACGAGAAGTTTAAAGCAGACTCTTCAGTTTCTTGCTGCTATGTAGGCATCTTAGTCGTAGCTTTCCGGGTTTGAGCTGTCTGCTGGAGCTTTTCTCTTTCCCCCTTCACTCACCACACTTACAGAGGGTTGAGTGTTGTATTGTTTGTTGATGAGACATATGTTTCCTCGAGTCCCACGTGCATCTTCATTCCTGGCGGGCCTAGTTCTTTCCAGCAAGGCTGGTGCTGTTGTAGCCGACTGTTTAGTAGCTTCATGAAGTTTAGAGAATGTCTGGAAGTGCAGGTTCTCCAGTAAAGCGCGATAGATGGGTACCATGCCATTAATGCACATCTCCACCAATTGATGTTCAGTCACATTGGGATCATGACAATCTAGCGCTTGAATCCTGAATCTCTTGACATAATCATTTGGATGTTTATTGTTTCGCTGAAATATCTTTCCCAAGTCTAATAAAGTGATTTTCTCAAACACAAAAAAATATTTCTTGTAGAAAGCAGTAACCATTTCACACCAATTGGATATGATGTTTGGTGCATTATTGTTGTACCAGGTATAAGCTCTTCCGGTGAGTAATTTTGAGAATTCTTTCAGGCGTAGGACATGGTTGTATTCATGCTCCCCTAGTGATTCCAAAAAATGAGAGATGTGTTTACGAGCGTTACTAGTACCGTCATAAAGGGAAAACTGGGGAGAGGAATATCCTCTTGGAAGAGCAACTCTTTGCACATTGGGAAGATAAAGAGGCTGGTGTTGATGAATGGTAGCTGGATTTTCCCAACTTCGATTCTAGAGAAGTCATTCCAGGTCCTCACGTGTGATAAAATTGGATTGTTGGTTCCTTTATGATGGCCATTCAGGATCTAATCGAGCTTCTTCATCCATAAAGACACGCCTTGTTGAAGTACTTGCACCAGGAGTCATGAAAGTGTTCCTTGTCTGCTCTACTTGAGGTTGTCGCGGTTCTGGAGGTAATATTTCTGTTAATGTCTTGATAAAAGTGAGTACCTCTTTTTGAGTTGTAGCCATGTACATATGAGTTTTGGAAAACACATCTCTCGTTTGGTAAACTGGGGAGAGAAAGATTACCAAACGAGACCAAGATTACTAGTACCTCTGGATCTTAAATCGACAATGGTAATGGGAAGTTGGTTTTCTATGTATCCTCCAGTCTCCCGTCCTGATGAAGAAGTAGTAGCAGCCCTGGTGACGATTGGAGGTGTCTCACTCGAAGAAATATTAGGAGTAGCAGCGTCTCTGGATTTGGTGATAGGAGGCGTCATGCCAGAGGGGATGCTTCCGGCGCTGATGGTGCTTGTGCTAGAAGATGTAACACCATGAGATGCGTTGACTATGCTAGCAGGTGGTACATTGGTGTCAGCAGCAGGGATGTTGACGCCAATAGTGTTGTCAGCGCCAGTAGCATCAGGATTAGTTACTGATCCAGACCTAAGATCCACCATCTTGAATTTGGGAAAATTGATCTTGCAACTGAGAGATTAATCTCCCACTGTGGTCGCAAGTTATTTTGGGGTGAAAACAGATTCTGCTGGAAATGGTAAATTTGGGTGTGCCGCCGAGAAACGAATCTAAACCCTAAGCAAATGCACTGCACGAGAGTACTTTAGATTCAAGAGATCAATTTGTACAATTCTGGCCTAAACCAAGAAATGGCCGTTCCAGTCTTGCTTCGGTAACAAAATGAAGGAGAAGGGTTGATCTTAGGGAGGGAATCGAAGAAGGTGTTGAGATCAGAATGGTTAACTCTGAAGGTGTAGTTGTTTTATGACTTGTATCAGAATGTGAAACTTTCTTGTAGATGTAAGCTATAAGTTCTTGGTGTTTTTTGGATACTTGTGTTGATGAACCATTGTTGGTTGAAAACCTATTTATATAAGTCATAGTTGAACGCACCCTGATCGCATAGGAAGTGGAAGTAGTTGAGTGATGGTGAAATGGGGATCGTGTAAAAATGTTGAAAACTACGTCTTGCTATAAGAGAAGACATGTTGGTTTACACCCACTACTTCTCTGTTGCCACTAACTGTCCGCTTTTCCTAACACTTTCTTATAATGGGGGTATTGCACGCCGCACGCTGTAAACCGCCAGACCAATACCCTGATGAAGATCCCCCAGTTGGTGACATGTTTGATGTCTCGAGTATTTTCATGGAAAATATGTAGCAAGTTGTTGAGTGGGTTTTGTTTGAAAAATCTAGTTATTTTGACCAATCACGCGCAAGCTGGGCAACATGCGATCATATGTTACAGGTCAAGCCATGAGACTTGCCGCAAAAAATAGCATATGATGCTATTAGGTCAAATAATTAAATTATTTGTGAAATCAATGTTTATAAAACATCGTCTGTAATTGATGCATATAAAGAATCGCTTTTAAGCAAGCAACTCAAAATAATCGATGCTCATGAAGCATCGTTATATAAAGCTTGTTTAAATTAGTCGCAAAACTTAATTTCTTAAAAGGAGCATGACCGACCATCTTCGGGAAGCTGTCTGGAGATTTTCATGTGCGCCAAAGGTGAGATGGTTGGTCATCATAGGATAGTGATGGCTGGTAACTATTTTGACATCCTATTGGTCGGCCCAAGTTAGATCTAGACAGGTTAAATTGGCTAGCCAAATTGAGTGGATGAGATAATTTGCGGCAGTTATTGGCTGTTGTTGAATCCATTCAAGACCCTTGTAGGCAGCACAACTAGCCACCTTTGGGTAGTCGTCCAAGATCCGTACAGATAGGTCGCGGCTTGGCCGACCGGTCCTCATGGAAGAGGGACAGTCGGTGATCACATCGACATCTTATTGGTCGCCTAATATCAGATCTAGGCCGGTCGATTCGGCTAGCGAAGTTGGAAGTTAGAGAACATTTTGCGACAATAATGTGTTGCCGCTGGCCATAATAAGGTTGTTATGGCCATGTGGCCAACATGTTTTGAGCTAGCAGTTTTATGTGTTAGCTGAGGGCTGAGAGGAATTCCATCGGCCAGGGTTATAATTGAGCCGACGGTGATTACATCCGTACCTTTCCCGCTGATTAGAATTGAATCTAGGCCAGTCAATTCGGTCGGCGAAGTTGGACGACCACGATTGATTTAAGACCGACATATGCGGTCTTAATTCTTTTGAAACCTTTTTCATCCGCGCGACTGGCCTATTTTTGGATTGCGGTTAGGGTTGTTAGCGGTGTTCCATAAGAATTATGATTGGTCAGGATAGCAGTGGGCCCGCCAGTGAGTATCATCGAGATTCTTTAGCTACGCTGGGAGTAGGCCAAGGTCGTCGAATTAGCTAGCGAAAATGTATGGTTGTGATCGTTTTGAGACTGATATGGACAGCCTACGTTCAACTCCTTAAGGAATTAAGCGTGTTGACCAACCAACTTCTACTTTTAATCAAAATGTGTGCTGCAAATTTAAAGCCATCTGATTGGTTGGTGGGAAAGAGGGGCCATCAGCCAACAAAATAGAAGAAGGAGCGCAGACCAAAGAGAGTTTGAGTTAGGGCGAATTGGCCGACCAATCCTTTTCCGCCACGTCTCCTTATGGTCTCGGTTTCCTCTTTTCCAACTATTTCCCGTTTTTGTAGGGTTTGCTCCTACTACCTCCATGGTGGATCAATTTCCTAGTTTGCCTAGGTTTGGTCTCGACCAATAGGGTTCGAGATATTGCGCATGCCGCAAATACTTACTTTTGCAAATTAATAAAATTAGGTTAGAAAAATTGAATTTTGTGAGCTATCACAAAATCAATCAACTTTGGTGAATTTTGCGCTTCGATACAAAAATCACTAATTTTGTATCAGAGGGCAGCATAGCTTTGTGTGCTTCTGATTGAGTAATTCTGTGCACATCTTAATCCTGACACTTCGGGAAATTCATTCTACTCTGCTGCGAGCGAACATTAATTGTCATGTCATGTCAACATTAAGAGTTCGGCTGGGGAACATGGTGTATAATAAGTACTTGACAGGCCGTGCACTAGTGAGTAATGCAGGCAGAAGATAAAATTTATAGAATATTTGAGATTGTTGCCCCACGCACCATTCTGGATAAATTTTATATATAAATATACTGAATTGCTCAATACATATGTAAGTAAAGAGGCCCAGGCACTCATTACTTTTAAATGGCTCTGTTTCTTTGTAGAATGACAGTACACTGAATACAGGGTTTCACAATTTTAATCCTGAACCAAAAACCACCATAAACAATAATATTTTAATTTTTTGACGTGAGAATCCTAGTCATGTGACCATTTGACTTTTTTGGCTTTTCCATGGTTTGAGCAATATTTGAGAAAATATTGAAAAACTAAGGTTTTTGCTCAAGCGCTGGAGTTTCATGAGATGCAGGAAATAATAACATGAGAAAATAAGGAGTTGTAAGGTGTGGGACCGGCCACGGATAGGTGGCCCGGTCCCGTGACACCTTTCCCTATTTTTTCATTATTCTTCATTGTTTGATTAAAAGTATGGAAAAACAAAGAGTTTCGCTCAAACGAGGGAGTTTGCTCAAATGAAGGAGTCTCCATGAAATGAGGGAAATAAATTAAATTAAAATAAAATAATGGAAGAGGGGACCGACTATGGCGGCATGACCGGCCGTCCGGTGGGCCCGGTCCCACGCCTCTTGCTTATTTTATTTAATATTATTATTTTCCTTCATAAGTTCCTCGTTCGTCCATATTTTTGAATGCTCATTCGTGCATTCGGGTGCTCGTTCATGCATTATTGTCAAGTACACTTGCACCATTTTCTCGGGGCTTACTCGGTGATGGCCCAGACGCCCGATTGTTGAATATTTATTATTAATTCATGAAATTTAGCTGAGAATAATTCATGAAACGGAGTAATAAAAATTGCTTGAGTATTAATTACTAATTAATGAAATTTAGCTGAGAATGATTCTTGAGACAGAGTAATAAAATGAGTTGAGTATCTATTACTAATCCATGGAATCCAACTGGGGATCAACCATGAAACATAGTAATGGGATAAAATGGTTATCTATTACTAATCCATGGAATCCAGCTGGGGATCATCCATGGGACATAGTAATAAGATAGAATAAATTATTTTCTAGGAATTCAGTTGATGAGTGACACGCTATAATTAATTTATTGCAGAATCGAGATATGAGATAATTGAAGCATCATACTCATTCCGAGGGGTGTATAGTCAGGGAACAACATGCAGTGTGACGTCCTGAATGAGTTAAGCTCTCTAACAAACATTATGTCTAGTGAATCGCTCAATCATCAAGATTCTATACACGGTCTCTCTACGTAGTCAGGGAACAACGTGCAACGTGACGTCCTGAAGGCGTTAAGCTCTCTAACAAACATTATGTCTAAGGAACCGTCTAATCATTAAGATTCTATGTAGAGGTGATGATGAAATGTGTAAAGCATCGAACGCTCAGCTGGGAGGCCTTTCGAGAAACATATTCGTCATAGCTCTGAGAGGAATGTTCGCTCAGTCAGAGATCGTGAAACGGTTCACGGATCATAAAATATGAATCGGCACATGCATTCCTGAAGCCAAGTCAGAAACATGCAATATCATGATTTTACGATTTTGACCTTTGCGTGGTCTTTCAACTGCGAGTCAAACAATATGAAGGTGGATATATTTATCCCTCTTTGTCTAATTTAGAAATGAACATGGACTAGCCTCTCGTTCAACCATGCCATAAAACATTGGTTGCTCACTGTAGAGTTTGATATGAGGATATCTAATGACTCTCCGAACCTAATCTTCATCCACATTGATTCTCTAATATGGTCTAAAATATCTCAATAGGAAAAAACTTCAAACATCTTAAAAAAGTGAAGCATTAAGAATAAGAGGGCGATCATGATTATTTTCCTTAACCCTAACCGATTTACAAATCCTATGTATGTTTTTTTCCTTCCTAAAATGATGTAGATCATTTGGAGAATTTCTTTTAATTTTCTTGAGGTGCGAACTTTTGATCTCGGAGCCATCATGCGAAAATTACTATCATTTTGATTTTGATTCTCTAGCTACATTTCTTTAAATGAGTACTTTTTGATATTTGAAACCCACTAACAACGATATTGAGACCAAATAACCATTGGAGATGGGACCAATGTTTAATTATTGAACCTTTTGGTGGCAGAAAGACTAAAGATGTTTAGCAAATTTTTTTTTGGATTAATCAACATTGGGAATTGAACCCCTAACCCATAACTTGGAATTTCAATCCTTGGCCAACTGGGTTAATACATGTTGGTTGTAATACTTGATTTTCATGGAGAAACGATAAATATATATATTTTTTAAATCATATAGAAAATGACAAAGAAAAAGAAACTAAAGCACTGTGAAATCGAATCTACATTTACTAGCAAAACAACATTAGACTCATCAAATTAGGAAGAAACACAAGCAAGGGTGAATATTAGAGAATTAAATGCTAAGAGAAGAAAGAAGATACTGAGTTTTCGCCTAATCCAACCTGCCAAGTCATCTGATTTTGTTGAACATTTTTTATTATTACATTATCATGGTATTCCAAATTTGTTAATTTTACTGAGTGCTCCAAATACACCAACTTTCCCGTTTTTTTTTTATCAAACCCTCTCGGATTTTCATAATTTTTATTTTCTTTATAAGTAATCCTTATCCTTATGTTGTTGTAGAACTACTAGACAAATAATTCACACTATCATAATATGAGGATATCACCTTCTCGCCGTGGTACTTATGAGCCACGTAAAATACCCTGAAAGTCACTATTTTTTGAAGAAGGTAAATATTTGGAGGGCGTTTGGAATCATACAAGAATAAAGTTTTTGACATAACTAAATTAAAATCCCCAAATTTAGTATGAAAATTCGATTTCAGAATTTCTTTTAAAAGTAAAAAAGTGCTTTCATTTTTTACTTTTGAGTTTTGACCTCTTAAAGTATTCCATGTTGAAAAAAAGCCTCTTGGTGCAACTCTTTGTGATCTTAATTTTATACAACCGAAAGAACTGAATTATTTCGATACTACCATCATTACTCACGTTTTTCCCAATTACTGCATCGCCAAATTACCCCTTTTAACTACCCCTAGGTTAATACCGAAAAAACATATATATCTTTTTTTAGCCTTTGATTCAATAAGTAAAGTCAATAAGATTCAATAGTTCCTCAAACACTCAAATCTAGCGGCTAAAAATGAATTAGATTGATGACGTTTCAAAAAAAAAAAAAAAAACATGTTACTGAAACACTCGATAATTTTTACGAGGGTAATATAATCCAATGAAAATCATTGGATGTCGCAAGAAAATAAGGGACAAAAATTTGGTGAAGAGTTAAGAGAAAGGGGGTTTAGAGGGTTTTTTCTAGAATCCTATTATTGGGGCTTTAAACCCAAAGGATTTTGGGGGCTTCAAATGATTATATTATCCAAAAGTTGGATACGGGGGGTCCTAATCCATTTGAAAAGTCAAGATTACCCTTACCAAATCTAACTATTCATTAAAAAAAAAAAAACTTAAATCAACTCTCTTCTCCTCCTCTTCTCTTCTCATTCATCAATCATCATGAACATAATGATCATAATTTCATCATGATGAAGATAATGTTCATAAAATAAAAACTAATATATTATCTTCTCATTCACAAATCATGATGAAGATGATGATAAATAATTAAAAAAAAAAACTCAAAACAATTATCTTCTCCTTCTCTTCTCATTCATAAATTATGATGAAGATGATGATCATAATTTTATCATGTTTTTAATGATGATCATAAAAAGAAAAACTAAGACAACCCAACATTTATTTCTGCTTTTGAATGACTAAAAAACTCAATTCGATGAATTTCGGCTAAAAAAAGTAGTTTATGAAGCTGTTTACGGCTAGGAGTTCTTACTTTCCCAACTGTAAATCATATACTACGGATAGAAAAATATGTAATCCTAGCCGTAAAGTAGGTACATAGTTGGGAAAATAAGAATTCACATCCGTAAGTAGGTACCTACGGTTAGGATTTCATAACCGTGAGTAATTTTGATAATCACATAAAAAAAAAAAACAGAGGCCTATTTTCGGCCAGATTTTCTTAGCCGAAAGGGTTTTTTTTTTTGGTTTATCCGTAATTGGTTCTGCAAACAAAAAAAAATCAAAAAAATACTTTCGGATGGGAGTTTTTTATTTCCCAACCGTAAGTAACAAATACGACTTGGAACACCTCTGTTACCAACCGTTTTTGCGTTATATGGTTGGGTCTACAAATTATCCCAGCCGTAACATACCAATAAACCCAGAATTTTCCCTTTACGAATTTGAATCGACCAGATTGTTATTGGGAGTTGATTGTAAGGTTTTCTTGAGTATTTTTACGAAGAGTTTGATCCTTTGGTTTCACCTAGTTCCCATCCCCACTTTCTCTAAATCCCATCTCAACCTCACAAACTTATGTAACTTTTTTTGGGTAAATAAAAACTTACCCTATTATATGTTATGTGCAACTTTCATCTTCATCCACCACCGTTCTTCCCCCTCTCTCGAATCTAATCTTAAATCTAATAACCTACCACCACCCTGAATTTTTTCCAGCACTACCTCAACACATTATATATCACCAACAGTACTAGCACATTTATAGTGTTCTAATCATCTACTAATGGTTTTATACCAAATCGAAAAGAATGAAAACTGTAATCAACCATAAAATCAGTAATTAACTAACTATATGTTTCTCCACTGGACTTTGTAGGGGAACATTTTTTTTTACTGGACTTCATGGTTTTGTAACCGATGCAAATTGTTTATGTGAATTAAGATTGAGATGCTAAGGGTGTTGGAAAAATTTAGGCTAAAATGGAGGATGAAGAAACCAGAGAAAGAAAAGAATGTTGTTTCACAAGCTTCAAGGCCTTGCGTTTCTTTTCAGCAATTATTTCGACCATTCCCAAATAATTGTCGAGTACAACCGGTCAGCAAAATATTGCCTTCATGATACAATGAAGCCCAAACAACGTTGTTGAATTCAAGAGTTGTACTCCCTTGACCCAACCAAGAACACACGGTATTAAGTTTCCGATGATGCTTAGAGAGAAAAGAATCAGATATGTTTTTCCATTGTTTGAATGAAAACAAACCATCACTATTTATATGGAATTCATGCCCATTGGAGATGCCTTTTCACTTCCAAAAGACACCAATAGTGTCTAATGGGAATGGATGTGTCTCTTGTGAACCATCACACCCTATGGAGATGCTTTTTCATCTCCAACTAACATCCATTGCATCTATTAGGCTCATGACACTCCCCATTGTAGTGGCTAACCAAAAAATGAAAACCATTTTATTTTATAAATTGTTGAAAATATCCAACAATCTCCCCTTATTTTCAATAACCAAAAACCATGAAAATAAAACAAAGTAAAACTTACAAAACCGGAGTGGCTGCATCACTCAAGTGACTGCCTACGTACCCGGGTGGGATCAAGCCAACGTAGTTCAATCTTAGTTGGGAAATAAGCATCATCGTTGAAATCAATACATAAATGATAGGTATCTTTTGGATTTGAACCTTCACTTAGTGTAAGAAATTCAAAGCCTTATCGGGGTTCAGTGGTGAAACCAGTCTTGAACCAAGTACCCCATGTGATAAAACCAGGAATCTCAACACATGCGATTTGGGGGTTGTGTGTTACGAGCGACATATTAATGGCCATGCGCTTATCCTGTATTCATGAGTCTCTCAAAGAATGGTCTTTTTCTCTTAGGAAACGGCCTGATTTCCATACTCATATAGGTAAGTCTCGAAGGTGTTTCTGCGAGACACTTTGTGATAAAAGTTAGACTTATTAAGGATTTTCATCCATCCCTTTTTTTTCTTGCAGAACCTGCACTAAACAGAAATGAGAAGTTTTTACTTAGTGAACCATAATCACATCCATAACTTGTTGGTACCACATTGAACCTTGTTTATCTTTTTTAAAACATAGGTTGGGTTTCTGCTATAGTGATCGAACTTTCATTCACAGACCTTAGTCCCATTTCTGTATACTTCATTGAAAACAATTTATTTGGGAGACTCTTCATAAATAGGTCTACCAAGTTTTTCTCTGTTTCAATGGCTAATTGCAATTACTCCTTTCTTGAATAATTGACTTACCGTTCAATGTACAAGACTTGTATGTCTTGACTTTTCATTATAAGTCTTTGTTAGAGACGTTATAGATCATCGCCTGATTCGCAATTTATCAAAACCGCTTGAGATGGCTTCTTCCAAAAAATGGGATCTCTAAAAGTTAGGTTCTAAGCCATTCCTCCTCATTAATTGCATCTACTCATGCAATCAATTCTAAAAACACTATAAAAAATGTTCCTATTTGATTTTACAAAATAATTGTAACTTCTCTAGTGATCCTAATTAACATTTACTGTTAATTCATAAGGAGTCATTATAGACTTGCATACACTAGAGGCATAGAAAATTTGTAGGAAACTTACTTGCTATTTCAACAAGCACATTATTACGATGAGTAACTCCTCTACTCATGCCCAATCTTCTACAAATTTATACCAAATGACATAAACAATGTCTATTTAACATTTTACATTATGTAATGCAAATGTTCATACTTTATCCATCGGTAATATCGTAACACCTCATTGTTGGATTTTTAGTCGGCCGCCCAATCTTCCAATATGTTAACATATTCACCGGTATTCCATTTTCCTTTCGATATCATTTAAGACATCCCATTTTCCAAATTATGGAACCTATAATTCTTATTGCAAGAATTATTCGCATGCCATAAAATTGTTGCTCAACAATTTTCCGTCAATTCCCAATGCCTAGAAAAAATTTCATGACATTATATCATATAAAATCTTTCCCTTCCATTTCATGGCATTTCTAGTAAAATTGTTATTTCAACCTTATGGTACTAAAAAATATACTCATCTGATATTCTTCAAATCTGTGCATAAAAATGGGGATTGGTGTAATATTGTATCCTAAAGATACACACATTTCATGACCAATGTCAATTGTCATGAAACTCTACTGATAGTACAACCACTTTACCACCAATATCACATGTACCGGCTATTACCCAAACTTCGGTACAAACTTAGTCCACCCACTATTATAAAATTAACGAATCACACTTATTCAGATATGAATTCCATATAATAGTGTAGTTTGACTGAACGGTTTTAGTTACATGTCCAACTCCCCACTGTTTCGGTGAATGAGAACATTCTCAATATACATTTTGTTAACATATCAGACAAGTTAACAATTTCCAGCCATACGAATGCTATGAAATCATTCATGAACTTCCATTCAGAATTTTGTTGCTAGAAAAGAAAAGAAAAAGGCTATCTTAGCGTGATGTAATTAACCGCATAACGATTAATCCAATTAAATCACGTTGGTGCTAATTTTGGGAAAGTAGCACACATTTTGATCCCAAACCATTTGATCAATGATCTTCTAATCATGATTTATCCTACCCTTACTGGGTTCCCTGATCAAACTTTGCTGACAGAAGGTTTCAAGTGATCCACACATGATTAATAACTGTCCATTCAATTTCAGTCATTGAATTACTCATCTGAATCCTACTTAATCTAGGAAGAGGAAAAAACCTCTTTATCAAGTTATATTATGGTGGCAGTTGATTTACTATTATCAACATTCCAAACGTAACCCAAATTTTTCGAAACTTCATATAATATGCAACAAAAACTAGCAGTCACAAATATATGTTAGTCGAATATCCTAGTTTGGGTATCTCAAAGGCGCAACCAGATCACCAAGTGGGCATCATTATATGAATCTTAATGATACATGTTCAGACTTAATTCCTAGAAAGGAATCTTCAAATCCTTACAGTAATACACAAGGTGCTTTACCTCTTAGGATTTGGCTCTCATTGGGATATTAATGGCGATTGGAAACTGATAACGGTTTTCAATCATCTTCCACTTCCACTTCGTTTAGTCAGCCTTTTGATATAAACATACATGTCTCCAGAAGTGGTCAGTCCCATTAAGAAGATATCCATTCACAAGAAACGGTTTTCTCATATTCATGCCTTTCAAGGATGCTAGTCTATATCATACTAATTTACATGTATCAGCACACTAGAATCCTATAATTTAGCATACAATCTTAAAATCTCCATAAAAAGAGAACAAGATTAGATCACTTATTTTATTCTTTTGTTTTAAAGAATGCGCATGAAAGCGTTTTTAGGAATTCAACAGTATGCATGCGAATACAACATATATTTAGAAATCTTATAAATTTTGAATGCATGTATTACTAATCAAAATTTAACATTAACAGAAATATAGGACTTATCTGTTTGGATCATAGATGATTGATCGCAACCATGTCAAAGTACTCCATAAGAAGCAGTGCAGATACCTTTCCCGGAGATCAAGGTTTGATATCTCTTTCCAAACACTATATCCAGATTTTCACGGTCAAACCATATATTTGAATTACCACCGATACTCAAAGAAAAAACCCCAGTGCGGGTTTCCTAAAATTTGTGGAACCAACCAATCACCGTGTTTAACAATCAAACTTTCATCCCCATTGTCGACGAACTAATTGCTGAAAACTGTTGGAAAAATTTAGGCTAAAACGGAGGATGAAGAAACCAGAGAAAGAAAAGAATGTTGTTTCACAAGCTTTAAGGCCTTGCGTTTCTTTTCAGCAATTATTTCGACCATTCCCAAATAATTGGCGAGTACAACCGGTCAGCGAAATATTGCCTTCATGATACAATGAAGCCCAAACAACGTTGTTGAATTCAAGAGTTGTACTCCCTTGACCCAACCAAGAACACACGGTATTAAGTTTCTGATGATGCTTAGAGATAAAAGAAATCAGATATGTTTTTCCATTGTTTGAATGAAAACAAACCATCACTATTTATAGGGAATTCATGCCCATTGGAGATGCCTTTTCACTTCCAAAAGACACCAATAGTGTCTAATGGGAGTGGACGTGTCTCTTGTGAACCATCACACCCTATGTAGATGCCTTTTCATCTCCAACTAACATCCATTTCATCTATTAGGCTCATGACACTCCCCATTGTAGTGGCTAACCAAAAAATGAAAACCATTTTATTTTCTAAATTGTTAAAAATATCCAACAAAGGGAGCATATGATTAGGTAAAATTATTCTTTTTTATTCAAAGTTTTCATAAAAAGTTCATCAAAATCATCCTTCTCCATTTCAAGGAAGAAAACAAAACAAAACATAATAAAGATTTCTTGATTTTCAACAGGTTAATCATTAGATTAGTCTAATCCAATAATTAATTATAATTAGGTTAGTTAAATATCATAATTAACAATAATTCACAAAAGGATAATTAACACTAATAGGATATATTGGACATTAAGAAATATAATAATATGATAGGGGATAGCTTCATTTACTATTTCGTGACACTGCAAAACCCCAAAATTTCCACCCTTTTACAGCCCCAATAATATATGATTCTTTTTCTATTTTTCCAGTTTATAGCTTCTTCTTCTTCTCCCTGACCGCCGCCCCTTCCTCAATCTTCTCCACCGTAAAACCCTCTAACTCTATTTTAGGGTTCATGTTCTTTGTTTATGTTTCTATAATTGATTACTGAATGTTCTTTAAATCCGGTGTTTCTGTTGGGTTCTAATTATCTCAATCGTCTTATACTCTTTCAGTGGTTTGGTTCGTAGATTTTCTTATCCCGTTTTTATTTAGGGTATATGTTTTGATTTAGATGACTTGTTTCTTTGGAAATCTCAGTATAGTACTGTCTAATCTTATGGGTTTTAGTTAAAAAGAGTATTTGTTCTTTTGATGAGAAGATGTTTAATGGTTAAGCTCGATTTAAGTAAGTTTTGGTGAAGATACGATGTTTTTTTGATGCGAAGATGTCATTTTGAATAGTAAATTTGAAATGGTTTTACTCTTCTTTTTGTTTGTTTTGTTGAGTGATTTTTAGGTTTTAAATCCAGGGTATTTGCTTATCTTTTACAATGGTTGTTTGAGTTTTATTTATTTGTTTTGTTTTGTTTGTTTTTGGATTAGGGTTGAGAATGGCAGGGAAGTCAAACAAATCGAGAAATAAAAAAGCGTCACAGCCACAGGGTTCACAGAATTCTACAAACACCGTAGTAGAGCCCGTTGCATCTACTGATGTTCCCAAAAACGATGTATCTGCTGATGATGTTCCCTTGAAAGATGATTCAAGTGCTGTGGAGTCTTCTAGTGTTGTTGTTAATGGAGTTTCTTCTAATGAAGATTCAAGCAATAGCATTCCCGAGGCAGTGGAGGTTCAATCAGAAAATGCAACAAATCAATCAAAGCAAGCTGAAGGTATTCTAATCTTTGTTTCCGATAAAAGCTGTATAAAACATACGATGACAGCAACTAGGCATCTTAACGTTTCTACTCTAATGGGATATATTACAACTGTACAGCTTTACATTTAGAGTAGAAATCATAAGTAGAGGAAACCCTAAACCTTATACTTACGTTTGTATCACCTTCTTATATAATGCCAAAATATTGAAAAGAATAAGGAATTTTCCAAGTGTTTGCAAGTGTTCCCTGTATCAAAATTGGGCTTCAGTGGGTCCAATTAATATTGTTAGGCTTCTTATCAACCATCCATCCCCAGTTTACTTTACTATTTCAGTAGTTGGGTTGGCATCATCGCGTTTCTTCTTCTGACTGGACTACCAGTAACAATATTATGCAATTTTGTGTTATATGCATCTCTATTGACATTCATTTTTGGATGGTTTAGGTGACATTCATCTCTATCCCGTCTCTGTCAAAGCTCAGTCAGGGGAGAAGTTGGAGTTGCAAGTGAGTCACTTTGTTTTACAACTGATACTAAATTATTCCTTTTGGACCATTAGTAGTAAAAAACCCCAAGCAGTAACTTCTTTTTAAATTGATCTTGCATGATTACATCAGAAGCAACTGTTTCATCGAGTTTATCTATCTAAATGTATGTCATCTTGTGCCAAATTAAGTTGGAGTATGAGAACTAATGTATGTTTCCTCTCAATGGCCAGTTAAATCCAGGAGATTCTGTGATGGATCTGAGACAGTTCCTCCTTGATGCTCCTGAGACGTGTTACATTACATGCTATGATTTAGTACTGCACACCAATGTTGGCTCTGCTCATCATCTAGAGGATTACAATGAAATTTCTGAAGTCGCCGATATCACAACTGGTGGTTGCTCCTTGGAGATGGTTCCTGGTATGCGAAGTCTAATTATAAGCCTTGTTTATGTTTGATTTATTTATCTCTAATGGGGATGCCTGTATTGCAGCACTCTATGATGATAGATCCATAAGGGCTCACGTTCATCGTGCTAGAGAATTGCTTTCTCTGTCTATTCATCATGCCTCTTTATCAACTTCACTTGCACTGCAGCATGAGATGTTGCAAAACAAACCCGCAGGTTGGTATAATTGAGATCTCACTCTTTCTGTTTTTTGTTTTATTGGTTCTTTCGATTCAGGAAATTAGAGTAATAGTTTTTGTCTTGGAATTTCAGTTTACTCTTTTGTATGTATTACTATTTCGGAATTAAATCCTCCTTCTCACGCAGAATCAGAATCAGTAAAAGCTGAAGCCCCGCAGCTTGATGGTTTGGGTTTTATGGAGGATGTTACTGGCTCGTTAAGTAATTTGGTTTCTTCTTCATCCAAGGAAATCAAATGTGTTGAAAGTGTTGTTTTCTCTTCATTCAATCCTCCTCCAAGTCACAGGAGGTGAATACCTTGTTTGAACCGTGCCTAATTTTATTAATTCTCGAAGTATATGTCACCTTTCATCTTAGCTCAAATTTTCTGACTCTGTTATCTGTTTGTGTTCGGCTTGCATAACAGTCTTATGGTAGGAGTTTATACCAATTCTGATATATATATACACATTTGTAACCTCATTCCAGGCTTGTGGGAGATTTGATTTATATCGATGTTTTTACCGTGGAAGGCAATAAATACTGTATTACGGGAACCACAAACTCGTTTTATGTGAACTCAAGCACAGGAAACTCCCTTGATCCAAGGATGTGTAAACCTGCTTCTGAAGCGACAACACTAATTGGTGTCTTACAAAAGATTAGTCCCAAATTTAAGAAAGGTCAGTAATCTTGCCTAGGGAATTACCGCATGGAGAAAACATCAAGTTTGCAATATAATAACCAAAATATGATTGATTTTTTGTGAAGCTTTCCGTGAAATATTGGAGCGGAAGGCCTCTGCACACCCTTTTGAGAACGTGCAGTCCCTGCTAGAACCGAATTCATGGCTTGGCGCATATCCTGTTCCTGGTAACTTACGTTACTCTAAATTTCAAATAGTGTGTTTTTTAAGTTGAAATTAGTCCTATTTTTTTCCTTACTATGCATGGGTTAAGAAAAATGGTTAGAGTGTGTAGTTGTTGTTATATATAACTACTGCATCCCAAGAGTGCTAGTGTGGTAGAAACACTGTTTTTCACTCTCTTTTTCTTCAATCTTGGGATGGAAATTATGGATGCATTGACTTAGGTATGCTTGATTAGTTTGGATAAGTTTTTTATCTGCTATCATTTCAGAGCATAGACGGGATGCAGCTAGAGCAGAGGATGCTTTTACTCTATCGTACGGCAGTGAGCTAGTTGGCATGCTTAGAGACTGGAATGAGGAAGTTCAGTCGTGTCGCGAGTTTCCCCACACTTCACCTCAAGAAAGGTACATTATATAGTTAATCTTTCTGTTCAATTTAGTCGATCAAATTCTTGTTGTTCGCTCATTTACGTCTTTGTTCAATTACTCTTTTGATTGTTATTGAATTGCAGCAGTTGACAGTCTATCACTAACAAGTATAATGATGTTGCAGGATCTTGCGTGATAGGGCTCTCTATAAGGTGACTTCTGATTTCGTCAACGCTGCAATTAGTGGTGCTGTTGGAGTTATCAGCAGATGTATACCTCCCATTAATCCAACTGATCCGGAGTGTTTTCACATGTGAGTGGTGAAGCATAATCGCTTACCATGTCTCCTTATATTCATTAGGTTGCCAGGAATTGATAACATTGTTTTGTATGCTTTAATAATGGTGTCTCATTAATGAGAATCTGGTGTTTATGGATTAATATATTTCTGTAAATTTTCTTTTAGGTACGTTCACAACAACATATTCTTCAGTTTCGCTGTTGATGCGGACCTCGGTCAGCTATCTAAAAGTTCGAGTGTTAAGTTAAAATCAGTGAACATAAGCTCTTTGTCTGATTCATCCGAGAAGGCTTGTTGCAATCATGGAGGCTGCAGTGATTCACATGTAGAGAAAATTAACGGCTCCAATTTAGAGGAAGATGGGTGCAGTGACTCACAGTTGGCCGACAGTGAACAGGCCACTTATGCTTCTGCCAACAATGACCTAAAGGGTACCAAAGCATATCAGGAAGCTGATGTTCCCGGTCTTTATAATCTTGCCATGGCCATAATTGATTACAGGGGTCACAGAGTAGTGGCACAGGTGCTAATTTGCTTGCTTTGCTTTATTTTTTATATTTTTTTTGTGACTTACCTCTTCTGATTTTTTTTATGTACCTCTTCCTATGAGAATTTGGACATTAATCCTCACTAGGTTTTTGAGTTTGCTATCATATCATTTTACTATTCTTTATTCGCTTTTTCCTCCATCGATGTTTTCATTTCTCTGAAGAGCTCTCAGTAGTTTCCATATTGTTTGATCTTCTCGGAGATGGAGATGCACGGTGCTTAATTAACTTGGGAATTTCTGACAATGTCATATCTATTATCTTCAGAGTATTATTCCTGGCATCCTTCAAGGAGACAAATCAGACTCACTTTTGTATGGTTCAGTCGACAATGGCAAGAAAATCTGTTGGAATGAAACATTTCACTCCAAGGTGAGGGTTTCTTGAGCTAAATTTTGCTTGCATAAATCTGAGTTTTAGACTGATATTCTCATTGATCCCATTTTATTTTGTTATATTTTATTTCTTCTGTTTCTTCCCATTTTTTTTAAGTAACTGTTTCTTAGTATGAAGTTTCTCAGTGAATTAAAATTTAATCATATACTAGGTGCTAGAAGCTGCAAAGCGTCTTCATTTGAAGGAACATACTGTTCTTGACGCATCTGGTAATGCTGTCAAACTTGCTGCACCCGTGGAGTGCAAGGGTATTGTCGGTTCTGATGACAGGTGAGACTACAGCTTGTTAAATTTTACTTCGTTTTTATTTTTATCATTCTGTGCTGCACCTGTTATGTCTTCTCTTTTCTGATACCATGAGATGTTATTTTCAGACATTATCTTCTGGACTTGATGAGAGTTACTCCTCGAGATTCAAATTATACAGGGCCCGGGACTAGATTTTGTGTTTTGAGGCCTGAGCTTGTTGCTGCCTTTTGTCAGGTAACCTCATGCGTTATGTGTATGTGTACATACTTTCTCGGTCACTAATCTTTCTTGCTAATTTTTAGTGTGGTTCCTATGACAGGCTGAAGCTGCAGAGAGGTCACAAGTTAGTTCAGTACCTGATGGAGAGGTACCTGTCACTGATGCTGTCAGTCGAATTAATGATTCCAAAGAGGGTGTTGAGGCAGTTGACACAGATTCCAATAGTGAGGTATTGTTGGCGACAGTGTTAAATTATAATAATGGTTTCTGCCTGTCTGGTAGGCTATTTATTTTTTACTTCAGCATTAGAGTGCACAGAAGCTTTAGTTGTGATAGCATTGTGGGTTTCTTGGACTCGTTGCCATTGCTACACTTTCTTCAATTCTCTATCTTGTTATGTTTTACCACAGGTTAAAACCGAGGAGGCCAAGGACAAAGCTGCACAAGAACTTAAGATAGAAAAAGCTGAAAATGGTGTCATTTCTGAGGAGATACTGTTGAACCCCAATGTCCTTACAGAATTTAAATTGGCAGGGAGTGAAGAAGTAGGTCAAGATAACTAAATGACATTGCAGTAGATTTATCATGATTCTGCTCTATGTTTTTCCTCCCTCTTAACATCATCTTTGTATTATCAGGAGTTGGCTGCAGATGAGGAAAATGTGAGAAAAGCTGGCTCATATCTTAAAGATGTTGTTCTCCCCAAGTTTGTGCAAGATCTTTGCACGCTTGAAGTTTCTCCTATGGATGGCCAAACTCTAACTGAAGCACTCCATGCTCATGGAATCAACGTTCGTTATATTGGAAAAGTAAGCATTATCTCAACCACACGCCACCAATTTTTTTTGTTTTGGTTTGGTTTGCTTTTACGTTCAAATCCTGCACTATATGCTCGATGTTTAATTCTGACCTAAGTGTTTGGTCTTTGATTGGTTCTTAATTTTTGTTTTTCTATTGTATATCTTATATCATTTGTTTGGTTGTTGGTGTGACAACTCTAAATTGCTATTACACAGGTAGCTAATATGACAAAGCATCTACCTCATATATGGGATCTCTGTGCTATTGAGATTGTTGTTAGATCTGCCAAACACGTTCTCAAGGTACATACCAACTTTTAGTTACAGTATGGAGCAATAATCCTCTTGCACATTTTCTTTGGTGGGGGGTTTTCTATTTATGGTTGTGCTCTAATTTATGCCCTGTAGGCGAATAGAATCCAAATATTGTCCCAGATCCTTTATGGTCTTCTCTTTTATGCATTATTGGGATCTCTGGATAAATCTGCATGTAACTATGAACTAAGGAAAGACTGGAGTTGGATGGTTAGGTGTTTCAAGATGGATTATTATATGATTTTAGTAAAAGAGAAAAGAATTTATAACATAATTATGTAGGTCAAAGCTTTGGTTAGTATCCCTTTTTCAATGTATGATTGGCCAGTCATCCTAACATGTTGCATACCGTATCCTTCGCTGATATTTCTTTTGAGAGAAGTGTTAGCTGAAACAGTGGATGTCAAATTTAGAATATCTAAATCTTTTCCAATTTCTCATCAGTACATGCTCAAACACATGATTTTTGGCATTTCGTTGCCGCCTTGCCAGCGTATCAGACAATATGTTCTTAGTTTTAACTTGTAAGCAGTGATAAGAACAATGAGAACTTACAGTTCCATTTTCGGTATTACAGGATCTTTTGAGAGACTCACAGGATCATGACATAGGGCCAGCGATTTCACATTTCTTCAACTGTTTCTTCGGAAATGGTCATCCCGAGGGCTCGAAATCCCAAAAGAAGGTAGAGAAGCTAAGCTTATTTGTCTTTTTTGTTTATCAAGATTTTTTGTGCAGCTAATTTTATAATTTTGAGTTTTCCCCCTTAATATTTTCGCTGTTTGAGCTGTAGCAAACAATCATTAACATTATTTGGCTATAAAAAACTGGAGAAGTAGCAAAGGACAAATTTCATCGAAAGTAAACTTATTCAGTAAAAGTTAGAGAAAATATATCTAGAAACGTCCTTTTGGCATTCTTGGAATATAATATAGCTTAGTTTAGTTGACAAAGAAGATAGTATTTTACATTATCCAGCGCATCTTTTGACCATGGATCAATCTAGTATAACATCAGTGTTATTCTGCAGGATCAAGCTTCTGGTAAGTCTTCCAAAGGTCAAACAAAGTTGAAAGCTGGAGCTTCTGAAAAAAAGAATCAGTCTTCATATGCACATATAACTCATGAAGCCTTATGGTCTGACATTTGCGAATTCGCAAAGTTCAAATATCAGGTATTTTATTTAGGCTTGAACTGCATTGTAACATCTATGCTTATTTCTGGGTATTTCATTTAACTTCCTGCCATGCAGTTTGAGTTGCCTGAGGATGCAAGACAACGGGTGAAAAAAGTCTCAGCTATTCGTAATCTCTGCCAAAAGGTACTGATAAGTATACATCATGGCGTCATTCTAATGAACTCTGTTTTCGTCTTGCAGTTCAAAATAATTATTAAGTTGGTTTTTACTAGCAGTATCAACATTCTTCATTTCATTTCTTTGATCATTCTTCATTTCATTTCTTTGATCATTTAGTATCTTTATTATATTTCTTTTAAAAGTTAATCTTGTTTTTTAATTTATTGACTTCTGATGTGCTTCCTTTGATTAATTTTTCCAGGTTGGCATAACAATTGCCACACGCAAGTATGATCTTGAAGCTGCAGCACCCTTTCAAACGTCGGATATCTTGAATCTCCAACCTGTAATTAAGCATTCGATTCCGGTATGCTCAGAAGCTAGGGATCTTGTGGAAACAGGCAAGGTCCGATTGGCTGAGGTATACTTTCTTCATTACTACAGTTTTTGTAATCCACTGTCTTATTTATGGGTTTTCATCGGAGACAGTTGACTAATTGAGGCTATAAATGTTTTCTGACTTATTTTAGGGAATGCTTAATGAAGCCTACACGTTGTTTTCTGAAGCGTTTTCTATTCTACAGCAAGTATGTTCTTCCAACTTATTTAGTATTAGTATTCATTTTCAAGTTTTTCCAATTTAACTCTTAGTAATTTTCTCAATTTTTTTTATTTTTTATTCCAGGTTACTGGTCCCATGCATCGCGAGGTTGCCAATTGCTGCAGGTATTAACCATTCCCATGCTTTTTAGTTCCCCACAATGTCTCTTTGAACAAAACAGTTGACTGATAAAATTAAGATGCCAAACATTTGAAGTTGGAAATAAGGGTCAAGTCTTATATGTAGGTCAATCACTTGCATATTTGCATGTTTGTAACTTTTTCACTTCAACCTTTTGTGCCGAGCTTGGTCTTTTTAAGGCAGTAAAAAATGTGCTTGACAGGTCAAGATTATAGTAATGCGGACAAGGGAATTTTCATTGTAAAGTGGGTCTTGACATGACTTGAAAGAAGATACGACTGGTGTGTTCAACTTATACACTTCCTAAGCAACTGTATGCTTTGCAATTCTCAGGTACCTGGCGATGGTTCTATATCATGCTGGAGACATGGCAGGAGCTATTTCACAGCAGCACAAAGAGCTGATCATAAATGAGCGTTGCCTCGGTTTGGACCACCCTGATACTGCTCACAGGTTAGCCAAGTTATCAAACCCAGTTGTTCCGTCTTTTATTAATGAATAAAATTTTCATGTGGGTCATTGTTGGATGTGGGCATGTAGGTCCAATACAAGCACCTTGTGAAGAGTTTGACATTGAAAATAACTAGCTCACAAAGTATTGATTACCTTATTTTGTTGGCGACTCATGTAGTCTACTATTCTGTTAATGCAGCTATGGAAACATGGCTCTTTTTTACCATGGACTTAATCAAACAGAGCTCGCTCTGCGACACATGTCTCGAACATTGCTCTTGCTGAGTTTGTCGTGTGGACCAGATCATCCTGACGTGGCTGCAACATACATAAACGTTGCAATGATGTACCAGGATATAGGCAACATGAATACAGCTCTTCGCTATTTGCAGGAAGCCCTTAAAAAGAATGAGCGACTTCTTGGTGAGGAACATATTCAGACTGCTGTATGTTATCATGCTTTAGCTATTGCATTCAACTGTATGGGTGCATTCAAACTCTCACTCCAGGTAAAACACTAGGAGCAATATGTGAAGCTTGTGGCAAATTTTATGCTTGCAATATCATGCTTGTTTCTATTAATAAGAGAGCCTGGGTTTGCAGCATGAAACAAAAACTTACGACATACTTGTCAAGCAACTTGGGGAAGAAGATTCTAGGACGCGTGATTCTCGGAACTGGATAGAGACATTTAGAATGCGTGAGCTTCAGGTAAATGAGCGACTTCTATCTGTTAGGTGGCTGGAGAACAACCTCCTTTGTTAGTTTTTTCCTTACACAAGCTGGTCTTTATTTTGCAGCTGAATGCACAAAAGCAAAAGGGACAAGCAGTAAATGCTACTTCCGCTCAGAAGGCCATTGATATCTTAAAGGTACTCTTGAAACAAAAACAAAACAACCTATAAACTGGTATATCTCATTATGCAGATGACATTGGATCTTTGCTTAGATTTTGTGTTTCATATTTGTCTCAACTATGATAAGAAAATTTCGAAATTCTGCATCCTATTGTTTTGTGGCAGGCTCATCCCGACTTGATACAAGCTTTCCAAGCTGCCACAGCAGGAGGTTCGGGGAATTTGAATGCATCCAACAATAAATCCCTTAATGCAGCGATAATGGGAGAAACAGTTCCTCGAGGTAGGGGTGGCGACGAACGTGCTGCTCGTGCAGCGGCAGAGGCTAGGAAGAAAGCAGCCGCAAGAGGCCTACTTGTACGTCCACATGGTGTTCCAGTCCAGGCCTTACCTCCGCTCACACAACTACTTAATATCATCAACTCTGGAATGACTCCAGAAGGTGAAGCAGAAGAATCCAAGAAAGAGCCTACTAATGGAGATGCTACTACAAATGGTCGTGAAGTCAAAGAGAATGGATCTTCATTGGTCCAAGAACCTCAGGCCCCTGTTGGATTGTCTGGATCTACAGTGGACCCGAAGAAGCAAAAAGTGAAAAGAAAAGCGGTATCCTAAATTTTGCTGAGAGAATGGTTGTTAACCAAGAAACCTGATCTTAGTTTTGGTCCCTTGAGGTGAGTTTTAGAGACTTATTTGGTAATTATTTTGTACTCATGCGAGTCCACTTATCTCTTCTTCATTAGAGATCTGAAGCTATTCCACACTTCCAATGGTTACATTAGTTTAGTGTGTGCACGTGCTCATGACAGAATTCTGTTTTGTCATTCATTCTTCGTTAGTATTTAGGCTTCGTATAAAATGCGGATCTCAAGAAGAGGTGATCCAAATCCGTTAATGTTACACTTAATTGCTAATAATATCATCAATTCAGCTAGTGTCCTATATTTCATGTAATAGTTATGTAGGAGTAAACAGAAATAAACCACTCTACAAATTAATATTCATAATTGGCTAAATTTAATGCATGTGTCCTGGGTGGTGAACAATTGATTGACAGCTTGATGAAAGCACAGGATAGGAAGAAAAATAAAAAATGTATATTAGCTTTTACCCTGCTGCATGCATAATTCGGCCAGGATGATTTCTGGTCAGCTCCTAAAGGGAAGAGAGTTTCCGGCGCTTGGGTAGCTATAACTTATGTTAGGGAAGAACCAGCTAGCATCACTAAAGCGCACTAGCTCATTATGCCAGATGGCACTCTGCACGCACAACACAAGATTTAAAAACTTCTAACGTCGGATTGTCGCGTATCTTTGTTTACACCTTTGTTTAATTTGCACACGTAAACGTTACAGACCAGCGATAAGATGATTATACAATCTGACAGCAAAACTATAAACAACGTAGTAGAGTGACGGCCTTTTCTTCTCCATTGGCTTCTTTGCCAAACTCTTCAATCAATGAGCGCTGTCTTTGTGTCAAATTCCTGCACAGGAAAACCCATTCTCAAGAGATTAGCTTTTCTTTATATGCTTATCATGCCAAAAAGATTAGGTTTTCTTTGTACAGCATAAGCTTATCAGAAAGAGTACCTTGAGAACCTGGGTAGCTCGATGAAACTTTGAGACAAGTCTGAGCGTGGTTTTTCCCTTCTCAATACGCTTGCGGTACAATCAATCATGGCCTTCAAAGAGATTCGAGTCATTACCCGTTATCAAAGCAAGGTCATAGAGATTTGGTCTGAATACTCTTGTGTTGCTAGTAGTACTATGGCCTGCCTATATATGGGTTTCAGAGGTAGAGAGAATAAATAAAGTGATTGTTTTTCTATTTGATTTTCCTGAGCTCCTTTCTGTCTGTAGGAGGGACTATGGATTGTTTTACTGTATTGCTTTGGTTTTAAATTTATAATCTCTTTGCGAACTCATGCTTTCGCGAATAAGGAGAATTGTATTCTTTATCTCAACTTGAGTCTCCTTTCTAATAGACCTATTTCTAGAGGAGGTTCACTTGCTTCTACACCTAACAAGTTTAGGAGGCCCAGTCATTATAACCCAAGGTTTTAAAAACGTACGTTTTTACCGAATAAACGTCCGTTAAAACGCTCACACCCATATACCGTGGCCGTGAGGGTCCCCGAAGCTCGTGCTTTTATTAGGCCGAAAAATAGGAAAAAACGGCAGTTTTATAGTACCGTTTTCCTGTTTTCACACACGTTATAACCGTTTTTCTAAAATTAGTTTGAATGTTTTTTTCTTCTAAATAACATTTTAACGTGCGTTTTTTAGAACTGTTTTCCCGTTATCACTCACATTATAACCGTGTAAATAACTTTCTTGCCATTTCTTTTGATTTTTTTTTCTCTGGATTGAAAGCTGAAAACTTCGATTTTTTTTTTAAATGATACAAGGAAACTAACTACAGGATTAAAAACTTCAAATTTAAAAAACATAGGATTGTTAAACTAGTATTCATCATTTAAAAAGCTACGCGAACCAACTACGAGCACCACCTTGTTTCAAGTATTCTTTATTTTCTCGACGGTTCCTTTCCACATCATAGTCATCGTTGTCGGGGTACTGGCTATCTTCGTTTGCATAAGAATCATCATCATAATAACCATCATTATCGTTATCATAACCTCCTTCAGTATCATCATTATTGTTACCTACTTCATTATTATTATCAATATTAGAATTATATTCTTTGTTCATATATTGAACACCATGGTCAGAGCGATCGGAAGTGTAACGAGAATCATATGTTGGATTCACATTCTCATAACATTGTGTATTGTCTCCAAATGAAAGATTACCAAAGTCATAAACAAAGTCACTCGACGGTAACCTTTCGTATGGGATTTGAACTTCCGGATCATGCCAGTTGTATGGTAGAGGGACATGCTCTGGATTATTAACGGTCTCCTCTTCCAGCATATTTAACCATTGTTCTTCTTGAGGTAAAACCGGTGTTTCATCTTCCCCCGCTATCCAGTCAAGCATATTATCATCCCTCAGTAGACTATGAACGTCGTGAACATCAATGTTATGTCTCCTTGCTTTACCTTTAATTCTTTGTTGCTCCAACTTCAAATTGTATTGGACATACACCAGATCATTTAATCTCGATGAAAGTAAACGATTGCGTAGTTTGGTGTGTATTCTTTCAAACACACTCCAATTCCTCTCTGATCCAGACGATGTATTTGTTTGACTTAATATCTTTACTGCAATCTTTTGGAGGGATGGATACTCAGCACCATAAGATAACCACCAACTTACAGGATCACCATGTTGAGCTGCAATACGTGCTGATGGGGATCCAAATTGACCTTGCATCATTCGCATTCTTCCTACCTACAAAGAAAAGTACAATTGTTACTAGAAATTCAAATTACTTAATTATACATATTTGGAGATAATATTAGTAATTTTGTACCTCTAGCATGCATTGTGCTTGTTCTTGCGGGCCACTAACCATTTTTGATATAACTTCAGTAAGAGAAATTTATGCTCAGAAATTTCATTATTGATGAGATTAGTTCTTTGGGTTAAAGATGTAATAAGGATTGAGAAAATACGATGCAGCATGAAGAGGAGAACTCAACTGACTTTTCCATCGTTTCTTTATTACACCCACGATAGAAGCATTTCGAATTGATCCCAAACCCATCTGTATATTTTCCACACATGTAGCAAGTGCATGGAATAAATAGCCCATGGTGGGTTTATCTGAGTCCAAGAAACGAATCATTTTCAATAAAGGACCAACCATTATGCATGCATTTTGACACGTCGTCCAGAACATCTCATTTGAAATAATATTCTTCACTTGTCTAGCTTGTTTAGTTTTTGCCTCATCCGATTTCAGAAATTCCTTGTCCAGAAATAGGCTCTCGATTGCATTACGTTGATCAATGATGCTTTTGATTGCAATAAAATTCGTTGAAAACCTTGTTAATCCAGGGCGCAATAGATTGCGTCCTGCAGAATGTTGTCGAAATCTAGCAAGAACCCAACCATGATTGTAAATAAATTTGCTAATTTGTCTTGCTTCTCCGATCACATCTTTAACAAAGGGGAGTTTTTCCATATCTTCCAACATCAAGTCCAATACGTGAGCAACACAAGGAACCCAGAAAAATGTGCCATATTCTGATGCCAATCTCTTACCTATTCAAACAAAAATAGAAAGAAGTTAATGATTAATATATTACTATATAAAATAAAATGAAGTTATTCTTAGTTACCTGCAGCTTTGAATTGGGATCCTTGATCTGTTACTAATTGAACAATATTTCTCGGACCGACATCATCTATAACGGGCTTGAACAAAGTAATTAAATAATCTGTTGTCAACCGATTATGTTCTATGTCGACACTTTTCAAAAACGTAATTCCACTACCACTGTAAAATAGAAAGTTTACAATCGTACGGTTGTTTTTGCTTTTCCAACCATCCGACATGAGTGTACAACCATATTCTCTCCAATAATGTCGTTGAACAGACACCACATCTTTTTCAATCCTTTGTTTTTCTGAAGTTAATATGGAATTCGATAACTTATAAGCTGATGGAAATCTATAGGATTGGCCGAAATTCGCAACGGAATTGAATGCCTCGTGGTACTGAGATGAGTTAGCCACATTGAAGGGAATACCATTGGCATAGAAAAAACGTCCAACAGAAGAATCGACGTTTTCCCTACATGTTTTGCTTTTGCCAAATTTTGCCATCGAAGGTTGAGAATCCCTAGAAGGGTTATATTTTCCTCCCATATCCACAGACATCCTAAGTGGTTGTGATGTGCGCATAGTAGACCTAGGTATTTCTGCAGAGGCCCGAGGACCCTACGATGTACCCTCTCCGGCATGAATATTCTTACCTTTTCGTCCAAAAAGGTTCTTTAAAAATCCAGTCTTTTTCTTTTGTGTGACTGGTACTTGCCCTTCTTCTACATGAAAATCTGGTTCTTCTTCATCTATACCACACACATGGTTCCATGGCTCATTATGATACACTTGTTCTGAATCTTCGTTATCAGATTCTGCTATTCTTTGCCTTTTGGCTTTTCTTTTTTCTTCCAGTGCAACTTTAGAAAGATTTTTCACTTCAGGCGGCACACGCATGCACGGGGAACCTGTACCTCTTTGTTGTGCTAAATGCAATTTTATGCGTGAAATACCAGAAGATACTTCCTTTTCACAAAAATTACACTTTAATTTTTTACTATCAGGCATTACAATGCAATATGCATGAAAAACATCTCGTTTGGCAGTTTGCGTGGATATCGATCCTTCCATCGTATCTATAACGAGAAAATGTTACTTGGAAATCAGTGACATATATTAAATTTCGCTAGTACTATTCTTGGCCTATATTTTATTTTGTACACTTTTTAGAAAATTGTAGATATCTATTTTGTAGCTAGGTAATCATTATATTCTTAAGACAATAGGAAATTTGGTTGCCTAGGTGGAACATAGGCTAGCTAGACCTTTTGATCTTGAAGACAATTAGCTTTTTCTTTTTCTTTTTATACTTTTAACTTTTGACCCCTTTTGAGGATGAATACGAATTACTTATTGAGCATGAAGACAATTCATTAAACTATTAATTTTTTCTTATTCACTAGTATTAATTGTGGCCTCTATTTAATTTGTTTCCACAGATAGAAAAAACTAAATGTCTATTTTGTAGCTAGGTAATCAATATATTCTTGAAACAATAAGAAATTTGGTTGCATGCATAAAGGAACATAGACTAGCTAGATCTTTAATCATGAAGACAATTTTTTTTATATTATTATTATTCTTTTAACTTTTGAATCTTTTGAGTACAAATTAGTTATTGAGCATACTACCTTAAAATGGTTACACTCATATAAAATAAATAAAATTTAACCAAATTTACATATATTAGTTATTGTTTAATAATTTTTAACTAACATTGACATTAAAATCCGTCTAATTGGATTTCACAACTTTTAACATACATGTATGAAGTTAAATTTAACTAGCATCAACACTAACACCATGATAATTATTTCATCATTTTGAAAGTTAAAGCATTAACTTAAAGCTCATGCATATTTCAGCTTCATTAATCATGATTTTATTGCATATCAATTCAATTTTTTACTTTTTTGCATAGATTTTATTGACTAGATTTAATTGTGTATTGATTTTTTCTTCCTCTAATCTTGATTTGAGCTTTTGTTATTTCCTTGAAACTCTATTATAAAGTTATGGCAACATCCTAAATTACAATATATATATATATATATATATGTACAACATGAAGAAAATGATGAAAACGTTACCCTTCTAAAAAAAAAAAAGGCAACTACTAACTTAAATGTTGATATAAGAGAGTACCTGTATAGTTAAAATTTATAGTTCAAAGACAACATTCAATATCCGCATCATCATCCTGTATCATGAAGAAAACAAATTCAAATTTGTTGTAAATGAACTATATAGAAACAAACAATAAATTTAGTGGATTTAAAATTACCTCTTAAACTGGTAGTTGGAAGTTGAAACTTGGAAACTTGGAAACACAGAGGAAGGAAGAATTGGGAAGCGGAAGAAGAGAACTGGAAAAAAAGATACGACTTCTTGTGTTTTTAAAGGCTCAATATAAAGAAGAGTACTCGTTGAAAAATAGTGTTCTCGTGATTTAGTTTTCTAAAACAAGAGAAATGAAAGAACAAGATGACGCGAAAGTAAAAAAAAATAGTATTGGAACAAGGACATATTATTCGTTGTCTCCCGCAATGAAAGGAAAAAACAAAGTGTGATCATGTACCCACGTTTTGGTCACCAACTTGAATCTTTAATTCATGATTCAAGTTCTCTTCAGTTCTACACTTCTTTCAAAGACTTAAATGGGTACATGATTTGGACGTGGTGGTGAGTACATGACTACATGTTAAGATGGGTACATGATTTGGACGTGGTCACGTGTGTACATGTTAAAACTTCAAATGAAATAAAAAAAATAACTATGTAGGCATCATCATGCATTGGTGGTGGGTACTGGGTAGATCGAATTATACACATTTCTTATACTAACACATTTCTATCGAATTACACACATTTCTTATACTAACACTAATCAAATAAAATGGTAGTATTAGAATTTCTTAATGATATAGGTCATCTATTAGTTGGACAAAATTTAAAAATTAATAGGTCATCTATTTAGGGACGTAGGAAGTATTAAAAAACTAAAATACGTTGTAACACCGTTATTTAGACTTGTTATTCCGTTTTCACGCACGTTATAACCGTTACATAGGGAATTCAGATCAAATTATTATTATTTTTCCTATGTAACCATTACAACGCCCGTTTTTTTTCTTCAAAAAACGTCCAAAAAATGCGTTTTTTTCCTATATAAAGCGTTTTTTGCCCGAAACGTGCTCACACCTGTCAAAACGCTTAATAACGGTCACGCCTAGTGCCCGTGACCTGAGCCGTGACCCATTTTTCAAACCTTGTTATAACCTATTATGACAAAACAAGTTACCTTATTATATGACATTACTCGATCACTAAAGCAAAGCTACTGGGAATGGGTCCCCTAACTCCAACTTAGAGGGGTTACGTTACATGTAGTGGAATCTAGTCTTTCTTACATACGAACGAACTAATGAAAAATACCAATACTTGAGCTGGAGACTTATTAAGTTCTTGTTTACATTGCTATCCACATTTTGAGAGGGATCATCTGATGCCTTTGACTCACTTCTTAAAAAATGAGACTCACTAAGGGTTGAGGGGCATACTATTTTCCACTTGCCACTCTTGCTTAGACCTATAAAAACAAACTTCTTCGATATATGAGTTTACTTGCGATTCTATCTTTACTCATTCCTTGCCTTTACTCATGCCTTCAGGGCAATCAAATCGAAGTGAATACTAGAGGAAGTTTTACATAAGTTCGAAGAAGAGGATATTACAGAAAAGAAAGGTCAACAGGAGCATATCCTAAATCGAAGCCCTTATCAATATGTTTTCCCTTTCATAACGATTTATCCAGGTTAGCCAACGAAAGAAGGGAGGGGATCCGCAGCTGTTCGGATCACCGCCTAGCATTTGGCGTAGAATGAGAGAGGTAATTCGGAGATCCTGGCGATCAGGGGCATACAGAGCCTTCTCTGAAAGATTATATTGACAAAGTAAGTTCCGGCAAGCTTCACTACTATTGGACTGGCCCGACTAATCAATGTAATATTTGTAGGGTCCACTTCAAAAGCTTCGCTTTACTCAATTTTGTGTAGGGCATTAAAGTATGTAATTTATAAGATCTCATTTTTTTGGAACCTTTTGCAAGCATTCACTAGGTCTTTACTGGCTAACTTATAAAACCACTCGAAGAGGGCCTATCCAATTTAGGGACTGAAATAGGTTTTATAATTACACGCCAGAGCTTAGAAATCTCAATAATCGGTAAGATCCATATGTTCCATCAGTTTCTCTTTTAGCTTCTTCCATAGTTCACGTGTCAATTCAGTATAAAGCGATTCAGCCTGTTTAACTAAATTCAAGACATGGTATAGTCAACGAAAATAATTCTTAACATTGGAAATTTACTTCATAGGGTGGCAAAAGCAAGTAGCTGATTGATGCGTGTCGTAACCACAACAAATTAATTAAGATATTTCCCACTAATTAACTGCTAATATAGCAGTAGTAAGAGATCATTCCCACAGAGAGCTGTGTAATTGATAGGTTATTTAGATAACAAAATAAGATAAAACAAAGGGGGGATTGGTTTATGAAATAAATAAAAAGAATAAAAAGAGAATAAGATAAAAGGGATGATCAAGGAGTCCTTCGCCGTTTCCAAACGTTGACTCAATAGTATACTTATCTATCTTCGTTAGAACCATTCATCATAATCCGTAGGAAAGCAGCTGGCGCAGTGCTATCCCCAAATTTCCTTATGTAACTTCATACCGAAGCGCACGCATATGAAATTCTATCCAACCGAACCACCAAGTAGTAGCGCACTCAAGGTGTAACCCAGCGGAAGCTTTAAGTTATGTGAACTTAGGTTGATCCCAGCAGTTAGACTCTTAGCGCAAGGTCCACTTACTAGTGTTATCTTCACACACGATTGCTCCACAGAAACCCTCTGCAAGGTCTTTCATTCTCTACTTGTGTAAGGATTATTCAACAATTACACGGATATCCTAACCCAATACTAGCAATAAAACAATTAATAGACTAATCTAGTATGCATCCCAAATCAATCTAAGAATCACTCATAAACTTTAGATGTAGTGAAAACAAACGATAAGATGATTAAAACTCCGAACAAACTTGTATAATAATAGAGCTTCACGCTAGAACATTGAATTCATCCTTAACCAACAATAGTTTAGCTTCTCATCATTACACAATTACCTGGTTTCTCCCTAAAGGGGTAAACCCTAAAATATGAATGAAGAACAAAGTATTATATGAGATGTAGGATATATTTTAGGTTAAGAAGTATCTCTTAAATAGTCTCCAAGTTGTAGAAGTGCCCGTGCTCCAAATCCCGTGTAAAGTTGTTTGACAAAACCTAGCCTACATTCCAAAATATGTCACGCCCAACACTGTTTCACGACCAAAACACAAACCTACAGCCACATGGGCCGCGTAAATACGAATAAGGTTCGGCCCATTAAATATTTGGTCTGTCAGTTATGGAGAGCTGACAGTGTATCTTCATTCTTTTTCTACGGCCAAGACTTTTCGGCCGTAACTTCTCCTGGATGTTTCACTTGGAATTCTTCTTTTACTTTGCGGCTAGGATATTATTATCAAGATTGAACCAAAATAGAGAGATTCATTGATTGAGTGTTTAGATAACAAGAATACAATGTTTTTGATATTTTTGGATGATTACAAATGATACTACAAATGCCTATTTATAGGCTTACAAAGATAAGAAGAGAACTATGCCTATGGAGGCTAACAACTATGCCTTTGGAGGCTAACAACTATGCTTATGGAGGCTAACAAATATGCCTTTGGAGGCTAACAACTATGCCTATGGAGGCTTACCTTATATTCTTTGTTTCTAGAATAATCTACATGTTTAGAACATGTTTAGAGGTAATTCTAACACTCCCCCTCAAGCTGGTGCATATATGTCGCTCATGCCTAGCTTGCCAACAAACTTGTAAATATTTTACTTGGAACTGCTTTAGTTAGAATATCAGCTACCTGTTCTTCCGATCTAATTCTAGGTAACTCCACGATCCCATTATCCAACTTCTCTTTAATGAAGAACCTATCTATATCCACATGTTTTGTGCGATCATGATGAACTGGATTGTGTACAATATCACACGCCGCTTTGTTATCGCAGTACAAACGAATTGGTTTCCTAGGAGGATACCCCAATTCAGTTAGCAGACGTTTTAACCACATAACTTCGCAGATACCCAGCGCCATACCTCGCCATTCAGCCTCTGCACTTGATCGTGAAACAACTCCTTGTTTTTTGCTTCTCCATGTCACAATATTACCCCCAACGAAGGTAAAATATCCTGAAGTAGACCTCATATCATCACATGACCCACCATAGTCAGAATCAGTATATGCCTCCATACTTTTGAAGTCTTGACCTTTCTTAAACAAGATCCCTTTTCCTGGAGCAAACTTTAGGTATCTTAGGATTCGCATTACCGCATTCATATGTGGGTCTCCAGGATTATGCATGAATTGACTAACAATACTCAATGCATATGCAAGATCGGGTCTTGTATGTGCCAAGTACATTAGTCTACCCACGAGCCTTTGGTATCTTCCTTTATCAACAGGTACTTGGTTGCCATCCGAACATAATTTCAAACCTGGCTCTCTTTGGTGTATCTATAGGTTGACATCTTTGTCATACTGTTTCCTCCAACAAATCAAGGGCATATTTTCTTTGTGACAAGAATATTCCTTCTGTTGATCGAGATACTTCAATTCCAAGGAAGTATTTTAAAGAAGCAAGATCCTTCATCTGAAATTCACTTGATAGATAATTTTGGAGAGCCTTTCTTTCTTCGGATCATCTCCGTAACTATCATGTCATCTACATATATGATTAAAGCTGTAATCTTACCTCGATTTCTTTTTATGAATAAAGTATGATCTGAATTTGCCTGGCGATAACCAAATGCTCTCATAGACTTGGTAAATCTTCCAAACCACGCTCTCGGAGATTGTTTCAGACCATACAATGACTTGTTTAACCTACAAACTTTTCCGTTATGCAATCTCGACTCCATCATTCTGGTGGAAGCTGCATATACACTTCTTGGACAAATCTCCATGTAAAAAGGCGTTCTTGACATCAAACTGTTGCAATGGCCAACCCAAATTTGCAGCAAGAGACAACAAGACTCTTTGTATTCATTTTAGCTACTGGTGCGAATGTCTCATTATAATCTACACCATAAGTCTGGCTATACCCTTTAGCAACCAATCTTGCCTTAAAGCGTTCAATTTCACCATTTGCCTTGTATTTGATTTGTAAAAACCAGCAACATCCCACGACTTTCTTTCCTTACGGAAATTCAACCATGTCCCAAGTATTATTTTCTTGTAAGGATTTCATCTCATCGATCATAGCTTCCCTCCATTTCGGATCAGATAATGCTTCTGCATTTGTTAGGAATAACTAACTGACAGTAGATAATTGATTCACAAATGACTTATTTGATTCTGTCAGACGGTGATTAGAGACATAATTACTCATGGGATATTTAGCTTTTGATGAAATATCAGGTTCATACATAGTTTTAGGGATACCTCTATTCCGACGTTCTGGCAATTGTTTCTTTGCAGGTTCAAGAACATCTTCAGCGAACGGTTGGATTGGGGTTGGTGATGTATCATTATCTTCTTCAACTTCATCTGAATTATCTTCTGATCCATCTGCATTATCTTCTTTAACTTCATTTATAGCTTCAATTTCACCATCTGTGTTAATTTCTTCCCCACTAACTTTCTGTTCTTTTGGAATATGAAGAACAACATCTTCTTCGATTATGTCTTCTTCATAGTCAAGAGTCTGAATTTCTTTTTCATACTCCCCCTAAGTTGGACTTGAGTAATACATCACGTGTTCGTGAAACTTAACATCCAATGTGATGTACATTCGTTTAGTTGGAGGATGGTAGCACCTATACCCTTTCTGACTTGCAGCATATCCCACGAAGACACATTTTAAAGCTCGGGGAGATAACTTGCTCTGTTGGTTCTTGTGTAAGTGCACAAATGCTACACAACCAAATATGCGTGGTGGCAAGTTTGGGCTGTTAATTGGTGAAACTGTTGCCTCGGTGAGAGCTTGAAATGGTGTCGAAAAATGATAGTCTTTGGAAGGTGTGCGGTTGATCATATATCTTTGCGAGAGGTAAGAGCTTCACCCCAATAAGTTAACGGCATATGAGCTGATATTAATGAAGCACGCACAACTTCAAGCAAGTGACGGTTTTTTTCTTTCAGCTACCCCATTCTGTTGATGAGTATTAGGACAAGTTGTCGATGAACAATACCACATTCTCTTAAATAATGTTGAAAATCAGTACTTAAATATTCGCCTCCGATGTCACTTCGAAGAACTTGAATCTTTTTATTGTACTGTGTGTTGACTAATTTGTGAAACCTCTGAAATAAATTATTCACTTCATCTTTTGATTTCATCAAGCAAACCCATGTCATCCTAGTGCAATCATCAATAAAGGTGACGAACCATCGTGCGCTTCCAAGAGTGTTAACTTTAGACGGCCCCCAAACATCAGAATGAATAATCATGAATGGAATAGGACTTTTATTTAAAATTGATGGAAACAAAGTACAATGGCTTTTAGCTAGTTCACATTCTTCACATTGAAAACTAGAAACATCAACCTTTGAAAATAGACTAGGAAATAACCTTTTTAAGTATCCAAAAGAAGCATGCCCTAACCGTCTATGCCATAACCAAATTTGCGATTTCTCCTTCTCCCCCTGAGTACCATTCACAGCTAAAGCATTAGATAATCTTTCTGAAATTTTTGACGCCAAATCTAGATAGTAGAGCTTTCCTCTTCTAACCCCCAGATCCAATCGTTCGCCGTGTTCGGATGTCCTTAAACACACAAGAATTAGGCCAAAAAATAACAACACAATGTAAGACTTTAGTAATTTGGGAAACTGATAATAGATTATAACTTAGAGAGGAACGACTAAAACCGAATCTAGACTCAATGTATCAGTAAGATTTAATGATTGTTCTCCAATTACTGGAGCCAAAGATCCATATCTTTGTGCAAACGGAGTTGTGTATGGATGTTTTAAGAGGAGAAACCTATCTGGAATCAAAAGTCATATGGTCTGTGCAACCCGAATCAATTATCCATGAGTTATTAGGAACAACTTGCGAAACATTAAAAACCTTACCATTGGTTGTTTCCATAGCGGATGTTAGATTGCTAACCACATGTGCTGCTGCAACGGAGTTATTTTTCTTGGGATCGCGCTTATCCCACCAATCTGGATACCCGACAATCTCAAAGCAGTTGTCTTTGGTATGACCACGTTTATTACAATGAGTGCAGGTGGCGGACTTATCTTTAATGTTGTATTGACGACGGGTTGCCATTGCAGAAGTATCAACTTCAGTTCCTTTGTTCATTGTAGTATGCCGGACAGATTCACGTCGTACCAAAGCATAACAAGGTTCTAATTCAAGTATGGGATCCTTCCTTAGAATTTCCCCACGTATTTGTTCAAATTCACTTTCTAAACCAGCAATAAAAATATGCACCCTCATACGTTGAACTGATTTTCGATATAGTTCAAGATCTTTTTCATTTTCCATAATCACCTTATCACGGTGATCTAGCTCACTGAAGATTTCTACTAATTCCCCATAATAGACCGGGAGTGGTCTACCATTTTGCCTGGCAGAGAAAGCCCTTTGATTTAAGATATAAATTTGTAGTTCATCTGCTCCATCATAGAAAGCCTTAGAAACAGCATCCCAGATCTCACGAGCAGTAGGTAAACGAATATATCGTTTCATTATTTGTGGTGACATAGACATTAATAGCCATCTCTTGACCTTTTGATTTTCTGTGTACCATTTATCATACTTGTCATCATTTTTAGATGGAACTGGAGACGTAGCGAATAAAGGAGATCTTCTCCTTCTCAGCAATATGCATCTCAATGATTTGAGACCACAGATCATAATTTGATTCATCCAAAGTAATTCCTGCCTTGAACGATGACCCATCGGATTGAAAAATAATTGTGTCGGAAGGTTTTGTGGTTTTAGAATTTTCTGTATCTGAATCTCCCATGGTTCAATGCTAGATACAAGGATCCTTAACCTTGCTCTGATACCATATCAAGATTGAACCAAAATAGAGAGATTCATTGATTGAGTGTTTAGATAACAAGAATACAATGTTTTTGATATTTTTGGATGATTACAAATGATACTACAAATGCCTATTTATAGGCTTACAAAGAGAAGAAGAGAACTATGCCTATGGAGGCTAACAACTATGCCTTTGGAGGCTAACAACTATGCTTATGGAGGCTAACAACTATGCCTTTGGAGGCTAACAACTATGCCTATGGAGGCTTACCTTATATTCTTTGTTTCTAGAATAATCTACATGTTTAGAACATGTTTAGAGGTAATTCTAACAATTATGTCCGTAAATCCTCCTGTATCTTTTTACCAAGTATGATGATAACCCAACTCCATCGTCCCAACCAAACACCGGCAACAAAAAACACACTCCAACTCGACTAAGCTCTGCTTGTTAAGCTATCATTAACATCACTGCCATCGTCTGCTGCTCACTGGTTTCTAGAGCAACAACTACTTGACCACTAACTCCATCATCTTTTATCGCTCATGGAAGCAACAACTCAATCAACATTTTCACTTACTGTTTGCCTCAAAACCCATTCAACTACCAGTCACCACAATAGTGTATCACCTCTGCTTTGTTTGATCTTCTCTCAATCGTCGGAACAAACTCCATTGATCCCTACTTCCTATCAAACTGTTCATCAGTGCAATCACCGAAGCCAGCCAACTCCTCCATGTCCATCGATATCTAACAGTAGCCAAGGTCTACTCCTTCACTAACTTGGACTTAGACAACCTAACTTGTAATCACCAGCATCATTATTTGTCTTGTTTTAAAACTCTCTATGTTGTTCTTAGCCTGTCTAGTGTTCGAAAACTCCTACCAAATGTTGCTTAATATCCATGCACTCGAGAACATCCCCATCACTACCAGATAATAATGGCAGCAACACCATCGAGTCTCAACTGGTCTGAATCCAATCTCGAGTACTCATCATCACAGCTAGCTTCAAACTCATTACCTGTCTAGCATCACTTCCATGCTCGGGTCTTTCTCACCTGAGCTCCATCATCAGCTCCGTCAACTGCCAATGGAAGAAACCAAACATCACCGGAAGCATCCAACTTTCGTCGCCATCATACGCTGTAGACTTAACATCCTTTGGTCTTTACCATTTCTTCATCTTGCTATCAACAACATCAAACAGCTCAGGCTCCACCTTCCCTGAATCTTTTCATAATCTCTCGATGCCTCTGCCAAGATCCAACTTTAGATCATAGTTGCAACAACGCCATCATGATGACTGCATCATATCGAGATCAGCTTCACCATTGAATAACATCGTCAGTAGCAAATAGTGTTGTACCTTTTCTTCCTCATAGGCAGCAGTCCACTTCTCCATCTTACATAAAACAATCATCACTCCCATGACATCATTCTCGTGAACTCCCATCAATAATGGCAGCAACCATTCACATCTCCACCGTAACCATGAACTGGTTGTATGGGTTGTATGGGAAAGATGATGTCGCCCGGAGTAAAAATACAAGGCGCCTTTATAATACAATAATACCCTTGTCAGTCTTGGAGACTTGACAGACTAACTTTGAACCTTGGCTGCCCCGAATAATTCAGGCGAGTGCCTTTATAAAATTTGTACTTCATCGCAACTTTGCTTTGCTTCAAACGCTTCCAGATTCTTCATACGATGTCGGATTGACTCCATTCTTTCGCCATTGGATTCATATTTTCGTCCTCTTCGAGATGATATCAAGGACTTCTAAATTCGAATGAGTTCCATTTGGTCTTTGGCCCTTCTCCGCTTGCGGATAACTTCTTTCTTTACACAATTAAGTGCAAATTGACTTCTTTTGGATGATTCACCTAGCAAAACATAAATAAAAGAAAAAAAGAGTAATATACAATAATTCGCAAAAATATATAGCAATTACTAGCATGGATTCGACACTAAATATATGCAAAATATGCACTTAACACTGATGAACTATCCTTGTATTGATTTGGTCTGTAGATGTTCTTTCTCCTACCTGACGAAGATTGACCAACAGATTGGACTTGGGACTCTCACCTTAGTTCAACTATTAATGAATGACTTGTTCAACTGATATCTAAAGTGCCTAGTTTTTTGAGGCTTCAAGATTGACTGATAATCCAACTTTTACATTAAGAGAAGAAGTCTTCTTTTGTACGCTCGGTTTACTAGGTTAGAGAGTGAGTCCCTTAGTTTCGAGTTCATGAATTGATCGATGAGAGAGGTTATTCTTTTGCAGTTTCACTAATGAGTTGAGAAATTCCCTTCGTTGAGGTCTTCGCCACTCTTTAGTTCCACTTTCTCGACTGATGAATGCTCTAAGTTGCGATTTGAAGAGATAGATCGGAAATTGGATCCGAAAGTGTCCCATCTATATTGACTTATGTAATGATGTATTTGGTTTTCTAGGGATCAACAAGATTCTCAAACTAAGGAATGACCCGTTTTCGAGAGAAAATCCGTTGCAATGAATCGACTGGAGAAAATGGATCTCTAGCAAAGGTTTGGGCATCGGTCTAAGAGTCTGATATTTGCACCGTGTCTGAAAAAAACTGTCTCAAATGGATCTCTAAAGTGCCTAGTTTTCTGAGGCTTTTAACTTTGAATCAAGTTTCAGCATATGAGAAGAACGGATCATTTCATGCAGCTGAAATAGTCTCTTATGAAGTCTCTATATGGGTCTGATCTCTACTATGTTAATATGAGGTTAGTCATGGCGCAAAAGCATCTCTCTTTGGTTATTGCCTTCTTCTCCTAGGTTTCCTTTGTTGCATCCATCCATTGTCAGGTTCATCTCTAATGTGATGAAAATGGGTATCAAAAAGGGATATAGTAGGTTCAAATCGTCTTTCTTAGGGATTTTACTGACTCATATGTTTTATATTTATGACAAAACAATCTAATGGAAGCAGATGTCATGTAAAATTTATTTACAGAGCAGGCTTTCTCTTACAAAACGAGGATATCCAAACTTTGAAGATAAGGTTTTTCGTAGTTCAAGATCGGATTGACCATGAATTTTGTATAATAAGTGAGTTGTCAGATAGAGCGTTTTCTAATGACTATAAGTCTTTTTAGGACAAAGATTCATTACCAAGTCTAATTAGTGGAGTTATTTCTTTCGTTAGTTGGGTAAAGTTCGTTCGGACAAATACAGTTGTTTTCTTTTAGTATAAGAATGAAAAGTTCTTTCGTTGTAATATAAGTTCATTTCTTAGCTCGTGAATTTCACTTCTTCTTTCAACTCTTTAGTACTTAGGCTCATTCAATTGGTGCATTCAAAAGATAAATTAAATGCAAAGAGACATCCTTGAATTGAAAACATGCTGAAACATCTCAATGGTATATCCGACCTTCTGATAACTCAGAAATATACTTCTATCAATAACAACCACAACAAAAACAATAAATTATGGAGTGCTCGTGCATTGCACGTCGGCAGATCATAGTTTTTTCAAACATCTTTCATACTCACAGAGCTACGAGTTTATGACACACTGCAACTCCCTGTTACAATGTTAATTGACATCATGCATATTGAAAACTTTTGGAAATGATTATGGGGTTAAAGGCTAATGGGTAATAAATATGTGTTTAGGACTCACTCAAATGACACACGGGACACTCAATTGGAATTGGGAGAAACAGTTTTTCTATTACTTTCTCAAAACTGGTCGTACACAGGCCAGTCACTTTGTTTAGAAACTTACGTACTCTCACAGTACTTGCACCTATACCTTACTTTGATATTTTACTCTATTACAATTTCATTTTGTAGTACAACTGCCCTATATATAGGGACACTTAACCGACCTTGGAACTATCTAGATTAGCCTACATTGTTACCTTTAGAAACTGCCTAAACATATCCTGGATTTCTCTAGAAGTATTTGACCGTAAGACCCATCTAACATTACCGACTTCATTTCCTTGTTTTACAAACAAGTATAAAATTTTCTTCTCGTTGTTGACTCATCTCCAATTGACCCATACAGTACTAGCTATAGGATTCTATACTAGCCGATCACTTTCCTTCTTCTAGATTAATCTTGATCATTCCAAATCAAGTTTATTCTTCCAACACGCCCCCTTAAACTTGATTTTCTTGTGATTCCATGTTGGACTTTCACATCCACAAAATCCTTGTGCATCAGTGCTTATGTAAGCGTGTTTGTGATTTATTTCGTAACTTTTAGCTACCCAATTCTTGTTTTGTCATTCTCTTCCTTTTTCGGCATTTTTCTTGCCTTCGTAGTTTTTCTTGACTCCGAGCTCCGTGGTCTTATTCCTTGCTACATTTATCCGTTTTTTAATTTTTACAATCTTTCTAGCCGGTTCATAAAATGCAGAGTGACAAAACAGTGACACCGGATTCCCGTATATCTCATTTATACTTCTTGTTCGCAATGGCCTCTCACTCGAGCTTCCTTCTGACGACGATGGTTCAATAGGTTCTAATCTTGGAGGCAATTGTGGTGGTGAAACATCTTGGACAACTGGTTCTGGCGGCACTTGTTGTTCCTCTTCTTCCAAGATCATAAGAAAATCATAATCCTTTTCTTGAACATCAAAATCCCAAAAGTCTTCTTCATCGAACTCCACATCTCCGCTTATGACAACCTTTCGGTTGGTCGGATCGTACAACTTATATCCCCTTGATCGAGCATCATAACCGATGAATATACACTTTTCACTCCTATCACGAGCATATGCAATGCTTCCAAATACTCGTAAATATGCAACGCCGAGTTGAACTCCACTCCACGCTTCTTGAGGAGTCATATTCCACACATTCTTCGTGGGACACCGGTTTATCAAATAAACCGCACAATCAACCGCTTTATCCCAAAACTCATTGGGCAATCTCTTACTCTTCAACATACTCCGGGCCATGTTGAGAATTGTCATGTTTCTCCTTTCGACAACTCCATTTTGTTGAGGTGTATATGGAATTGTAAGAGGCCGACGGATTCCATTGTCTTTACAGTAACACTCGAACTCCTTCAAAGTAAATTCTCCTCCACTGTCTGGTCTCATAGCTACAATTTCAAAGCCATTTGTTTTCTCCACAAGGGATTTAAATTTCTTGAAATAGGAGAACACCTTCGATTTTTGTTTCAAGAAATAAACCCATGTTTTCCGACTAAAGTCGTCCACAAATATGAGGAAATAATTATTTCCACCATAAGAACTTGGCTTTAACGGTCCACAAACATCTGTGTGAACCAACTCTAGCGGTTTTGTGGCTCTCGTCAGTGTTTCCTTAGGAAAACTTTTTCTGAAATGTTTCCCAAGTAAACATCCTTCACACAGCTGATCCGGGTGGTCTATTCTTGGCAAACCTCTAACCATCTTTTTCTTGGACAATAACTTTAATCCTCCAAAATTAAGATGTCCATACTTAAGATGCCAAAGCCATGACGAGTCTTTCACACAAGCGGTCAGACATCTCGCGGTGTTATTTTGTATGTTCAAATAGAACATCCTATTTCCCGTCATCGGCACCTTGGCAATCAATCTTCATCTCTTATCTCTTATAAATAGGTTAAGGTCCTCCATATTTATCCTATAACCTTTTTCTAAAAGTTGTCCCAAACTTAATATATTCATTTTTACGTTAGGAACGTAATAAACATCGGAAATAAACTCATGATTTCCATTTTTCAACTTAATCAAAATTTTGCCAAGACCACTCACTGGTGTTTTTTCTCCATTCCCTAACGTCACGTTGCCGCAAACTGATTCATCAAGCTCCATGAACTTCTCCTTCGTGCCACACATATGGTTGCTAGCTTCTATATCAAGCACCCACGTACAATTTTCATCATACTCATATCCTTTGCACGCAACTAACAAGGTCTGGTCTTCTTGATTTTCCTTACTAACATAATTAGCTTCTTCTTCGATGACATCCGATGAAAACCGACATTCCCGAGCATAATGACCAAGTTTATGACAATTATAGCATTCAACTTGAGATTTTCATACCTTGGCCTGTTATTGCTGCGCCATGAATTATCTCCCCTACCCCGACCTCTATGGAGCTTGACCACTGGCCCCTCTGATAATCGTTATTCTGCTTGCCTCTTCCTATTTCGTCGTCGTAGCCGCGTCCTCTTCCTCTAGCATTATTACTAAAGCTCCCTCATTTATCTTTTAAAGTAAGTTTAGCTTATAGAACTTGTTCTACTGCTCCCTCTCGACTTGTCTTTATCATTATTTCTACATGGGCTTGTAACGATCCCATGAGCTCATCCACGTTCATGGTCTCAACGTCTTTGGACTCCTCAATTACGACGACGATATAATCAATATCAAATTTTGGAACGAGTGACCGCAATATTTTTCCGATCACACGACTATCGCTCATGACCCCACCATTTCTCCTTAGTTGATTAACAACAACTAGAACTCTTGAAAAATAATCCGATATCAATTTAGACTCTGTCATGGAGAGAGATTCAAACTCACCTCTTAGAGTTTGCAACTGCACCTTCTTCACTTTTTCACGCCTTTGAAGGAATTTTGTAAATTCTCCCACGCATGCTTTGCATTAGCGGCTCTTGATATCTTCTCGAACGATGACTCATCTATGCCTTGATAAATAAGGAAAAGATCTCTTTTATCTCTCTTTCTCGATATACGTAGCATATCCTTTTCATTTTGCGGTAACCCCGCTTCATCCTCCGGTTCGACATAACCTTTCTCTACTATTTCCCATGCATCTTGCGAGCCTAATAACGCCTTCATTTGGATGATCCAATTTTCATAGTTATCTTTGGTGAGTTTAGGAATTTGAAAGGGAAACATTTCACTGGCCATAAGGATCTATGGCTCTGATACCACTTTGTTGGAAATGATTATGGGGTTAAAGGCTAATGGGTAATAAATATATGTTTAGGACTCACTCAAATGACTCACAGGACACTCAATTGGAATTGGGAGAAACAATTTTTCTATTACTTTCTCAAAACTGGTCGAAAACAGACCACTCACTTTGTTTACAAACTTACTTACTCTCACAATACTTGCACCTATACCTCACTTTGAGATTTCACTCCATTACAACTTCATTTCGTAGTAAAACTGCCTTATATATAGGGACACTTACTATCTAGATTAGCCTACATTGTTACCTTTAGTACATTGTTACCTTTAGCAACCGCCTAAACATATCCTGGATTTATCTAGAAGTCTTTGACCGTAAAACCCATCTTCAGGGTTCAGGGTTACCGACTCCATTTCCTTATTTTACAAACAAGTCTAGAATTTTCTTCTCGTTGTTAACTCCTCTCCAATTGACCCATACAATACTAGCTAGATGATTCTAGACTAGCCGACCACTTTCCTTCTTCTAGATTAATCTTGATTATTCCAAATCAAGTTTATTTTTCCAACAAAAACACACCTCAATAACACGGAAATATCTTTCAATAACAACCACATCAACAACTAAAGAAAATATAGCAGCAAAAACTTAGTTCTGGTAACTGCTCTCTCTCTCTCTCTCACACACAGTTCTCTCCTGAGTATCTCCGTGGGATGAATCCGAGTAGTAGTCCAAAGTAGTAGCATCCTTCTCGAGATGATAGCTGTCCCATCCACCTTTCTTTATGAAATCTCCCAGAGACTTGATAATATTTTGAACAATCTCATTCCAGTTTCGAGGGATATTATTCTCATAGAACTTGACGAATCCTTCGTCAAGCCGATGCTTTATGACAGGAAGTGATGCCAGAGGAATTGAGTTGATTTGGAGTATATCACGGTAGAAGTCTTTCAGTATAACTGTCATTTCAATTTTCCCAGGTATATACTCTGCCAGATTAACAATCTCAATCTCATCTAGCCTGGCCATAATGGAGGTTGCTTCTCTGAGTCGAACTAGGGAATATAACGTCACGTAAAAGGTGGACACGTGATCATCATAAGGAAGTTTTCCAAGAAATTTGGACTCCATATATAACTTCTCAAATGGACAACGTCGTATGGAATAAGGTCCCCATAAAGCTGCTTGAGATCTGTTGGCGAAGTTCAGAGGAGCTTCACCAAAAGTTTGGGAGAGCCAATGAAATTGGATATCCTTTATCCTTCTTGTCCCCACCATGATGTGGTCATGCAAATAGAATTGCAATCGAGGAAGCATGCAGTGGTCTTCAACTAGGCAGAAAACAACATTTATCTTCTCATACAAAATAACTATTTTGGCATGCAGACTGTTATCTGTATATAGGAATAGGAACCCGTCTACATGGGCTTCAAGGGTACCAGTAGTGAGTTCTTTGTATATGTCGTCACCACTTACCTTGAAAAGGAATTTGATGTTAGTTGACTTCACAATTTTGTCCTTACCCAACTGCAGCTTCTTCGAAGTGGGAGTTACAGGATTTAACCGCCGAGCAACTTCAGACTGACCCTTGCCCAACAACTTCCACTGAATCCACTTCCAGGGACCAGTTACTGGATTTAACCGCCGAGCAAGTTTTTAATTTATAGTTCTGCAGTATTCAGTCAGCTCCCTCAGCTCGTTAGTTGATTCAGCTACTCCCTTCTTATCAGAACCATCTTTTTCCCGACACAGACCCTCACTCAACATCCTCCTGGCACCAGTTGAATACTTTTTTAACCTGTGAGCAAGATTTGCTTGATTAAACTTGAGCATCTCCTCCAGATAGATGTTCCGTTTTTCAGGGTCAATATCATCACGAAACAGAAGTGGTCTGTGTTTCCTATAAATAGTTATCATATGCATGCGGAAGCCATCCAGGCTATCATCCTCTGCGGTAGCGCTTGTGGTTTCAAGAAACTTCATCCTGGAAGTAGAAAAGGAAGAGGAAACAAAGACTTATATTCCTTAGAGCATCCACAGCCATACGAGTAAAATCAAAGAGTATAAACTAAATTTTTTGGTTTTGTTTAGTTTATGGTAGGCAACGAGTACGACCAAATTATAGTCAAACGAAGTTATTACCTTCACCCGAAATGGAACGATTGTATAATCTACGCCTCACGTACAGGCAAAGATTAAAGGTACGCCTGAACGGGACGCACATTATAACTTCGCCCGACAACGGACGAGTTTTATACGTTCGTTTCATATGAAACGAACTCTATAAATACGCCTGGTGTTGAAACCAAGATTAAAACTTCGTTCCATCAGGCGAAGATTTAAAATTCGCTCCATCCAGGCGAAGTCTATACCTGCGTCTGATTATGAAACGTGTTTTTAAAGTTCGCTTCACCAAACGTGTTTTTAAAGTTGGTTTCATCAAACCAAGTTTATAAGTTGGTTTGGCTTTCTCCTGCACATGTGCCAAGTTTATAAGTTGGTTTGGATTCATCTAACGTTCATAATCTTTTTATCAACGGTCGGAAATCACCAGACGAAGATATAAACTCCGCCCCAAAGAATAACCAAGCGAAGGTATAGAGATGGCTCGATGTCAGGCGAACATATAGAATACGCCTGGTGGGGCGTTCATTTTAACATCGCCTCATACAAACCAACTTATAAAGTTGGTTTGTCACCAAACGAATTTTAAATTAACGCCTGATGAAACCAACTTTTTAAACTCGCCCCATTCGAACCACTTTTATACCTTCGTCTGTGTGTGAGGCGAACTTTATATCTGCGTCCCACTTGAAACCAACTCTAAATCTTCGCCTGTAATCAAACACATTTTTAACGTTTGCTCGACCAAATATAGTTTTGGTCGAGGTGTGAGACCAAATTTACTCCAGAATTTGATTTTGGTCGAATTTTATAGTTTTAGTCACGCCCGTTGTGATTGATTTCTCGATCAAAATTTTAGTTTTGGTCGTCGGGTGTGGATGCTCTTAGCAATTAAACTGGCATAACCAGGGAACTACCAAAAGAAAACCAGAATTTAAGGATAAAAATTGCAGGATATGATAAAGTATAAAACTATGAGCGGGCATATTAAGTAAAATAAAATAACAGGCATCACAAAAACATCATCGCCATGAGAGAGAGACCTGGGTGGGTTTCTAGATCTAATGTTCTCTTATTTGGCTGGTAGAAATAACAAAACAAGGAACATGAAGAACCGGTCCGTATTTATAAAAGCACTAGGGCTCGGCACACAATATGACCGCCGATTTGTGGGACCGGTTTTCCCTAAGCTAGGAAACTCTGCACGCACAACACAATTTAAAAACTTCCAGCGTCCGATTGGTGCGTATCTTTGTTTATTTTGCTTTTGCTTTTATGGGTATAGTGATACTCCCACCGTCTCACTATTAAGTGACCTAGTTTAAGTTTGCACAATTTTTAAGGCAAGTAAGGAAAATAGTATTTTTAATCATTTTTTACAATTATACAATTATGGATAATAACTAGTGAAATTTAGAAATGATTTATATCTCAAACTACTCCACGGATGTTCACAAACTTCATAAAATTGAAAACCATTTTAAAACACATACGTAACGAATATAAACATGCCTATCAAATTATACATATTTCTTAATTTTTTTATAATTAACTAAAAGGATAATTTTAGAAATATGTCCTTGTTTAGTGATATAGGTCACTTATTAGTGGGACAAAATCTAAAATCAAATAGGTCACTTAGGCCTATTCCTGTGCATATGCCAAATACTGTTTTTTGGCATATATGCACCCACTATGGGTATGCCAAAAAGCCAAACTCGTATGCCAATATGCCAGGAATAACGTATAGGCATACACGACAAAGTTTCCAGCGAGCGATAGAGTGTCCATCGCTCAATGGTCAAGCCAGCGCTCGATGGTCATTATATCGCCAGCGATAGTCAAGTTGTCGCTCGCTGGTCTGATCAACGCTTATCAGATCTTCATCCAACGGCTGCCATTTCCCCCATCTCTATAAATACACAACTTCCACCCATTCCAACCCAACTTCAAATTCATTTCAATATGCCTAGTGTTCGCATAACCGAAGTGGATTTTACTCCAGAGGAAGATGTTTCTCTAATTCAATGTTGGGTTTCAGTTGCAAGCGATATAGATTTCAATTTAGACTTTTAACTTATGGGACAATATGTTTCAAAGGTTCACGACGTTAAGTCATGCAAATCCAAGTAGAACAAACGAGTGTCTTCAAAATCGTTATTGTTTCATCAAAAACAATGTTAGAAAGTATCAGCAAATTATGTGGTTGATAAAAAAAGATAATCCTAGGTTGTCAAATGAAGAACTAAAATTTAGAGCTCGTACCAAATTCGCCGAAGACAACGGAAGATGGTTTAGTCACGACGAATGTTATGAACTCTATAATGTTCATGTGCATGGATTCAAATTATAAGTTTGTATTTGCAATCTTAATTTTTAATGAAATGTAAAACTAGTTTGTAATTCAATATTAAAAAGTTTCTATTAATTAAAAAATAAGAAGAATACATTTCAACTAAATTTCTTACATTTCAACTAAAATATTACATTGAAACTACTGATTACCTTGTCCATTTCCTCCCTGACCAAAGATCCAATTGCCCACGTTTTCTGGATCAAGAGTGTTGTTCAACATATCAGTTATCGAGACGGTTTGAGACTCACTTGGTGGTTGAGTCTCATCAGAATCACCATAACCTTGATAAGGAATGGTTGGAACACGATACAAACCTTGAAATGGGTGGTGTTGATATCCTTGAGGAGTTTGCTGCTGGAATGGTTGAAATGCTGATGAGGTTGAGGAAATTGGGGTATACAGAGTTGATTTCCTAATTAATTCCATGTTCACACCACCACATGGAGTCATTATGTCAGTTGGCGTATGACTAAACATATGTGCAGGAGTTGTAGCCAAGCCAATGTTTTCTTCGCCACCACGTACTACTTGACTATCTAACACTATATTTGGAGTAAAACTATCTGGTAACTCCTGTATAGAACGACGTCTCAATATTCTATCACTTCCACGACTTTGATGACTTCCAGTTGGACTCATTCCTCCACCACTGGGACTCAAACGAGTCATTCCTCTACCACTGGTACTCATTCCTCTAACAGCTCTACCACTGGGACTGATTCCTCTAGTATTGGGACTCAATCCCCTACTACTACATGAACCATCATTACCATCAAATCCTTGACTCATTTCAAGCATCATGCTCTCCCTCAGTTGTTGCATCTCTTCCAAGTGCAATTTCTGAAATCCCTGAAATAGACAATTCATATCGTTCAACCGAGTCTAATACTGCAACTCATTAGCATTGATCCCCAAGTATGGATAAGTCCGATCAAGTGCACTAAAAACAATTGGATAAGTAACAACCTCTCCAGATGTCCTGGATATAGTTTGCACCTCCCAAGAAAATGGTGGCATGTTTGATGATGAACTTTGAGAAGGATATGCACATGCGTCAACCTTCTCTGGTGGAGGTTGGGAAGGAAGAAATTCATCGGCAAGTGGCAACCTACCTAAAGCTGGGAAATCCATCCGACCAAAACTTTGTGGTTGCATAGCAATACTGGGCTTGGAAATAGTGTTATACCAAGATAGGTAGTCATTTCTGTCCATTGGATCCTGGATCAATTGATCAGCTTCTTGCCAATGATAACCCTCCCTTATAAATTTGAAGTAATCGTCTGCTGAAATATCTGAATGTGGATAAGGGTTGACGGCTATCACTGATCTTCTTTGCAACTGAAGAAGTTGTCTTTCGCCATAATACCAAACACCCTTTTGAAATAGGGATGTATAACACCATCCTTGTAAGGCTTAGTTGTACCATTCTCTGAGCTATTTCTTCTTCGAACTCGGGTATTCCTTCATACGGCTGGGAGACAATGTTCAGGCTTGTTCTACACAACTGTTGAATCTTATGAACAATAGCAGTATGTTGACCATCTTTAATCTGTTGCGGTGCCCAATTCTCGGAATCATACTTTCATATGATCGGAAATACATTGGTATGATTCCTAAGAGAAGGTTCCGAAACACAGAAATATGTATACCACCAATACTGAATAATAATAACATATTATTGGTTACTAAATTTTCCATGTGAAAATGACAATCAAATAGATAGTGTGAAATTATTGGTTCTTACCTCCAGAACTCCCCAAAAAGCATTAAAACTATCTTTCACACACGTCGAGTTATCACCGAGGGCCATGTAAATCTCTGATAAAATCGTAGACCCCCAATCATATGTTGGTGCTTGCTCTAAATCTTCTAATGCTTCGAGAAACCCAATTAACACCACTGAGCTAGCATTTGGAAATAGATATTGGCCTAGTGTCCACAATACAAACAGACGTTCGAGCTCCTCATAATGACCAAGGATCAAATGTTGATTACCAGCCTCCCTGTTTTCATCCATTTCCTGGTGTAACGCTGAAAAAAACTTTTCAACCCAGCCACCTTTAACCCATGCGCTTTTATTTGTCTATATGAAGGATTTCCTTCTAATTCATTTGAGTATAAAGGAAGTCTTTGTTTCCATCTATTTTCTGATACCCAATTTAGTCTATTAAATGGAAGTAAGTTTCCTTCACATGGAATTCCCGTTAACATGTGCAAATCTATCGGTGTAAGGCCTATTAACAATAATTATTTATAATTAGAATTTGTTGATTTTTATAAAACAAAACACATAATCTAAAAATTAAATTACTAGAAAAAATTGACTTACCGTATTCAAAGTCCTTGAAAAAGAACGTGTTTGTAGTCTTCCACCATCGTTCTAATATAACTTGAACTCCTTGAGCCCTGTGGTTTCTAGGTTGTATTTGATGTAGATGTCGCCAAGGATATCTTCTAACTCTCTCTTGAACAACAGGAGGAAGTAATTGAAAAATCGTACGTAACTCAGTCCATCCACCTCTTAGATTTAACAAACCAGCTCGCTCCTCATGGTCAGATATGTGATTAGAAAACATACATTCACCGACTACTTGTCTGACATTACCAAACTCATAATTTGTATCCACGACAAAACTTATTCCACCAGCAGGGGTACTAGTACATCCTTTGGTTTTTCTATTTCTTTTTCTTCTCTCCATATTTGTTTAAGAATTTCAAAAAATAATTGTTTAAGTTTAGAACATAAGTTTAAGAAAATAAGTGGGTTTAAGAAGAAGAATTGAGAAGAGATGAGAAGAGTTGAGAAGATATGTGCGGTATTTATAGGCGTCAGAAACTCGAACGTTGGCGATATTGATTATAACCCCAGCGATAGAGTTAATAACGAGTGTTATTAACAACGATATTGTTAATAACGCTCGCTAGAATCTCGATCGCTCCCTGGTTTTCCCATAATGACACAAATAGTTTGCCATGCCACCTAGTATGCCAATTAGCTTTTTTTTTTTGCATACCCATAGGAATGGGCCTTAATAGTGGGACAGAGTGAGTATTTTTTTGCATACAGCCTAAGTAATTAAGAAATTTTTTGGAAAGAATAGTTGAAGGATAGTTCAAGGGTAAAGGTTGCAGACCAGCGATAAGATGATTATACAATCTGACAGCGAAAGACACGAGAATAAACCACGGACACAATGGTCGTATACATCAACCATAAATAAGAAGCTTCATATTGCAAAACACATAGGCAGAAATGAAAACATTAACGTCTTAGAGTAAACAACAGAACGCCATGGCTAATATTAGTATCTATATACAAATATGGTCCTCCATGCTAGATACTATCTTTAATTTTAGGTCCTGCTGCTCTTATTTCAGGTAAAGAAATGTAGTTAATTATACATATCGTACACAACTCAGAAAGTACCACCGGTAAATATAAGGCCTCATTAAATATAACCTAAACCACCTAACAAAATTGCTTAACTGAGAGTAGTGATTGCTATAAGAATAAAACATCACCACATCAAACAGCCTGGATTTCATGCTTTTCCATTTTAACCAGAAGCTTCAGCAGCTGCTGGTGCGACACCCTTTTCTTCGTCTCCATTGTCTTCCTTGCCAAACTCTTCAATCAATGAGCGCTGTCTTTGTGTCAAATTCCTGCACAGGAAAACCCATTCTCAAGAGATTAGCTTTTCTTTATACGCTTAACATGCCAAAAAGATGGCAAAGATTAGGTTTTCTTTGTCCAGCATAAGCTTAATGAATCCTGAGAGTATAACACTTACGTTGGAATGCCGACGTTAAAGTGAACATACTGATCTCCAAATGAGGAAGAGTTCCTTTTCTTAATACCTGGAAGAATAGATTAAGATGGGTTTATTTTTGGAAATACAAGGAAAGATGAGAAATAAGAGGAATATGAAATTATAGTCCTCGCACCTTTTTTCCTCAGAACAACCTGCTGACCAGGTTGAGTGCCAGCATGGACCTAAAATGCAGAAAACAAAAACAAAGCCAATCAATCATTTCCATCTTAGTGTACAAAATAAATTCACACAACAGCCAATGGTAAGAGAGATTTCTTCTCAAACAGGGTTCACTTAGCAAGTATTCGTCAATTGAGCAAATCACAGGTTCTTCTTTCCAGTGATAGTCAAAAAAATATATTTCGTGCAATTCTAAATAACCGAACCTTGACAACAACGTCCCCAGTCAAAGTCGGGACCTGGATGGTCCCACCAAGAATTGCCTGCAAGAAATTAAGTCACAAACAGCTTTTAAGTGTCTTGCTCAAAAAGTATTTGATTGCAGTATCAATACGGAGTAAAGAATCAATCTAATAACACACAGAGAAACTGACAAAAATAAAATGAGAAGTAGAAAACAATTACTTGATTGATACTTAAACTAGCATTAACATGAATATCTGGGCCTTCTCTTCGGAAAATAGGGTCTTTGCGGACCTACAAGAAAGAAAACCATATGAAATACCAAGGAAAGAAATACTGGCAGCCTAGGAATCTATATCCTCAGCAAGTCAATATAGAACAGATGAATATAATATAAGTTACACGAATAAATTAGATTAGTCACCTTGACGGTAACATAAAGATCACCGTGTTGGTGACCATCGGGATCTGATCCACCCCTTCTGTAGAACTGTAAAGTTTCCGAATCATCAATTCCTAAAGACAAATAAACAGCATAACTAAATATTAGATGCATGGGACAAAAAACAAATGAAAATAGATACATGATATGCATCCTGTGCATTGAGGATTTGAGCTTGATGTAATTAACTGATAGCAAATTTGCACTAAATACATAGTTTATTTGCTCAAGCATTCGTCTAAGGTGTTCCGTCCATAGGGTGAGCTCCCAACATCACTCAAATTCCACAGGAAAATGTGATGGCGCCCTATTTGCTACAATTCCCTCGAATCGGGCGCTCTGAGAAGATTTGGGGCGCCAATAATGCGACTAAACGTGAGTTTTTGCTAGGTGTTTTTTCTGTTATAACTAATGTATTAGGTTTATTTTGGTAAAGAAATCAGCATGGTAAATCAAAAGAATATATCACAAGATAATTCATTCAATGAACGGATTGTAAGTGGCCAATAAAAATCTAAAACGAAGAAACTAAATGTGATGCGTATAAGGCTAAATCTGCATCACGATGAAAATTTAGCAAACACCACCCCCATTTGACTCAAAGAATAGTCTATTAGTCTATCACGTACCTGCCATAACATCAATCTTGACTGTTTTTGGACCTTTCACAACACGTTGTCCCTTGCATGACTTGCACAAGCTCTACACACAAAACCTTAAAAGTAAGAGATGATTTGTACAGAAGACGCTGTAACCCAAGACCCACACAAGATGAACAAATGAATTTGAAAGACTACTGAAACTTAGTTATATATGATTCATTCTAGGATTTCCTAGATATAAGTGACGAACAACATAAAAGAGCAAATCAGCCAAATCTGGTAGTATATATCTAGTGCTCCTAAGTCCTAAAGAAAAGCTATGATGGAAGATGTCCCACTTAATTTCAGAAATGGACGTCAAGTTTTCAATCCACTCAAGTCCACATTATGAATTCTCTGAAAACTTAAGCCAAATATCAGTCTGCTGATATATCAGAAGATATTGCTGCCAATATCAATCAACACAAAAACTAACAAAAAATATCCTCCAGTGGTCGATGAAGTGCCATTTTGTTGATATATATTGGCAACATCAACACAATAACTTATTAATCAAAATGAAACAATTTAATTGTTGCAGTTGCAAATTGACAGACTGAAAAGTAAGCAAGCATTAGCGAATTGTACCTTCACAGATTTTCCAGTACCACCACAATGCGCACAGGTAGATTGAAACCTAAATGAACCTTGCTGCAGATATATCTGTAGATGTAGCAAAAAAAATCTAAATAAATAAAAAAATCTATCAAATAAAAACCTCCAGGGAGGTTTGAATGTACATAAACGAAAAGCTATCGGTAACAGAAAAACAGACCATCCCTGAACCTCTACACGGCCTGCACGTTTCAGGCTTGGTTCCTGGAGGCACACCTGATCCGCCTGCGAAAAATTGTTCCATGAAAGTTAACGATGCTTCAACGGATGAAGAAATAACCATTGACTGCATATGCGGCGATGATAGGTAATCAAATATCAGAGTTCTGTTAAATTATAACTATTAGCATACCACAAGTATCACACTTTAAGGAAGTTTTAAATGTAACGGTCTTGGAGCACCCCTGAACAGCTTCCATGAAAGATAGTTCAAGGGGAACCTGTGCAACACAGAAAAAGGAAATGATTAAAAAAGAAAGAAAAAAAACGGATTTCAACGGGGCAAGGGATATAAAAGATACCTTTGCATCTTCTCCCCCAAAAAAATCTTGCCTGGGCCCGAAGATGTTGAGGAGATCCTAGCATTCAAAAGAAGTAAGAAAAAGAGATACAGATATCACAAGAAATTGAAAACTCATGATGGTGAATATGCTTGGACAAAACCAGAGTGCTGTGACCAAAACATTCTGGGATGTCCCTAAACTGTCTGACCCTGGTCGTGATATTAGATGAACAATATGGCTACAATCTGAGAGCAATTAAACTGATCAGAGACAATCCTAGACAAGCATTCGGCAAAAGGTGCATAGACAATCACCGGGATTTCTATTATAACTGATCAACAGTAGATTAATGACCTGGCCTACAGAGGTCACAAAACCGCCCAGGTTGGGATTTCTTTCACCTCAGGCAGCAAACAGGGAGTAGGCCTTTTATGGAGTTTGATTTCATCAACACAGGATATGTATCGTGCTTAGGTTAGTTATTTGGCTGAGAAAATCAGGGTATTATTGCAGTTGATGTCATAACATGGATGCTCTGCAAGGGAAGGTTCTCTAAATTGCAGAGACACTTATGGGAATTGAGTAAATGAAATGCAGAGGCCCTAGATATGGAACTCAAGTAAAAAAAAAAAAAAAATACAGCTGAAAAGATGAACCTCGTTAGCCGTGGTAAAATCAACGAACAAATTTGAATGTTAAGCCAATCGATCTAACTGGCAAAATTGATGAAATTCAAAAGCTCCTTATCAAAGCTCTTGCTAATAATGCTCATCATGGGGGTAAATGAATAATTAATGTGATAGATAATTACGTCAAATGGATTTCTGCCACCTTGGTTGAAGTCAAATGGGTTAGGCCCGCCACCCTTTTCATATGCCTCATGACCAACCTAATAATCACCAAACAAGAAATGCAATGTCAAAAACATCAAAAATTCAATGAAGACATGAAACAACAAAAGACAAAATATGAAACTGGCAGATGAGCCAAAGGACAATCCACAATCGTTCTATCTAATTAATTGTAACTTTTGGTAGATTTTAGAGATAGTCATTGTCTCTTCGGAAATAATAGCCAAATGAGTTCTTTTTGCTCATCTCTAGACTGGATAAATCATGAAACAGGAGAAGTGGCCGAAATTTGATTGGAAGAGCCAAACTTGTTATATGACGAGCAATATAACAAAATGTGTAAGGAAGACGTCTCTTGAAATCACAATCTCGCAGTAATAGTTTAAGGTCACACTTGTGCAGAAGTATCTCTATTCTTACAGGAGAGTGTGATGAATCCCCCTCCAACAGATTTCTACTTAGAAACTAATCCAAGGATAAAAATTATATAACCGGTGTTCGGTGGAAGACTTGCAGGCTTTCAACTTTGCCAGCATCATCAAAGGAAAAATAGAATTTCGTTCGAAATGAATCTGACTTTCATGAAACTTCATACTTCCGTTGCAAAAACATAAACAACTGATGATGCAAACAGTTATTTGCATAGTCAGATGTCTAATACATAAAACTTCAAAAGTGCTTTGCAATTAACCATGTGAATTAGAAAACAGATAGAAAGTCAGAAACACTTTTATTAAAAGAAGTAGCATTCTTAAACACCTATTAAAAGAAATGAAAAGAAGAAAATAGTGGCACCTGGTCATAAACTGATCGCTTTTCTTCATCTTTTAAAACCTACAAACATGTAAGATAAAACTTGTTATCATTTTCTGACTATATGAGTTCATCAATCAAGAAGCTATGCATATTCATCTAACACAAAGAAACAAAAAATTAGGACACGTGATAAAAATACCTCATAGGCTTTTTGAACTTCTTGAAACTTTTCTTCAGCATCGGCATCTTCCTTATTTGTATCTGGATGCAATTTCTTTGCGACCTAAAAAAGCATCCAAACACATAACAACAGAATTGTGAAAAATGACATGAAATTGCTACATGTTGTAGAATCATAAGAAATACTTGACAACAATATAGAACACGTAAACAGTCAAGAACATGGTTAACATTTAACTGTACACAATTAGGCCCTTGCACTTCCCCGTCAGCATCAAAACTATGAAATAAAATATGATGGTAATACATCGAGCACTTTGCAGTTCCCCAAAGGTTACCCAAACGAAATATGAAAATATCGGCGTGTATGATATTAAAAAATAAAAAAGTCATAGTGATATTTTGCAGCGAGCCAAAAGGGAGACAGTATGAAAAAGAAAAAGCCTGGTGAAGAATGAAAATAAACTTTACAGCATAATAAGCTTTCTTGATGTCGGATGCGCTTGAATCCTTGCTCACTCCCAGTACATCATAGTAGTTTCTCGAAGACATACACGTTGAAGCTAAAAGAGCCAATGAGCAATACAAATAAGAAAGAAAAAAATACAAATCCAAAATTTGCATTTCTACTGTTATAATGGAAGAAACTTTCAATACCAGTTGCGTGAATTGATCTCTTTGCAGACCAATTTCCATTAAAAACTCCACTCAAACCTCCACTTCCTAGTTTTACTGAAATTATATTCAAAACCCATGAATCAATAACAAAAAAGAAAGAAACATGAGTAACCCAAACATAGCAAATGAACAGAAGAAAAAAAAAACAAAAAAAACACTACAAGTAAATACTCACTATCGGAATTAACATATCCACGGATCTTATAAGGATTATGGATTCCAGATATAAACCCCCGACGACTCCCCCCACGCAATGAATTGTTCAACTGTACGGACAAACAAAATGATAAATAATCAAATTAATAAAATTTCAATACAAACAGAAGCAATCGAACATTGAATTGAGACAACTTACTAGACTATGAGAATCTTCAAGTAGCTTCGAAGTAATAGACCTCCGCGCTAACAAGTAAACAGCTCTAGCACCACTGTAACGTACCATTGGAGTTCAGAGGGGGAAACCAAACTAGAAGAAAATCAAGATTAACAGGGGAACCTGTAGAAAAACCCTAACTTGGGTAGGAAGAAGCAGAGAAGAGCTTCTGGGGTTTAATGAAAGAACAAGTCTCCTCCCCGAATATCTGGGGTTTCCTTTCTCGTTTGGAGCGTTGCAATGGCCAAATTTTGTTGTTACTGAACTAATTGTGGTTCTCGATCTCGCTTGCAAACATACACAGTTGGCCCGTACGAGATTAGGGGTAAACCAGTTCTACCTATTACTGGCAAGGGGTGTGTTCATCGGTCGGTGAAATTATGTCTTTTAGGCAGTTATACTTGGGGGCGAGCATGGGCAGGTATGAACCGGTTTTTTTGGAAAAATTAGAGGGAGACCCAAAAAAAATATTCTCATTGTCAGGCCCATAATTAATTTTGGATACCGTGATACCTATAAATATTTTTGTGACGCCCATAATTATCCGAAATTATTAAAACTTGTCTGCATGATGATTTATGCATCTGCATTACGTGTTATGCATACTGTTTTTCAGGGATAACTCGTTATGCATCCTAATTTTTCAGGGGTATAATTGGCAACGCAATTTGGATATAACATATCTAAAAATCCGCGCCTTGGAATTTTATAAATTTGATATCGTTCGAAATATTTTTAAGAGAGCTACGCAACGAGTACAAACAAGAATATCAATTTTTTGTTTTTCACGAAAATCAGAGGTGATGATCATTTTAGGCAAAATTTTCGAAAACTTGATACATAACCATTATGCAGCCACCAAAAAAGATGCATAACACATTCTGCAGACGCATAACGAATTATGCAACCATTTTCTCCACTGCATAACAAATTATGCATTTGGATAACAAAGTTATGCATCTGTAACAAGTTATGTAACAATTGTTTTGGTTGATTTTAGTGCGCACATAAAAAAAATTGATGCATAATGCAGTATGCATCTATTTTCTCGATGCATAAAAGATTGTGCAACAATTTTCTCGATGCATAATGCATTATGCAGTCATATTTTCTCGAATGCATAACATGTTATGCAGAAATTATTGTAGGTGCATGACAAGTTATGCAACCTTATTTTTTGTTGGTTTCAATACTAAGCAAAAAGTAGCTGCATAACGTGTTATGCAACCATTTTCTGATTGCATAACAAGTTATGCAAATAAAAAAAAGGTCGCATAACTTGTCATGCACCTACAATAATAGCTGCATAACGTGTTATGCAACGATTTTCCAACTTTTTCCAACTTGGTATTTGTGTTTGATGGAGACCCTAGAAACGATTAGCGAAATAGATTTGGGTCTGACTCATTCTTAGAATCTGAAAAGAGAAAATTCCCTTACGTCACCGTACTAGTGCAATTGGAAACTAACCATATATGCGCTCATATGAGCCATATGATGCAAAATGCGAACTAACCACACTAGTTACTGTAATTGACTAGTTGGTGGTATTTGGTAAAAGATGTAGTCCAGTTTGGGAACACGAGAACCAACCACAAGAGCCTGTGAGCTGTCCCTTTTGATTTTTAAGTAGGTAGGCATCGAATGGATGAAAATACGATTTGCACCATGGATGAGCTGATAACGATCCTGGGAGAGAATTCAATCATCCCAAGTTCATAACCGACTCAGTACCTGGTTGATGGGGGTCAGATCGGTGGGTACGTGTCCCCCGCATCCCTTGTTTTTTCTCTTTCTCTATATCTTCTGTTCTTTATCAGTATGCATGTGATATTCTTTAAGACTACTTTAAGTGGACTGGACATGATGATCAAAGTTGGATTTCCAAAGAGATGTAAACCCAAATGTGGATTCCTGACTCCGTGCCAATACCTAATTTCTTCTTCAAATGATTCAAACCCATCTGCTCAAAACCATCGATTCAAACGAACCATCACAAAAACCCTAATTTATTGAAATCTATGACACAACCAATTCTACCATCTACAAATGTTGACTCTTAAATTGAGGAAAACCCATTCACATCTCCTCTATCCACAACAAAACTCCATCTGAATCGTCACCAGAATCAACAAATTAATCTTTGTTTCCTTCTTCTCAGATCTCGAATCAATATTCGGTTAGAGTAACACTAGCAATCTTCTTCTCAATGACTGAACGTTGATCTAATAAAAACCTTATTCCTTGATTAAAAATAGAGAAGATGAAGGAAGAAAGAAAGAAATCAAAAAAATAAAAGACGAACAAAGAGAAGCGAGAGGAAAAAACTAATTTATAAAAATCTGGGTGTCCGAGAAATTTTCTTATAGAAAATGGGTGAGCGAGTGAAGTTTTTTTTGCCGTGGGTTTCACAGTGGAGAAATCTAACAAAATGGGTCTCACAATAGTTTTCACTTACCTCATCCGCATCCAATCCAATCCACTACGGATTTCAAATTTGACATCCGCATCCAATCCAACATTCAACGGATTTGCATCCAATGGATGCACGGATGAACGGATTGGGTGCGGATAATCCAATGAATTTGTGTTAGTTAAAATTTATAATCTTCTATAATATAAAACAGCATAGGTTTTTGATCCTTGGACGGTCGGATAACATTTGGAGAGACAAACAGGTGATCCGACCATCCCAGGCTCATCCCAGCCGAGGACATCTAGTGGTTGTGGTGTTTGTAACCTCCATTCATTATGGAGATATTCATTATAGAGATATTAATAAACCTATAAATAAATTTAGTGGGATCCTCAAATGAATTTCCATAAAATTTATTTAATGATTGAATTCATACTATTGAATTAACTCATCTATAATACAAAACAACATAGGTTTTTGATCCTTGGACGGTCGGATAACATTTGGAGAGACAAACAGGTGATCCGACCATCCCAGTCTCATCCCAGCCGAGGACATCTAGTGGCTGTGGTGTTTGTAACCTCCATTCATTATGGAGATATTCATTATAGAGATATTAATAAACCTAAAAATAAATTTAGTGGGATCCTCAAATGAATTTCCATAAAATTTATTTAATGATTGAATTCATACTATTGAATTAACTCATCTATAATACAAAACATCATAGGTTTTTGATCCTTGGACGGTCGGATAACATTTGGAGAGACAAACAGGTGATCCGACCATCCCAGTCTCATCCCAGCCGAGGACATCTAGTGGCTGTGGTGTTTGTAACATCCATTCATTATGGAGATATTAATAAACATAAAAATAAATTTAGTGGGATCCTCAAATGAATTTCCATAAAATTTATTTAATGATTGAATTCATACTATTGAATTAACCCATCTATCTTACAAAAACAAATGTGTTTTGCCCAATCTAACGGCTCTGAAATGGTTGTTTTAGTCAATCGATGGTTCTCATCGTTGTAAAATTGTTGAAAAGTGCAAGACATAAATCGTGGTTGAGAATCCTTCCCTCTTTTATGCCATGATCCAACAGTGCAGATACAATTTGGGGTTAAAACGTAAACTCTCTGCCGTTTCATTTCGTTATCATTCAATGGAATTGAACTCGGCTTTGAATTCCGACCGTTTTTCTTCTTATGGAATCGAACCCGTACACATAACTAGGTATAAGAAAGAACAAAATCAGTGTGTTTTACCCAGAATTTGAAGACACGTTTTGGCTTCTTTGCCAAGTTAGAATTATGCAAGTGCAACATGTGGTCTACAACTAAATCTAGATCATCATTTTCATGTTTATTTGTGCGGAAAAAATTCCCAATCTCGGGTTTGACTCGGTTTAGGTATCTAAAATCTGGGTTCTTATTTCTTTCTCTCAATATTTGGGTTTTATTTTTCTCCTATCAAAAGGTAAGCCCTGATTCACATTTTTTTTTATAGTTATCGATTCACCAATGGCGTAACTACAACACATCATTCATCCCAGGTAGTTTAGGTATGTATATGTTTCCTCTCAATGAACATCACTATATTTGGACTTTTAGCATTACTGTTAGCATGTATTACATTAGTTTTAGTGAAACAATCCTGATTTATCTATATTTTTAATCTTCTATGTTGTTCAATTGCTAAACTTTTTCATTTTTAAACAATCACTTGCATAATTCTAACTTGGCAAAGAAGCCAAAACGTGTCTTCAAATTCTGGGTAAAACACACTGATTTTGTTCTTTCTTATACCTAGTTATGTGTACGGGTTCGATTCCATAAGAATAAAAACGGTCGGAATTCAAAGCCGAGTTCAATTCCATTGAATGATAACGAAATGAAACGGCAGAGAGTTTACGTTTTAACCCCAAGTTGTATCTGCACTGTTGGATCATGGCATAAAAGAGGGAAGGATTCTCAACCACGATTTATGTCTTGCACTTTTCAACAATTTTACAACGATGAGAACCATCGATTGACTAAAACAACCATTTCAAAGCCGTTAGATTGGGCAAAACACATTATTTTTGTAAGATAAATGGGTTAATTCAATAGTATGAATTCAATCATTAAATAAATTTATGGAAATTCATTTGAGGATCCCACTAAATTTATTTTTATGTTTATTAATATCTCTATAATGAATATCTCCATAATGAATGGAGGTTAAAAACACCACAGCCACTAGATGTCCTCGGCTGGGATGAGACTGGGATGGTCAGATCACCTGTTTGTCTCTCCAAATGTTATCCGACCATCCAAGGATCAAAAACCTATGCTGTTTTGTACCCCTGATTCACTTTTTTTTTTATAGTTATCGATTCACCAATGGCGTAACTACAACACATCATTCATCCCAGGTAGTTTAGGTATGTATCTGTTTCCTCTCAATGAACATCATTATATTTGGACTTTTAGCATTACTGTTAGCATGTATTACATTAGTTTTAGTGAAACAATCCTGATTTATCTATATTTTTAATCTTCTATGCTGTTCAATTGCTAAACTTTTTCATTTTTAAACAATCAATTGTTAAATCTAGACATTATTAGGTTCCGATACATCATTGTTTGAAGACGAATTTGGCTAGAACTGGGCGCATTTGTGCATCTTATATTTTTGTGAACCATTGTATTAAATAATATCTATGGTAGAATAAGAGTCTATGATCCTTACTAACAAAGTTTTGGTAATGTCAACAGGGTAAGAGTGATTAGGGACTCAAAAGTGTTCGAGAAAATACTTGAAAAGTAGTTTCAGCAGGTGTAAAACAGGAATCCCGGAAGCAGAACTTTAATCTATAGTTCGAAGTTTATTTGTGGTTTTTGTTAATAAGCTGATTGATATGGGTGTTTTCACTAGCTGAGATTAATGCCATCATTCGTTTATGTTTTGGGTACCAATGCAGTCTTTCCACCCAACGATACCAGGTCCTTATGGATCACCATTGGAACTGTAAGTTTAATATTAGACATTTCATTTGCTACTTGCAGATTTTTGTTCGTATATTGAGAATATAGCTACAATTCGTCTCAGGTAAATACTATTGAATGATAATCTTTTTGAATTTTTATTATGAGTGACTTCGTTGATGCGTCGCTTGGTTGTTTATGTCAAATCTCAAAGCACTTTGTACATTCAAATCTTCTAAGAATTTTTTCAATGTCATCTGTTGTACTTTTATGCAGTCCATACTGTTTTTCACATTTCAAATGGGGTTCCCAGATTAGCATCAACCCTTACAAACGTCCCATGAAATTTGAGATGTTTTATCTTGGGTTTTTGGTTTATAACCTACAATAACTCTTGGTAGACGTGTAATTTCTTCAGCTTTCATAAGTTGGAACCTGCAACTTTTAAAAATAGTCCATAGATTAAGTACATAACTACATGTCTAATTTTTCACTATTTTGTTTATCGGCTAGCATAGTACTCAAGCTGGCAGCAGGGACGTGATGTGGTTGCAGTTCCAGACCCGAACACTGTGTTGTGGGTCTGGAATCATCATAAAATGCCTTTAAAAGGATAGAAAGGTGAGTTTTGCATGTGAGCGAACGAATTTTTCCATGGTCAGGTTTATGGAATAGCTTAATTCTGAAATTTGAGATGTTTTGTTTTTGTTTTTTTGGTTCTTAACTCAAAACAATTCTCCGTAGACGTGCAATTTCTTCGGTTTTCATAAGTTAGAACCTATAACTTTTAAGAACCTATAACTTTTAAGAATTATGTTTCATAGTGAATGAAATTTGTATACTGTGCTTATAAGTAATGAATTCCATATTGTTAATATGTGGTTTTTTGTTTTTTATGATTCAAATATTTTAGTTTTGTTTGTACTTCTATAGTTGTTGCATTCTTTTACATTGTTGGGTTTAGGTTTTCTAAATATAGAGTCTATCCGTAAAATTTTATGGATTGTTTTTTTCATTAAACTGTGTCGACATTGTTGGGAAACGGAGATTATTGAGAAAGCATTAAACATGGCCATTGAAAGTGATTGTAACATTTAAGTTCACCAATCTTTCTAAAGGTGGCTAAGAATCAGCATCGTCAAAAAGGTATGGGAATACATATCATAATAATCAAATCAATAAGGAAGAGATGATTCATTCATCTTATCAGAAATACTAGGAGACTAACGGTATATGTGATTTTATATCAGAATATGTTGGAATAAACCCAACAAGTTACTTTGAGCATATTGTCAAATTTGCAAATACAATTTTGTCAATGGTTAGTTTGACAACTACCTGCTATATTATCAGTTCATGTCGAAGACAAAAGTGATGGTCAGTCCTTTCATATATATTCATTCGCAAAAGACTTATAATAAGCGATACCGCGAGTAACCGTGATCAGTTTTTGAGCCAAGATGACAGAAGCAATGTCAAGGTTCATGTAGTATTATGTTTGATGATTTATGCAATATTATTTTTTTATACAATTGGTTGTCATCTATAACGAATACGGGAATCATTTGAAAATTGTAGGCTAGCGACCAAGAGTCCCTCGACTGTAGTCTGAATAAATGTAGGCTCATTTACTTGGTTTACTAAAGGAAAAGAGTGGATCATATGGAAATGATACAGTCAAAACCTATGTCAGAACTCATTAGAAGATAGGCTAGCGACCTAATTTTTTTTAATTAGGACTCATTGGTGGTTTTACATAGATTAAATTGTAATCAGAGAGCATAAGAGATGGTCATTTTGGCTATATGGGATTTTTAGGTTTGGAAAATTTTCCTTGATTGAAGAGGTTCGTTTCTTTCCCCTCTATCATATTAATTTCTTTTTATCTTTACTCGACAATTCCGTTTTTGTTCTTCGTTGGGAATTATAGCCTCTTTTGGTTGGAATTCAACTATTTACATTGCAGGGGAAATATGGATTCTATTAATTCCGTCTTCTAGAAAGTATGCATGGGTTGATCCTGCTACTGGATACTGCCCAAGGTTGGATGCCTGATTACCTGTCTTCTATGGTTCTACTGTTTCCAGTTTGTCCTCTTTTTTATTTTACTTCATTAATTTCTTATGTAAGTTGGCATGAGCCTAACCCAGACAAATTTGAGATAAAAGGATTCGTGCAGTAGTTCTTTTCCGTGAATTAATGTACCATCGTCAGAGGTTTCTTCGGTTCGTTCTTGCTATCCAACACTTTGAAATCATGAACAATGGCTTATTCTGTTCTATTGTGACTATGACTTTGATAAATGCTTTGCCTTTGTTACTAACTTTCCAATTTTTATGTTTATGATTTTGAAGCAACAATATATAAAATCTTTATTTTGGTCTTTTGCTGGAAATAATCGCGGATGAAAATTAGTTTTTGTTAGTAGTTTCTTGATTTTTGTGTTGGAGAAAAGTTGTATGATTAGTTAGTTTGAACATATTCATGAATAGTGGACATAGTATATGCTTGATATTGAAATTGGCCTATTGGCAAGTTCCTTCAAGTTTTTCTTCTCCCTAATGTCACCTTTTCAGTAAACTTTCTTACAGATTTTACATTTTAAATATGTATGTTTCAGTTCGAACATATTCTTACATTTGTTTGTATGATACCATGCAAGTCTAGGACCACAGTACAATGTTACAGATATCGTTTTCTATTTTTATAGAGGACGCACCAATATTTCAACATCTCCTGCCAAATAACATCCATATGTACTGTTGGCGTGCTAAGATTTTTGTATATATGAACCCGGAGGATATCTTCTTAGATTCGATACTATAATAGTTGATTGCACTAGCTCCAGCTTTGGATATTTGCAGGAGTCATCAATTACGACGCCTTTCAATTAAAACCAGGAAAATAAAGTTCAAAAATCAACCATGCAACCAAATTAGACTAATGACATTGAAAGAAACAATGCGCACAGAATAAAATGAGAGGAATATCAGCTTTGCTTTCAAAAACAAAAAGGATCTAACTTTACGCTCAATGGGGAGGTGGTGGACAAAAATGGCGTTTTAAACTAGGTAAACACCACCCGAGAGCCATATGCAATTTTAAATGGAAAAATAGACATACTAAATTTTGAAAATAGGTAATCACGTCCATAACGCTAAACATTTTGCAGGTATGGGCAAACAAGGTTTCAATGTCAAACGCAGGTATGGGCAAACAAGGTTTCAATATCAAACAATAGGAAGTGGGAGAAAGAAGCCAAATGTTGTCATGGAGCACATATTTACATACAAATTTTTTTCATAAATGTTTATATAAATTTCAAACAATCCTTATACATGTGCTACGTGAAGTCCATGTTTCAACACACAATCCCGATACATTTTCTACATGAAGTCCATGTTTGAATATAGGTTCTTCTAATACATCCAGTTGAGAAAGATCCTTTGTGAAGAAACATTCGGTAGTGACAGGCTCATAATCTGCACCTTTCGAAGGTATTGAATCGAAAATAATGGACAGCCGAACCTTATTGTGGATCCGTCTCTAACCGGCTCTAATGAGCAACAGTAGTCACTCCTACCAAGCAAACGTATACTTTTTTTTTTGTTATTACGTTCTTATCGGTATTTGTGCAATATTGTGCGATGGTGTCATTCTCAGGAAGTTAATCTCCCAACAGTAGTCGCTCCTACCAAGCAATACGCGAAAGTAATGGATAGCCGAACCTTATTGTGGATCCATCTCTAACCGGCTCTAATGAGCAGACTGTACAGCACTTGCATAATGCCGAGGATTATGGCACTTCACAATGCATTGACATTGTCAGTAGGTTGATTTTTATTTCTTAAACATAGTACACCACAAGTATTCACCAAGTGGCACAAAAAAGTTTTAAACATGATATTGGATCCATTTTACTACTTCCTTTTCTTTTTTTGATTAATGGTTTTGATTAGAAAATTTACAAAAAATAAATAATAGATGTGGAAACTTAGCAGATGTGGATATATTCCCCCTTAAAGGCCTTGACAAATAAAGCTCTCACATTAAACGGTGATAAAACCCTTGCTCCTTATTGGCCTAGAAAGGCCTTTTCTAATGCAGAAGTTATGGTAAGGACATTTGGCATAACTCAATTGGTTCTAATAATTAAAATTTGGTTACAATTTGGATACATCAAATACTTAACTGTTCGTTAGTAACGGCATAGACAAAAAAAGTAGGTGGACAATACTTATGTTAGAATTTGAGCTTAAATAATTTTGTTACACCGTGTTTACACCTATACTTAACTGTACTTTAATTAGGGTGGACAAAACTTACTGCCAAAACGTTAAATAAAAAAAAAACATTAAATAAAATATATAAAAAAAAAACGTGAAAATGGAAATCCGTGATTCACCCAAAAGAGGAAATCAGGATTTTGTGGTTAAACCAAACTTTAATTTTCACTTCCTTATATAAAGCAAACGTTTACTGTTTTTTGTGTTATTACGTTTTTATCGGTATTTGTATTACTGTATATTGTATACAACGGGTTTGAGGTCTTAGAACTTGAGTTACCAAAAGTGAAACTGGAGAACAAAAAAGAGGTTTCTACTGTAATCTGTGATGGAATTTGGGGAGAGTTTGAATTTGGCATCTACTATGATGACGGCCCAAGTTAGGTCATTGTAGTTAAAACGATTGAGAGAAAATGGTTGAGACGCAGAGTATTGCAATTGCTGCCATCGATGATGCATGTATGATTACTGATGATGAAGATTAGTTGCTGCCTTTCAAGGAAGAGTGTTGATGTGATGCAAGTGGTGACAGGAGTGGTTTCTGACAGTCTTGAAGTCGAGAAATTAATTGTGATTCGAGTTATTGATTGTCAATGGTGAAAATGGAGATGAAGGTGATAGAAGAGTCTTAATTTCATTGTTGCTATTATTGATTGGTGACTTGGTATGATGGAACATGAGCATGTTGATAGAGATTGATGATTCTATGATTGTAGGTTATTTCATGCCGACAGTTCAGTAGGCTGCTCGAGTGGTTAGACACGAAAAATAGTCAGTCGTTAGACATGTAGTACTTGCAGGGTTGTATTAACGTTTTTGGTTTTAGGCGAACCGATTAAAAATATGGAAGTTTTTTATATTTACGATGGCTCAATGGTTTGTTGACGCCTTCGCAACATTTCATGCATAATCATCCATGCACCGAGTCGATACGGAGCGACGCCTAGCACACAACAAATCAAAAATGCGTTCCACGGGGCGGGGCACGCCTGTCATTACCAAATCAAAAGTATTGTTAAGGGAGCAAAAATGCCCGGTGCGTAGCACGTGCACAAATCTAGTTCCTACTTATTAGAGGTAATGACAGTCTGAATTTGTTTCTCTACACTGATCTACAAGTCAGATTTTATTTAATAGGACATAAGTAAAGATCTAGATAACATTCGAAAATAACGAGATAAAATCGAAATCCATATCGGAAATAACGAGATAAGATCGAAGCCCGGGTCGTTACGGCAAGGGTCATTCTCTAGTCTATAATACAAAACAGCATAGGTTTTTGATCCTTGGACGGTCGGATAACATTTGGAGAGACAAACAAGTGATCCGACCATCCAAGTCTCATCCCAGCCGAGGACATCTAGTGGCTGTGGTGTTTGTAACCTCCATTCATTATGGAGATATTCATTATAGAGATATTAATAAACCTAAAAATAAATTTAGTGGGATCCTCAAATGAATTTCCATAAAATTTATTTAATGATTGAATTCATATTATTGAATTAACCCATGTAGAAAAAACTGAAAAAATAGATGTCATCCCATGTCTTTAAAAACACAAATTACAAGCCATTATTATCTAAAAAAAAAAAAAATTAAAGGGAAGAATCAAAAACTACAAATATATTCAATGTAAAGGGAAAATATCTTTAAACAATTATCCATCATTTACCAACCTACAAAATACAAAAAAATTATTTATTTTTAATTATTTTTTTGAATCATACCCATTGTGAAAAGGGAAGAATAAAAAAATACAAATAATGGTTTTCATTATAATGTATTTTGGAACAATAAGTAACAAATATGACTCACCAGAAAATTTTCATCATGGAAAGGTAGCCTATTTTCATCATCCTGCAAAAAAAAAAAAAAAAAAGTTACAATGTAAAACCCAAAGTACGAACTTTAGAAACATTTACTATCATCTTTACTAAGATCGATTTCCGACTACTAACATTAAGATTGAACTACCTGCAATGCTACCTTTTGCAGGATGATGCTCAAGCAACAAAAAAAGAAGAAGCTAAACTCAAAGAAAGAAAAAACCAAATAAAAAGGGAAAGAATCCTGAACAGCACAAACAAAAGGAGGCCAAACTCCCAAAAAAAAAAAAAAAAAAAATGTTAGCATATGAAACTTATGAGCTTCCCAAACAACGGTTATTCCCGGAAAAGGAAGGATAAAACTTATGGGCAAGGGTTAGAAACAGTTTCTATCATCCTTATTAAGATCGATCTCCGACTCTTGATCATATGCTAACATTAAAATTGAACTACCTGTCATGCTATTTTTCCGTCAAATCTACTGCACAAAAAAAAAATGCTAAACTCAAAGAAAGAAAAAAAAAATACTGAACGACGCAAATTATATTGCAATTTTGCGATCAATATTTTTCCGGAATTCTTGATACGTTTTTTCTTTTTTTGCGGCAATTTCCCTTTTTTACACTAAGAAGAATGCAGCGGGTATTTCCCTTTTTCATGCTGCATGAGACTGAAACTTATGAGAAATTCTGGAATCAATTTTTGCACCATCGGATATTTCCCTTTTTTGGCTCCATCGAGTAATTGCACATGCAAAAAAAAAAACATCCCTAATTATGGAGAGCTCTGTAACGGGTGCACCATATTATGATTAAAATGTAATAGCACATGCATTCAATCGGTGAACATTATAAGATGAGTATATTTCTTCAACCACACACATTCACTCATTTCCAATTGATTTCCTTATTCCCAACTTATTTTCTTGGTGATTTTTAGCTTAAGAGTATCAACATTCAAACATACTACAAACTATAATCATATATTTATAACCTATTGGATATTGCCCTTTTTCACATTAGAATCTTTATCAACATAAATAGAAAAAATATATTTTTCATTCGGGAAGCAGTTAAATATGATAAGATACCATCAAGAGAAAATTCGAACAATAATGTGATAAAGAACAACATTAGAAATTTTATCAACATAAATAGAAACAAAAATATTTTTTATTTGGGAACCGGTTAAATATGATAAGATACCATCAAGAGAAAAATCGAACAATAATGTGTATGCGTGTTACTTCTAATAGAGTCTAATGTTGAGAAAGTGCGTAAACTAGCCGTACTTCTGAAATAAAGGTGCACAAAGATTATAGTTGGCTACCTTTTTCTGTTCCAGTGTCGATTTTTATCTGAAATACTCATGTATTCAATGTTTAGTGGAAACTTTTGAGGAACTTTTGGATGTCATAATTACCGTGCAAGCATTCTAGAGTAGATAGGTTCTTATTAAACCCAAAGAGTTTTGTTAGTCTAAAATTTTAAACCATGCCAAGTTCCATATTTTTACCTGTTTTAAAGAATCACAATTGATGAGAGTAAAACTTTGTTTAAATTATATGTAGTAAATAAAACACAAATTATTTCCTTATCAAAGTTACAATTGGGGTCTTTAAATGGAGGATAGTAGTTTCTTTTCTTTTTTTCTGAAAAGGCACCACCAATAATTTAGGAGACTTGGATAATGTAAGAAACACTATACATTTATCAGAGATCAGTTCAAGGCAATACCGAATTTATAATTATTTGGATGACAAATATCTAAGATTTTCATTACTACAAGTTCTCATGGGTCAAAATAGATTATCATAGTTTATAGTATTTATTTAAATTATTATGACCAAAAATTGTATCGTCTCATGCCGTGCCGTTACGGCACGAGTTATTTCTAGTGAAAAATAAAACCAATAAAGAGACTTCTGAACCTACACTTTTTATATATGTAGATAAATATAGAAGTGTCATGGACAACACTCCAAGCAAACACCTCAAAAATTCCAAAACTATCTATATATTTTCTAGAAACTATATAAATGCCCTTAATCCAACAAATATGGATGTCCAACGGATTTTCAAGGTTGCATCCGGGCCAAATCCGTAATCCGTTGAATTTCAAAAATCTCATCCGCGTCCAACCCATTAGCGAATGGTTCGGGCATCCATACACAAAAATACGGTTGGTCCCGGTTAAATCCTCGGATTACGGATAAAATGATCACCCCTAGTTCTACTCTTGAAAGCCCGATTTTGAATATAGTTAGGCCCATGAGTTTCTAAGATGGTGTCAAAGTCAGGCCTGGATGGTGTGCCGACTCCATGTCTTAGATATCGGTGTTTTCGTATTTCAGAGATCATGTTAATTCCGTTCAATATGCAGCTCAGTTATCCATATTTGGTGTTATTCAGTCTAGTGTTCAGTGTTAATCGTGTATTCGAGTTTGAGGAGGGGGTGTTAGAAATAGTCCCATATCGATCCTCAATATTTGTGAAGTTTAAGATCCTTAGGAAAACTACTATTGAAAGCCTGTTTTTGAGGATAATTAAACTCATCAATAGTCCAAGGAAAGGCGGTGTATATGTACGTGGTCTAAAGAGCGGTCAAGATTGTCCCAAATCTTGGCAGTAGAGATTATGCCGCAGTCCCCAACGAACCCAACTCATGAGCTTACATCGGCTATCAATCAACTAGCCTATTATCTAGTTGGCCCATACAAACAATTAAATCAAGAATTAGTCAATCCCGGACACACCTTTTTCTCTTGCGAATTATGGTTATCGTGCCTATTCATCGGCACTCCATTTATTACATCTCTCCCACCCTAATAAGGAAAATAGCATGTAAGATGAGAAAGAGATAAAAAGGGATACTCGAACAATTACAAAGTATCTTAGGAAGAAATTTTTTGACAGGGTAATAAGTTTTAATTTTTCAGTGTTTCTACGGCATGTTTGGTTTCCTTACCACCCTATTCACGAACTTAACTTAAACATTTCAATTATTTTCACAAGTCTATCAAAGATAAACAAGATCTAGTTGGATCCCAGCCGATCAAGATGTGTGCACAAAATTCACTAGATACGAAAACTAATAAAAATATCTTCTTCTTCTTTAAATATTCAATTGCCTTCTCAATAACCTGCACAACAAAAACTTGAATCCTCTTTTGATCAATAACTTGCACAACATAACGGAGTCCGTTAACAATGAATTATCACATGATTTCTTTAGATTTAATAATAGTTTTAAAGATCTTGTCGATACTTTGATCTAGTTTGAGTGACCTTTATGTCAGAAGAGAAGGCTCTCACGAATAATCAAACTAGGTGCAATCTAAGTTTCAACAACCGTTAGTCAATCAAATCAAGTGAAAACTAAAATAACAATATAATTATCTAGTTTCCCACCAACAATTTTCGTAGAGATTCTTGATCATACAGAAGTCTTTAAACGATCGGTCGTAAGAGATTTCGCCTAATTAAGTTACTTTCCTCTTCAGATAGACGACTCCACCAGAAACAACATGAATGAAGTTTTCCTGACTCTTAGGATAGTTTGCAAGAAATGCAAACTCAAATATTTATAGACCAAGGTTGTTTGGACAACAAGGAAATTCCAAAACCGAAATATTCTCAAGATATGCATTAAAGTACCTAATCTTGGTTTTCCTATTTCCAATTAAAAGTCAAACAATATTTCTGAAATCTATGTTAGAAATTTTTTATTATTAGTTTAGCACATAATTAACTAATAAACCTTCTCCAAAGGATATGTTTTAATTGCTGGTAACTAAAACATATATATTTGAAAACCATAATTAAATGCTTTTCAAAATTTCGGTTTGGGATCACCTTGATCAACAAGGAATATCTTTGAAAAATTATTGATAAGAGTTATGTACATGATTAAATAATATCGACAACTTGAAGGTTTCCTATCTTAGCAAACCCTAATTCCAAAATCACCCAAAAAATAAAGAAATATGTGAATATTGGAAACTCGGTTTTGCTCTTGGGACCGGTTATACCATGGTTCACAATATAGGTTGTGACCAGTTATACCATGCTTCCCAATGTAGGTTGTGACCGGTTACACCTTGCTTCCCAAAGTAGGTTGTGACCGGTTACACCTTGCTTCCCAAAGTAGGTTGTGATCGGTTACACCTTGCTTCCTAGTGTAGGTTGTGACTGGTTACACCTTTCTTCCCAAAGCTAGTTAGGATCGGTTACACCTTGTCACACAATCTAGGCTATGGCCGGTTATACCTTAATTCTCAACATAAGTTAAGATCTGTTCTACCTTGTCATCTTGCATTGGTCATCCAAATTCAATAAAGAACCGGACCAACACACTTATGATTTCCCTTTCAATTATGAAAAAAATTCATACATCTACTTCCTTAAACCAATGTAATAATACATATTTTTTGAGAATGAAACCACACTTATATCCTACACATAATCAAGTAACTAAATACATAGATTATGTTGATGTCGTATTTACGAAGTTCAAAAGATAAGTGTTATACTTTGTAATTCAATATAATTCCTTGATACTTTGATCATAATGCTATGACCAAGTCTAATCAGAGTATCATGAATATAGCTTCGCATGTTATGTTTTCAATATAACGCGACTTTAAATATACGTTAGGAATGAAAACAAGATCAAGTCAATATTACTAACCTCAAGTGGAAGGATGATGTGTTTGTTACTGTCGTTATTTTTTTACATTCTTCAGGTCTTCAGAGTAATACTTGTAAGTCTCAACTTTCCTAGACTTTTTAGTCTAACCTAAACGAAGTTGACTCTAGTAATTAATCAAGCGACTCTAGATGAGTTTTGGTACTAACATATGACAACCAAACTTGACATACCAACGCTTGGTGGGTTTAACCGAGCTATGCTCTAACAATCTTCCCCTTTGTCAATTTTAGCGACAAAACTCTATTACATATATATGGAGATAAATGAATTATAAAATAACTCATTCTCCATACGCTTGATTCCAAGTTTCAACGATACAATATCCTGCATATATTCAAAAAATAAATGTCAATGTTGACATTTGAATAACAAAAGCTTTACTCACCCTAAAGTAAAGCTAGGTAAATATTCAATATGAACATCTTTGTTATTCCCCTTTTGTAGTATGAATTACTGCACAACAAGATGATATGTTTCTCCCCCTTAGTTTATGCTTTACTCTTTCGTTAGATATAATGTTTTAAACACATATATACTTTCCCAGTGATCATAAATATCTTGTTTACTCCATATATTAGAGCATTGCTCGGTCGAACTACAAGTCTTTTGGATGGTTACAACCTTTACTTGTTAATTAGAGTTCAATGAGTTACTAGTTAACTAATGGAGAAACCTTGACTCAGAGGATTAAAATTTTCGTGATTGATATTGTTATTGCATTGCTCGGTCGAACTAAAAAGTGTTGCTATCTCAAGCTTGTTGTCAAATTTATAATAATCCTCTACGCTAAGACCCCTCTCTTGTTGACACTAGAAGAACTTTTACAGTACGTGTACAAGCATTAAAACCATAAAAATACCAAGGTATTTAAAAAAAAGTTTATATCCATCTTAATTGACACTAAAAGCACTTGCACCTTCATAGATACCGATTTAGCTCAATAGTTGGATTGTTTAGTAGAACTCACTGCTCACCTCATTGTCACAGTGGAAAATGGAGATAAAACTATCAACTTAGGTATTTCTAATAAACTTTAGTGGTCAATGGAAGGGAGATTCGAGATTATTTCCTCATGAGGGATGTGATGTAGTACTATAGGTGTTGATTGGCTCAGAACTCCGTGGGATGTAATTTTCAACTTAAGCTTCATTTATCATGGCAAGAAGATTACACTTTTTGGTGCCATAAAGAATACTTATCTAAAGATGATAAGTGCATGTGCAGTTAAGAAGTTCTTCAAAAAAGAACATTCATGGCATTATGGGGCATTTATTTTATATTACAACTTCAACAACCAACCAAAAGGTACCACCACCTAGACAATTGTTATTACAAGAGTTTTCAGATGTATTTCAAGAACCAAATTCCTTACCCCCAACAAGATCACTATACCGCACCGTTCCTCCCAAACCCAATTCAATGCCTACTAATCAAATTGAAAAAGCGGGGGTCTAACAACCACACCTAATATTTCGTTAGGAAATCTGTATGGACTAACTCCAACATAATTCTAAGAGAATCAATTAGACAGTCATACTTAATCAAGGAAAAGATATCCAAGAGTTATATCTCTATTTCTCAATGTAATCATCAAATCAAACAAATAGAATCCGCGAGCCTGATTATTATGAAAAACAACTTGAACGATACCAAAGACCAATGTTCAAGTGTCAATCAATTTTAATCAACAACCAAAGGTTGGATTTACCAATTGATTGAACTACGCACAACCTGTGATATTTCAATTATATAAACAAATATAGTGCGAAAAAGAAATAACACAGACACCAGAAGTTTTGTTAGCGAGGAAACCGCAAATTCAGAAAAACCCCGGGACCTAGTCCATATTTGAACACCACACTGTATTAAGCCGCTACAGACTCTAGCCTACTACAAGTTAACTTCAGACTGGAATGTAGTTGAGCCCTAACCAATCTCACACTGATTAAGGTATAGTCGCGTTCCTTACATCTCTGAATCCTAAAAGAACTCTATGCACTTGATTCATATAGCTGATCTCACCCACAACTAAGAGTTACTACGACCCAAACTCGAAGACTTGATAAAAAATCTCTCTCTCACAGAAAAGCCTATTATAGTAGATAAATCTGTCTCCCACAGAAATACCTACAAAGTTTTTATTCTGTTGTTTGATAAATCAAGATGAACAGGAACCAATTGATAATCCGGTCATATATTCTCGAAGAACAGCCTAGAAATATCAATCACGTCATAATAACTTAACCATATGGTTGTAGAACAAGTTATTATGGAATCACAAAGAATGAGACGAAGAGATTTGTGATTACTTTTTATATCTTACCTATCAGAGATAAATCTCGAGCAAATCTTAAAGAAGTTAGTACTCAATACGATAGAACAATCAGAACACGCAAATACAGAGAAAATAGTTGGGTCTGGCTTCAGAATCCCAATGAAGTCTTTAAGTCGTTAACCTATAATGGTTTTAGGAAAAACCAAGGTTAAAGGAGAATCGAAACTAGTCGCAACTAGTATCACACATGATGTGTGGGGATTAGGTTTCCTAGTGGCTAGAGTTCTCCCTTATATAGTCTTCAAATAAGGGTTTGATAACTTTGTAACAAAGTGTTTGAGGGTGAAAACTGTTTCTGATAATTTTGGTAATTTTGGGTGTGTGGGTGAGAAACAAATCTAAACCCTAAACAATGTACTGCACGTGAGTACTTTTGATTCGAGAGATCAATTTGTACAATCCTGGCCTAAACCAAGAAATGGTCGTTCCAGGCTTGCTTGGGTCACAAAGTGAAGGATAAGGGTTGGTCTTAGGGAGGGAAGCGAAGAAAGTGTTGAGACCAGAATAGTTGATTCTGGAAGTGTGGGCGTTTTATGACATGTATCAGAAAGTAGAACTGGTAAGCAGGACGGAAAGCTACCAGGTGATTTATAGATATTGTGTGTTGCCGACCAAAACTTGTCCTTTGGTGGAAATAGGCGAAACCTATTTATACAAGTCATAGTGAAACGTACCCTGGTCTCGTAGGAAGTGTAAATGATTGAGTGGTGGAAGAAAAGAGTAACGTGTAACTGCCATACGTTATGCTTCCATGATGAAGGACGTGAATTCGTGTAAGCGCCAGTCATTACTCTTCCATGATGAAGGAAATGAATTATTTACACCGTTACTTCTCACCACCACTAATTATCCTACTTCATGACACTTTCTTGTAATGGGCGCATTGCACGCCGCACGCTGTAAACCGCCATACCAATACCGTGATGAGCATCCCCATTTTGTGACATATTTTGATGTCTCGAGTGTTTCCGTGGGAACATGTAGCACTTTTCTACGTGTGGCAAGTTAAAATTAAGACACTTGCCGCAGGTAAATATCATGTAATGCTAGGCTCGTCTTGTCTAGTCGTGAGATTATCGGTTCATTGGCAAACTTGGATGGCTGAGATTGCATCTCATAAAGAAGGATGGCCATTGATTATGGCCACATATTGTTGTATAGTGAAGTGGCGTCGGCCACATGCTAATGGCATACCGGTGGCGTAGCCATGGCATGGAGGCATGAGAGTAGCCGCGACATAGTGGTATGCCAGAGACTTTGCGGCATGGACAAAGCTAAAGATTGGCTCCGCAGCAAAAGTTAGGTTTTGGCGCCGTCGGAAAAATTTGGTGTGGTTGGAAATATTTGGCGTGGCCAAATCTTGGCGCCTCGGAAGGATTTGGCGTGGCCAAGTTTTAGCGCCGTGGAAGAATTCTCCTTGTAAGATTTGGGGGCCGATAAGAAAAATGGGGTCGACTTTGTTTGGAATACATATGGCGCATTTAGGGGGACCTGATTGGTCGATAGGAAGTGGAGATGGCGAGCTAGGGCGTGGCCACACTTCCAGTGAGCTGCAGCGGATTTAAAATGACCTGATTGGTCGATGGAAAGGGGGCCGACGAGCAGCATGGGGCCGACCTCATTCGGAATGCTGTGGCGCATTTAGGGCGACCTGATTGGTCGATGGGATGTGGGGCCAAAAATCTAGGGCGTGCCCATACTTCCGGTGCGTTGCGGCGGATTTAAAGCGACCTGATTGGTTGAGGGAAACAGGGCATGTTTAGGATGGGGCGTGGACAATGGAAAGTGGTGCCAGCTGGCCTAAGGCATGGCCACGCCTCCCTTTACTGCTGCGGTTCCCAGTTTTTCTGATTCTGGGCTAGGTTTTGCACCTGCTAATCCATGGAGGATTAACTACCTAGTTTTTCTAGACTTAATTTTTGACAAGCAAGGTCTAGTATGTTGCACGAGGCGCGAAACCCTGACTTCTGCAAGTTAGTAAGGTTGATTGAATTCTATGTGTCGACACAGAGCTCTTTTAAGTTCATTGCCAGATAGCAACATGCTTTTCTGATTGAATACCTTATGCAGAGATCTACTCTACTGCGAGTGAGCACGAATCGTCATGCCATATCAACATTAAGAGTTCAGCCGGAGAACATAGCATAGAAGGCATTCAGAGGAACTAATATTAAGTGAATATGCGCGAGGCGCCGAAATTTACAGAACATCTGGGATTCGCCAGTCTGGATAAATTTTATGTAAGTATATTGAGCGGCTCAATAAATTTTCCAGTGGAGAGGTTAGCACATGTGGCTCTGTTTCCTTGTAGAGTAACGTCACATCGGATGCAAGGTTTTACGATTTTAACCATAAGCTAAAAACCACCATCAACATTAAGTCCCCTGCTTAGCATGCAACAGTGGCATTGTTGTGGGGTAAGCATGAGATGGTGACGGTCAAGAGAAAAATCGAAGGGGGGGCAAGACGTGAAGAGTTTTCCAGGGAAATTCAACTAACCTTTAGTGGAAGGCATGAGGAATCCGTGATCTTTGTATTGACGACTTGGCGCATTTACGGCTCGAACAGGGGGTGTTGACGTAGAGTCTTACTTCCCGGAACATTGGTGCCAATTTGGGCCATGGGGTGGTGAAGACGGTGCTTCTGGTCTGGGAATGACGGATGCGCGGCTTTGAACGGTGGAGATTGCGTTGTCTTGAACGGTGAAGATGATGGCTCAACCTTGGCTGAGCGGAGATGATACTGCAGAATGGCGAATAACGCGACTAGCTTGGAAAATCCGATGGTGCGGCTAGCTCGGAATAACGCTATTATCTTGGGCGCGGACTTCTGGCACAGTCCTGGTACGACTAACTTGGAGAAGCGGATAACGCATCTAGCTTAGCATGGCAGTTGGCGCAGCTAGCTTGGAGCAGTGGATGGATGCGGCTAGCTTGAAAAGCCATTGGAGCGCTGAATTTGGAAAGGCCAATGGAGCGGATAGCTTGGAAAGTCCAACTGCGTGGCTGGATCGGAAGGGCCGATGGATATATCCGTGTCCTGGTGGATGGCACAGATTTTTCTTGGAGTGGTTGATGACGCGGCCAGCTTGGAATGGCGCTGCTAGCTTGGACGCGGACTTCTGGCATGGGCGTGGTGCAGCTGGCTTGGTAAAGATGAGGCCACGGGGCATTGTCATAGTGTTGGACTGGACGTGGAGATTAGCGCCATGGAACGCCCACACCTTGGGCCCAGCTGCCTTCTTTCGTGCGTAGCTTAAAAGAGAAACCTTCCTTCATTCTAATTCCAAAAGTGTTGTGCTTATAAAAGGAAACCTTCTTCCACCCAAACTCCAAAGTAATATGTGTATAAAAGGGGTCGCATATCTTATTTTTTTATAAAAAATATCGGCTTTGTTTTCACCTTTCCGCGTTAGCAGAAAAGCAGAGAAGTAGGCGAGCGCACTCCAGGTATGTGTTCCAACGTTTTTTCTCTTCTATTTTTTTATTATTATTGGTGTAAACCCTAGCCATAAACATATTCTCCATAAACCCATAGAAATACTTTTGTATGAATGATTCTTCCCTGCTAGCAGCCTCGTAGTAATATTAGCCATCACAATAGTAAGGAGGCCAATTATTATGCAAAATAGGTGCGCGTGAATGGGTGGCTTCCGTTAGTTCTTCTCACGTGAAAAACTAGCTTTAGGGTTTCCTTTTCCTCTTGTACATGTGTACACAGTTTCCGTGGTGGAAACATTCTTCTTTTGTCCGTGAGCATATTTCCCATGACCAAACGTAACTTGGACGAGGTCATGCTTTCCGTGGCTTCATATGTTCCCTACGGCATTGCCTTGTTTCGGCCAAGATCGTACTTCCCGCGACGCTACGCGCATCTCGTTGAGCAGTCCCCATTCTTTTAGTTGTGAATACCATGATACGTAGTCAAAAGAGAGATTTTCGTAGAAAATATGTTGTTGACCCTTGATTGTGGTAACCAATTTTTTTGATAAAATCTCCATGTATGATTTTCTTCAAAGTAGTAATTCTTTGCTTTTGCTTCATTGTAGTTACTTCAAAAGCATAAGGAATTTTGTTAAGATGTCACCTGAAAGTAGTTCCGCCGCCGCGTTAAGGAGTGTCAACAACTCCAAACCGAACACATATGATGAGTTCTTTATGAAGTCTGGTACGATTACAAGGACCCATCCCAAATTCGTGGAAACTCTTCTGACTGATTCGGAGAATGATAGAGAAGTCCAATTAGTCTGCCACGGGCGTATAATGAGGTTTTGCCTTCATAAGAAAGAATATCTGGCTTCTCCCATAGACTTAAAAATCTTCCTTAGTCCATTGCGCTCTTATGATAAATGGATGAAGTTCATGATGAGCCGCGATCACATAAAGGACAACTTAACTGAGGCGCAAATCATGCATGCTGTCATGGCGCCTGCGATACTTCAAATTAGAAAAGATGTTGCAGGGTTGATTACTTTCATCTCCAGGTGGTGCCCGGAAACTCACACAACTATATGTAGATGGGGTGAAATGACTATTTCTTTGGAAAGTGTAGTCGTTCTGTTGAGTCTCCCGATATTCGGGAATCTTGATTTTATCTTGCCTGAGGAAGAAGAAAAAATGCGTGCCACTTTGGTCACAAAAGCAGCGGGATGTGTTTGAAAAATTATGAGGAGAAGTGCTTCTATAACTGGTGGGTATCTGAGTGGTTCCCTGGTGAGCCAGGGTCGGATCTAGTGCCAGATGATATGCTCCATGTTGCTGCATTTTTAGCACTGTGGCTGTCCAGAGACATTTTCGATGATGGCTCTGGTAAGAAGGAGATAAGACAGGAGCTTATCAAATTTGCCATCAAATTTTCGAAAGGAGTTGTTCTTCCCATTAGCGGCTTGTTTCTTGGTTCTTTGTACACCCAATTGGATCATCTTGCCATGGACATGTATGCTTCAAATGGTTATATGAAAGTGAACTCATACATTCACGTCGCTTTTCTCCAGGCGTGGTTGTTGGAGCATTTCAAAAATTATGCTCCTAACCCCGAGAGTTTTGTTTTCTGATGCATATGGCGGTTATAGGATACTTCGTTGGTTGGAGAGGCATCCAAGAGCCGGCGTAAAGCTCATTGATTTCCTTGAAAATTCGCATGCAGTTAATTTTCTTCCTTAGACCCCGGCCCATGCCTCCATAGTTAAGCCGAATACTTTTGTCGTTGTTCCGAACTTGACTTTATTTTCTGCTGGAGAGAATATGAGTGTTTGAGAGATTGTATTCGTGCGAAGCTGTAACTCTAGGAACGTTCCATCATTATTCCAGGGGTATTTCAAGGCGGTCCTTTATAATATTGATAGGGCAGCCCGGCATATGGGATTTGACCAAGGGGTTCCATTTATTCGTCAGCGGGCCGCTCCGAAAGAATTGTTACCAGCTGCTCTTGATGCCAGTATTCTTGCACCAGGTAAAACCCTTCCTTTCTTACTCTTGGGATAAAGACCTATGAAGACTCCCAAATATAATATCTTCTGGCAAGGAGAGTTCCTCGCCATTCATCAGTTCGTGCAGGATGTTGTGAAAAATCCGCGTGGTTAACCTTCCTCTGTGGTTCTAGTGAAGTATAAGTTGTTAAAAGAGCTTCCATTGGGTAAATGAAAATCCTATAGATTGGGTGCATACTATCTCCAGAAGAAGGAGGGAAGGTCAAAAAATCGTGCAGGCAGTTTCCGAACAGATTCGGCGGCTCTTGTGACCTTCAGTTCTTTCAACACGCAGGTGTGTATGATTCTCTGACTTGGATGAATTGCATAAGTTTTCCACTTCGTCGCTAACTCTTCCTTTTGACTTAGGGTCTTGGTGACTCGATTATTTTTTCTAGACTCGCCCGTGACCAAAGGACGGCATCTTCTAATAAAGGAGGCGACGAGACTGAATCCCTCGAAGAAGAATCCGAGGAGGAAGAAAGCTCGAGATACGATGATGAGAGGAGTACTTCTGATTACAATAATGAGTCTTCTTCCAGTGGGCCAACAAATGATTCGGTGAGTTTTCCACATCCCCCCTCTTCTTAGGTCATTTAATTATTTTCACCGAATAAGTGATTAATTGGTGATATTTACAGGAAGAGGATGCTTCAGAAAATAACTCTGAGATGGAGATCCATGGAAATGAAGATGTAACAGTGTCTCCAGTCATGGAAACCGTACCTGTTAGCAACCAAAAAATGGGAACTGATCATCGTGAAGACGTTGATGTGCTTTAGATGATGGAAAACGCCCCTACAGCTGCGGGCGCGATTGTAGCCAAATAATCCTTACTGGTCGAGGAATCGATTGCAGACGCCACTTTCGATCCCCCATTCTTGATTCCTCACGAAAATCATGTGTTGGTTGGAGGCTTCAATGTACCGGCTAAACATGAGGAGTTATATACCATAATATGGGAGAGATATGGACACATCGCAAAAGCGAAGAAGATCACTAGCCGGTTCGCGTTGGTTAAGCGAGAGGAAGAAATATTATCTTCAATTTGTGATATGTGCAAGGTGACTGGTCACACCATTTCTGGAGATGTAATCTCAAACTGGGAGTTCCATCGGGATATGTGTGTAAACTTTGAGTTTAACGCTTTCTGGTTCTGTGAGGGATTTTCCGAGATCCAAAGGCTGCAGGCTGAAACGTTTGATGGTCCTTCTGCGGATTTAATTAATCAACATGAGGTATAAGTCGAGAAATTGTCCCAGGAATTAAAGCTGAAGCAGGCGGCTCTTTAAAGTATGAAAGACATTTTCTCCAAGAAGAACGAGCCATTGTTAGGCAATTTTCCTTGAATACTTTTATTTTCTGAATTTCTTTTCTTAGGTTTCTTTTTTTTGAAAGGCAAGAGAAACGCCCAGTTTATGGTTTGGTCTTCTGGTTTTTGGATTGATAGATGGTTTCTTTTTATAAGAGTTTTTGGATTATTTTTGGAGTAATGGTTTTTGATCAATTGATATGTTCAAAAATCTGAATTACGAATGTAAGTAGCAAAATCATTCAGAACCGTGAACGTTGCATGAGAAAGGAAGAGACATGAAATCTTGGTATGATTGGGTCATCGGCTTCCATGATAAATGTGGAAATCTAACCAATAGGTCGTGTAAACATCATCTGGCAAACTTACTCGCTTTAGGGTCTTTCACCGGGAGTCTTCAGGTAGTAAATCCGAGTCTTTACGTAATGCCCTTATTTCCACGAGAAGTCCTTGGCCGTTCTTTATTGTCGGTGGAACATCTTTATATCGATCCCTAGTAAGATGGAGAATCTCTAGTCCCCAGACGCAATTCTCCTGAAACCCCTCTTTTCTTGGATGATGCGCTTCAAAGCATGGCATTCGCCAGTAGGATGATGGAAATGAGAGTCAGATTTGTAACCGAGAGATTAATCTCCCACTGTGGTTGCCAATTGTTTGAGGGTGAAAACCGTTTCTGCTGATTTTGGTAATTTTGGGTGTGTGGGTGAGAAACAAATATAAACCCTAAACAATGTACAGCACGGGAGTACTTTTGATTCGAGAGATTAATCTGTACAATCTTGGCCTAAACCAAGAAATGGCCGTTCCAGGCTTGCTGCGGTCACAAAGTGAAGGAGAGGGGTTGGTCTTAGGGAGGGAAGCGAAGAAAGTGTTGAGACCAGAATAGTTGATTCTGGAAGTGTGGGCATTTTATGACTTGTATCAGAAAGTAGAACTGGTAAGCAGGATGGAAAGCTACCAGGTGATTTATAGATATTGTGTGTTGCCGACCAAAACTTGTTCTTTGGTGGAAATAGGCGAAACCTATTTATAAAAGTCATAGTAAAACGTACCCTGGTCTCGTAGGAAGCGGAAACGATTGAGTGGTGGAAGAAAAGAGTAACGTGTAACTGCCAGACGTTATGCTTCCATGATGAAGGAAGTGAATTCGTGTAACCGTCAGTCATTACTCTTCCATGATGAAGGAAATGAATTGTTTATACCGTTACTTCTCACCACCACTAATTATCCTACTTCATGACACTTTCTTGTAACGGGCGCATTGCACGCCGCACGATGTAAACTGCCAGACCAATACCCTGATGAGCATCCCCCAGTTTGTGACATATTTTGATATCTCGAGTGTTTCCGTGGAAACATGTAGCTGATGTGATTTATATATAGTGGTGAAAAGAGTGTCATTTCTCAGACTTGTGAAGGATTTTTTCAGACTTAAATTCAAAACTAAAATAGAAAACACACTAAAAATTATAGCAAACTCAAACAAAGATGATATCAATATTAAAAGAAACACTGAGGCTAAGATTCCACTATTTTCCAAGTTCAAAGTGATTAAACAAGTACTTATATTTATACAATTTTCTCGTTTAATTTGATTCTAAAATATTGCAACAAGTAGATTTTCAAAATTACAAGTGTACATCCGAAGCATAGAACATCAAAAAACTAGGTCCAGGTATGCTCTATCAAAAGAAATAACAATTGCTGAACAAAAATCATTCAAACAATTTTCGATCAAGGCAAATAATCATATAATAATTGCAAATAAATAAATAAAATAGAGTATACCACTTTTTGATGGAAAAATAGCTTCCTCTATCGCCTCAACATTGGGGTTTAGCTCCTCATATTAATCATGATCTCAATATATGTGTTTATGACTCAAAATATGATTAAAAGGATGACAAGTAATAACACAACCGATTCGCAACAGTCTGAATGTGTTACAGAATCTCTGTTACAAAGAAGAAACAGTTGTTAAAGACCTATTCTATTACTGTTGGTAAACGATATATATTTTCTGTTGTTGAATAACTATAGTACTCTGCGACAGATTCTTGTGCGTATTATGTTCTTTGTGTTCTTCGTATTGCAGCAGCAGAAATAAAACTCTAACTTGTGATTTCAGCTTCCTGTTCTCCTCTAAACTTCCCCAAAGTATACGTAAACCTTGATCGACTTCCCAACAGCCTATATATCCTCAACAACAACCCTAAATCTCGATTAAATCTCCTCTTTTCTTCGAAAAAAAGTCCCAAAATTTTCCACTTTCCAAACTCTTCTCTACGCATTTTTGAGCCATACAGTCCCTCTATTAGATTGATATGAATCTCAGGAAAGATTATCTTGCCTCAAATCTCCCGTAACTGCCAAATATAATCAAACAAAATCCCGAGTAACTCTCACTTATCCCGGTCCCATGTTTCCTTCTTTCGGCTTATCCACCCCAACTCAGGCGATCTAATCACACATACCATCCCTGTTAGGTTGTATCAGGTCCAGCCCAATTGATTTGAGTGATTGAATCTCTTTAACTCTGCCCCAAAATTCGAACCCTAAATCTGTTCGTGAAGAAAATATTTTTCTGCCATTTTTTAGCATTTAAATCGTTAAGAAGATGATGCCCCCTATCCTATGATGGGGTGACAATAGCAGGTGCCTTAGGGGGTGTCATGAGGGTGCCCCTTATCCAAACCGGGGGTCCGTTTAACAAATGTTCTCCGGGGTGCTTTTGACAACTTTTCGAGCCGATTTTTCCAAAAATGTTTATTGGCCAAAAATACCTACACACACATAAAACACCATAATAAGTACAAAAATGAGCATTATCAATATAAAGAATCTAGACAAATCAGACACAAAAATGTGTCTATCAGTAGCACTTTTCTACGTGTGGCAAGTTAAAATTGAGAAGCTTGTCGTAGGTAAATAACATGTAATGCTAGCCTCGTCTTGGCTAGTCACCTAAAACATGTCGTGAGCTTATCAGTTCGTTGGCGAACTTGGATGGCTGAGATTGCATCTCATGAAGAAGGATGGACATTGATTATGGCCACATCTTGTTGTATAGTGAAGTGGCGTTGGAAACATGCTAATGGCATGTCGGTGGCATAGCCATGGCATGGCAGCATGAGAGTAGTTGCGTCATAGTGGTATGCCAGAGACGTTGCGGCATGGCCAAAGTTAAAAATTGGCTCCGCAGCCAAAGTTAGGGTTTAGCGTAGTTGGAAAGATTTGGCGTGGTTGGAAATGTTTGGCGTGGCCAAATCTTGGCGCCTCGGAAGGATTTGGCATGGCCAAGTTTTGGCGCCGTTGGAAGAATTCTCCCTGGAAGAATTAGGGCTTGGTGTGGCCAAGGCGCCGTGGAAGAATTCTCCTTGGAAAAATTGGGGGCCGGTAAGCAAAATGGGGCCGGCTTTGTTCAAAATGCGTGTGGCGCATTTAGGAGGAACTGATTGGTCGATGGGAAGTGGGACCAACGATCTAGGGTATGGCCACACTTCCAGTGCGCTGCGGAGGATTTAAAGCGACCTTATTGGTCGATGGAAAGGGGGCCGACGAGCAGCATGGGGACGGCCTCATTCGTAATGCATGTGGCGCATTTGGGGCGACTTGATTGGTCGATGGGAAGTGGGGCCGACAAGCTAGGTTGTGGCCATAATTCCGGTGTATTGCGGCGGATTTAAAGTGACCTAATTGGTCAAGGGAAATAGGGCCGGTTTAGGATGGGGCGTGGCTAATGGTAAGTGGGCGCTAGCTGGCCTACGACATGGCCACGCCTCCCTTTGCTGCTACTGCTCCCAGTTTTTCTGATTCTGGGCGCGGTTTTGCACCTGCTAATCCATGGCGGATTAACTACCTAGTTTGCCTAGGCTTAATTTTGACAAGCAAGGTCTAGTATGTTGCACGAGGCGCGAAACCCTGACTTCTGCAAGTTAGTAAGGTTGATTGAATTCTATGTGCTGACACAAAGCTCTTTTAAGTTCATTGCCAGAGAGCATCATGCTTTTCTGATTGAATACCTTATGCAGAGATCTTATTCTTGATACTTGGAGATTCGTGCTACTCTGCTGCGAGTGAACACGAATCGTCATGACATATCAACATTAAGAGTTCAGCCGGAGAAAATAGCATAAAAGGCATTCAGAGGAACTTATATTAAGTGAATATGTGCGAGGCGCCGAAATTTACAGAACATCTAGGATTCGCCAGTCTGGATAAATTTTATGTAAGTATATTGAGCGGCTCAATAAATTTTCCAGTGGATAGGTTAGCACACGTGGCTCTGTTTCCTTGCAGAGTGGCGTCACATCAGATGCAAGGTTTTATGATTTTAACCCTAAGATAAAAACCACCATCAACACAAAGCAATCAATATTCACCGTTAGATGAAACCTTATTTAAGATTGAAGCTAATATCTTTACACAGTTAGATGGTCTTAGCTTGTTACACAAAAATGAAATATACTTTCATTTAGATATGGGTAACCGTACCTAAACGTGTATATTGAGTTAGCTCAATAATAATTGACCGAAGTTAGCCACATGAACACTTTTGTGTTAACCATGTTCATCTTAACACTTCTTGATCAAATGCTAATCAAATAAATCTAATTGTGTTAATAATAGAGTTGTTCAATTGTTTATATTCTCATAGAAGTATACAAGAAACAATTGAAGCAAAATCGGATTGATTCAAAAGAATCAGTTCATGAACATTTTAGCCACGGTTTGCAAAGATTGCATTCCTTAATTTATAAATGTATTTTCTCATGAGTATTAAAACATACTTAAACGATTTTAGAACTTAACCACATAAGTTTGCAAACGGGTACGCAAACTTAAGTTCCAGACTTGATCCTTTCTGGCAGTTCGCAAAAGGGTATGCATACTACCATTCCAGACCGAACTCAGGTGAATAAGTTTGAAAACGGGTACGCAAACTTAGTTTCCGGACTTTGACAGTAAAACCGTTCGCATACTGGTATGCATACTTGGTTCCCGGACCTAAATCAGTTTTACAACAGTTAGCATACGGGTATGCATACTATGTTATATCTAATGACTAATTGTTCTACACTCCCATTTCAATCATTGAAACATTCTTAGAAGATGACAATAGCTGTCCCACACAAACTATTAGCCTATAAGCATTTTTCAAGTGATCGAATGATCAATGCGAAAGATTCCGAGTCTACATCAAATGACCGTCTCACACAAATCATGTAAGATGTTACCAGGTGATTTTCACATGATCATCTTTTGACTTTCGTCAAGAATAATGATGGACGTAGTTAAAGCAAAAATATTTTCAACACATATTTCGAGAAAAATATAAGCGAGTTAAACTCAGCTCGAAATATCAAATCAAATGTGTATAATGTAAAGTATTAAAGACATAGCTATATGACTTTTTCTCAATAGGAGATAAAATAAAATAAAATTCAGAGTGATAGATGAGTTCAAGTCTCCACATAGCTTTTGTTGATGAAGTCCCACAAGCTCCCCTTAGTAGTTCTTCGTCTTTAATTGATGAACGTCGTGAAGTCTAAATCTCAACTACATATTTTATCCTAATCCGAGACATAGCTATAAGTAGACTAAAAATCAAGACTTATAGTTTTGAAAAATAAATTTGACAAACAAGCTTGAGATAGCAACGCTTGCGAGTTCGACCGAGCAGTGCTCTAACACAAATACCTTATAGATTCCCTTATATCAAAAAATATGTCATTGAATCTTTGGTTAAGGAGATGATGCAAATAGGAATCACACAACCAACCCAAAACCCCTTTGCATCTCCAATTATGTTAGTTGAGATTTCATGAAACAAATGTTGTTTTGCTCAAAATGAGTTAGAATATCTATGATGTATAATTACAACTAAGGGTGTAGCAGCAGATCCCTTTAAAGTGTCCAGCATGGTCTCTTGGCAAAATTCCACCTGCTTAAAGGATTTAATAGGTTTTCTTAGCTTGACTGGGTATTATAAGAAGTTTGTGAAAGGTTATGGAGCTATCTGCAAACCTTTAACAGATTTCTTGAAGAAAAATGCCTTTACATGGTCAGATGAGGCTGACATTTAAGGAGTTGAAAAAAATTACATGCAACATATCAGTTATGGCTTTGCCATATTTTTCAAATTCATTCATCTTAGAACAGATACATGTGCTAGAGGGGTTAGTGTTATCTTGATGCATGGGGGGGGGGGGAACCATTGGGGGACAAGGTCCTTAGGTCTCTCAACATATGAGAAATAATTGCTATCCATGGTACTGGAAGTCACTACGTGGAGGAACTATTTGATGGGAAATCATTTCATTATTCACACTTACCGATAAATCATTAAATAGTTCATGGAGCAGAAATTGACTTTTGTGTTGCAACAAAGGTGACTTATGAAGCTTTTGGGATTTGATTATGAAATCAAATATAAAAAGAGAATTGAGAAAAAAGTTGCAAATGAAATATCAAGATTACCCACTTCCAATTGCAACACTATCAACATCAGTCAACCAACTTGGGCAATGTATATTATCAAGAGTTATGGGGATGATGAAGCTGCAGACTCCGTCATATCCAAGCTGCTGATTTCTTAAATTCTTGTCACTCATTATACTTACAGTAGTGGGATTTTGAGATAAAAGAATAGGTTATATGTAAGAGTTAGGCATGGGGTCAGACATGCTATCCTTACTTCTTTACATGCTTAAACTATTGGAGGACATTCTGGTATACAAGAGAATTACATGAGGGCTAAGTATTATTTTCATTGGCCTGGTATGAGAGTTTATATTATTTATTTATTTTTCACATGTGATATGTACCAAAGTGAAAAGGCGAGGGTATCCCAATTATACCTCAAGATATAACTTTTCCTTCCTATAAGTCCTTTCCCCGAAAGTGATTGTCTATGGACAGAGTCGAGACAATACAACAAATCTGTTCATAATTTGTGTGATCCTCTATGGATAGGGGATCGAGACAATACAACAACAAAGTGTGTTTACTTGATACAAGGGTTCGGACTTAACCAAACTCAATAGGATTCACGTATCAAGTAAATAGGAATTAACGTTTGTGCAATTTACTTTAATTATAATAAAATAATTATAATGCGGAAATATAAAGTAAATGACACAACAAGATTTTGTTAATGAGGAAACCGCAAATGCATAAAAAAACCGGGGTCCTAGTCCAGAATTGAATACTCTCAGGATTAAGCCTCTATACAAAATAAGACAACTTCGTACAGTTGAGACCAAGCAACTAAACCTATAGTTCACCTAGTTCTGTATGTATTCCCACGCCTACAATCTGTAAACAAGTCACATACTTAGACCAATTACTTTGGTTCGTATTCCAAACGGTAAAGGAACAACAAATCTGTTTGGTATCAACTCTCTTCAACCAAGTGATATGAGTTGCGCAAAGGTTTCCTTGTTTATCTTAACATAACCTCCTTTGCCAGGTTCCAAGATCTATCTTATGTTCAATCACCCAAAGGTAATCGAAAAGATTAAGCCAACAACACTCTTCAACCAAGTGATATGTGTTGATGCCGATCTTCCTCAATTAATCAATCCAATCTACCATAAGGATAAACCGATTATTAATTGGATCCTCTTTTTCCCAAACATGTACTGTGCACACCAAAGATTGTATAAGCCAAGTTAGAAATCTTCAATATCTTCTTTGTCTTCAAATCTTCTTAGATATTCAATAAACACCTGCACACAACTACTTGAATCTCCTGTGATCAATCACACACAGAACGGAGTTTGTTAACAATGGATTATCACAAGATCGTCTTTAGATCTAACAACAGTCTAAAGATCCCTGTCGAAACCTTGAACTAGTTTGAGTGAATCTTATATCAGAAAAGAAGATTCTCAAGCATAAACAAACTAGGTGCAATCAAAGTTCAACCACTGTTAGTTAATCAAATCAATACGAAAACTAAAGATAAACCGAAATATCTAGTTTCCCACCAACGGGTCGCGCTAGAGCTTCTCAATCCCAAAGAAGACTTTAAATTGAGCGGCCGTAAGACATTTCACCTAATTATATTACTCTCCTCTCCAATAGGCGGCTTCACCAGTAACAAAGACAAAAGAGTAAGTGTAGGTTATGCAGGATTTGTTTGCTCGAAATGCAGACTCAAAGTATTTATAGACAAGGAAGTTTGGACACCAAGGAATTTCCAAAACCGAAAATATTCTCAAGATATTTTTCATTACTCCACCAAATTCGGTTTTCATAATTCCTGTGAATGCACTGTCCAAAAATAATTATCGAAATCTCCTTGGAAAATATTTAATTAGCAAATGCACATTACTAATTCTTATTTTCCATATATAATTAAAAACCCTTAATTAAAAAGATTCTTAACTTATTTAAATTCGATCTTGGGATTTACTTCCTTCTTAGCAGTTAAGGAATATTTTTGAACAAAATAGAATAAACATTAATGCATCGTGTTCAAAGAGTGACGACATCTTACTCTTGCAAGTCTTTTCCATGCTTGCTCACTTGAAACCGATTTACCACACTTCCAAACAAGTTTAGAATTGGTTCATTTGATTTTCAAGAACTATGTGATTGATCAAGTACTACTCAATCACAACTCATGGGTTTACGGTTCTACCAAAACAAGTTTCGGTTCTACCTCCATGTAAGTATTGTGCATAGTTACACTAGCTTACCAAAGATACGGCTGACTAGGTACTAGGATCGGTTCCCCACATATATTTGGTATCTAACTTGTATGCACTGCACATGTCCATAGGATCGGTTCCCCCTTCCCAAAAAAGTGTTGCACATGTTAATAGGATCGGTTCCCCTTTCTTCCATAAACCTTGCTGCACCTCATACAAGGATCGGCTCCCCCTGTGATGCACTACACCTCTTACTAGGATCGGTTCCCCTCTTCCCAGTAATAAGTTCAGACATACAAAACCCGATCATATCCCAAGTGATTACTTAAAATCGGTTTCACTAATAAAAGCCATACCAATACATAAGTCAGGCCTCATGTGAATAGTTTTACCAAGAACACAAACAAGTCGTGAGCGGTTATACTAATCACACATATTGGTCTTTCATAAGATATGCAATGAAGAACAGCCCCAATAACGCCTGGCGATTTCCTTTTCGGTTCACAACACATATGATGAACTTACTTCCTTAGACCACATGTAAACATTGTTCCCTAGGATGAAATCCTCACCTCATACCCATACATAATCACAATAGCATTCATACGATTATGTCAATGTCTTATATACAAAATTTAATGGTTAAGCAAGAAACTTCATATTGTATTCCTTAATACTATGTCTATCTAGAGTGTTCATGCTTCGCAGTTATATATTTTCAATATGCACGACTTGAAAGATACGTTAGGGAATGAAACAGTTCAAGTCAAATATTACTAACCTCAAGTGGAAGGATTATGTTGTCGTTGTAGCTCCGCACTTCTTCAAGTCTTCGCACCCTAATACTATCAATCTAACATATACGAAGTTGACTCTAGTACATTTAAATCAAGCGACTCTTAAATGAGTTTTGCTTCACTAAAATATGACAACCAAACTTGACATGCCAACTCTTGGTGGGTTCAACCGAGCAATGCTCTAACACATAAAAATAAAGGGAACATACATATCCAACCACTTTTAATTCCAGAGCATGCTTGGTAGCCTGAATATATAGAAAGACTACCAAAATATGGAGGTAAAAATATTATTCTGGTAGTAGTAGATTGGATTGATAGATGCTTTATAAATCATAATGCTGAAGTCATTTCCCCCAAACTTCATGTGAATAACCTCCCTAGGGGCTCTTTTGATCAGTGTTCCATGCATATAAGTTTTGATTTTTAATGGTGAATGTATGCCTAGCTAAGACTTTCCATTCCATGGTCGTGTGGATTTATGATCTAACTTGTAGAGACATTATAGCTAACTCCTGGTCTATTTAAGCAGTTGGTTCCCCTGCTTATAAACTCAATGCCAAACTTCTTAATACCAAGAAAGGTTTAATAGAACGAAACATAAACTCTTTTGGTAATATTTAAACCAATATATATATACCATTAGAGAGGATCTTAAAGAAATTCAGACTACCGATCCTTCTGACACCATGAATGTCTCCAGACTTAAAGTTATACTTAACTATTTGTATTCTTTAGAAGAGCTTGATAAGCACGAAATTGTTACATTTTATACCCATATTTATATGAGCTATGTCTCAATATTTTTACTAATAACACTATTTTAGTGCTTTTGTAGAAAGTACCAACGATTCTGATTATCCAAAGGAACACACGACCAAAATATAGGTCGAAATGGTGTTTGCCGCGAAAATTAGCAAAGTGGCTCACAACATCAAGGAGAAAGAGTAATTTTGGCTGCCACTTAACTGTTTATGTTGGCACCACTCAAGAAAGTCACGGCCAGACAAAGATTGAAGACAAGGAATTGTCTTTGCATTATTTAGCACGTGAATTCCACTTAACTTTTTATCGGTTTATCAAACATGCGTGGCATCACTCTTCAACACATATCTTAGGTGGTATATCTTTATGTTGCGAGAATGAGAAACCAGTGGTGACGATTCTCAAGTCCTTATAACGGATGGGTTGTTGGTTTTAATAATGGTGACTGTGCATGCACAAAAGAAGATGGAAAATGGAGTGAGTTCGATTAATTGGTGGTGACTTCAATCTGGACTGAAATTAAGGAGGATCTGTGGTCGTGAGAAGATGGCAACGATGGTGATGCAAGAAGAGGGCTGATGCATGAGAGTTAACGAAGTTTTCTTAATTAGTTGGGAATTCAGCTGAAATTAAATGCAGAACTAGTGCAGTGAGAAGGGTCCGTATGTAAGCTAGGATGGAGATAATTGAGATAATATGTCTGCGAAATAAGGAGCGAATCTGGACTTGGCCTGAATTTGCAGGAGCTTCCATGACGAGTGTTGACAAGATTCAAAGGTTCTGTGAGAAGAAAAACTTGAGAAATGTAATGGATGGACGTGACTAAGATTGTGTGAACTGGTGTTTATCATGGGATGTGCGATCATGGAATGGCAAGGAGGTTAAGGTGCTCGGTGTTGTACTCGTGAGATGGACAGAGAATGGAAGCTAGTGCAGTTGCCGAAATTAAGAAATTCAGTGAAGAAGAAAGATAGCTTAAAGTTTGTGATCGGAATTGGGAGATGATGTTCACGACAATAGGACAAAGATCAGGGAGAAAGCGTTGAAGACAGTAGAAATGAGGCACCCAAACTCACTGAATTGGCGATGTATACTGCAGTGGCTTGAGTCCACTACTGATTGATATTGGCAGTTAAGGGAATACAAAGTAGCGTTTGCACTTGGAGTTCGGTAATCGAGTGAATTTGGAAAATGGGTTATGTTTGTCGGACTGGGCCATGTCTTGCTAGGCCCAAAGTGAACTTCTTTGCAGCACTCGTATAAAAGCTAACAGAACACAAAAAAGGATAGGGAGGAGGCCGACGGTCAGAGAGGAGTTTTTGGTTTGGAGGTGTGGCTGTGAAGTGTTGAGATGAAAGGGGAGAGCAACTGATTCCATTGTGGTGACGACACGATTGTTATTGGTTTATCTTTCTTATTTCGTTGTTATTTATTTTGTATGGTTTTTGAGAAACCCGTAGCTATGTTTTAATTTCTTTTTAACTAGGGTTTGATAGTTGAAACCACTTTTAAGCATTAGATCACTTTGATTTGAAACACATATGGTTTTGAGGCTATTTTGATTTGAATAAATTAATTCCATGATTTTGTTTATCAATTTATCAAAATATGAGTTGTTGCTTCACCGGTTCTTATAACCTTTGTGCAAAATTGTTAGGATCGACAATATATTTGTCTGCTTATTTGATGTTTCATGCTTGGGTTTAATTCTTTGATGCGATATGCTTAGAATAGCCAGGTATTATTTGAGAACCTAAATTTTAGTTTCGTATTATTTTCTCACTAATGCAATTTGATGGTGCATGCTTTGGTTTAGTCTTTTGATGTGCCAGCTTAGGGTGTCCCAGTGATATTTGCGACTCTAATACAAATAATAGGTGATGTCGATAGAACAGACGATAAATAAATATTCATTGGGTTTGTTTCATTTCAGTAATTGATAGAAATAGTGATGGATACTGCAAACCCTGGTTACCGACTTTCCGGTTGGATTTATTTTATTTGTTTAGTTTATTTTATTTGTTTTATAATTTGAAAATCCAAAAATATCATTGCTGGTTAGTTTATTAGAGATATTGATTACAGTGTTTCCACCGCTCCTTGTGGGTTCGACCCGTACTTTCCTCTGTCTACAAGTTAGACACCGTGCGATTGCTGTTTATTATATAGGGTTTCCCGAAATCCTATCATTTCTTGGCGCCGTTGCCGGGGAGCGGTTGTGTAATATTGTAATTAGTATTTTTGATTTTGTAAATAGTTAGGTTTTTATTTTATTTATTTTTATTTTTGTACAATATTTTTATTTTATTTTAGGATTTCTTTTTCCTTTTGACTTGTTTTGTATTTTAGAATTTTATTTCAGGTGTCTTTTTGAGGATGATGAGTGCTTCTCAGGAGACATCATCTAAGATGACACTTGGAGAATATAAGCGTAGAAGGCATCATCTGAAATGATGCTTGGGGAATATATGCATGGGCAACGGTATGGAGTTTTTGCTCCACATATGGTGAGTGAAGAATCGCCTCTAATGATATATGAGAAGTATTACAAACACACACTGCCTAGTTTGGAACAAAGGTTAAGAATTCTAGCATGCCAAGAGTTATATGCAGGTGATGATTTAGAGGAACTTGTTTATTCAGAAGATACTATTGTTGAGTCTAACGACTTAGAGACAGTAGACGTTCATAATGAGGTACTCTCTAGTCATTTGGATAGTGAGATTCCTATAAATCACTTAGTCGATGAGTCGATTATTCATGATATTGTTGCTCCATTGAGCTCCTGTTTTGCTGACCCATCTTGTGATTTCCTGATTGCTGATGTGAATGTGGAGGCGATTGGTACTGGTCAGGTAACTGCTGATTTTGAGCCAATATCAGTTTGTTTATCCCACTTTGCAGATTCTGATGATCCTATGCATATTGACATTGTCAATGCATTGCGCCTCCAATGGTTAATCAAGGTAACTCCATAATGAAAATTATTTTCGTGGACTTAGAACCTGATTTAAGAGTTACTGATTTTGATAAACTTGAACCATTATATACATGTTTAAACCATTGTGTTGAGTTTGATAATCCTGTACCTTTTTGCATTGTCAATACATTGCTTCCTATGATTTGTAGTGAAGATAATATGTTGACCGAATGTATTTCAGCTGATTTAGAGTGTGCTTTCCGAATAGAAAATAATAAACATTCTATGTTTGTCGTCCATGTGAGTGATTTATTATCTCGACTAAGGGTTGTTTTCTTTTGGGAATGGATTTACACATCTTTTTGGAAGTTTATAGTGTTTGCAGGTTCATGTTCGCAGCTGCGCTGATTTGTTGGATTGATCCCAACTTTTCAGACTTTATATATATATGCTTTGAAGCTTACTTTGGTGTTTCATCACCTTATTTGAGATTCTTTACATGCGCAAACAATGATACTAAGATTATGATTTATGGGAGTCAACCCATCAGATTTGTTTTCTTTCCTCTATCTTTTATTTCTTTGCTTGAATTTCTCATCTTAATTTCTACGTTGAATGACTCAATTACATTGAGGACAATGTAATGTTTAAGTGTGGGGGAGTGGCATTTTCGTTAGGCTTATTTTTTTTACATATTATGACCAGCTGTGTATCGGTTCTCTTAAAATAAAAATAAAAAAATGAAGATGAGCTGTGTAGCGGGAGTCAACCCATTGTGATTTTTTAGCGGGAGTCTAAAAAAAATAAATTATCATTATGATTTTTAGGGTTATGACCAGCTGTATAGCGGGGCTTGTGTATGGTATTTGTCATGACCAGCTGTGTAGCGGGTCTTTTGTAGGGTATTTTCTATGACCAACTGTGTAGCGGGTCTAACTCTCTCTTATGATATGACCAGTTGTGTAGCGGGTCAATTCTTTGTTTTGCTCGAGGATTAGCAAAATATATGTGTTGATAAGCACGAAAGTGCTGCATTTTATACCCATATTTATATGAGCTATGACTCAATATTTTTACTAATAACACTATTTTAGTGCTTTTGTAGAAAGTACCAACGATTCCGATTATCCAAAGGAATACACGACCAAAATATAGGTCGAAATGGTGTTTGCCGCGAAAATTAGCAAAGCGGCTCACAACATCAAGGAGAAAGAGCTGTTTTGGCTGCCACTTAACTTTTTATGTTGGCACCACTCAAGAAAGTCACGGCCAGACAAAGATTGAAGACAAGGAATTGTCTTTGCATTATTTATCACGTGAATTCTACTTAACTTTTTATCTGTTTATCAAACATGCATGGCATCACTCTTCACCACATATCTTAGGTGGTATATCTTTATGTTGCGAGAATGAGAAACTAGTGGTGACGATTCTCAAGTCCTTACAACATATGGGTTGTTAGTTTTAATAATGGTGACTGTGCATGCACAAAAGAAGAAAAAAAATGGAGTGAGTTTGATTAATTGGTGGTGACTTCAATCTGGACTGGAATTAAGGAGGAGTTGTGGTCGTGAGAAGATGGAAACAACGGTGATCCAAGAAGAGGGCTGATGCATGAGATTTAGCGAAGTTTTCTTAGCTGGGAATTCAGCTGAAATTAAATGCAGAACTAGTGCAGTGAGAAGGGTCCGTATTATAAGGACCCTCAAGCTCGTCAACGCTATTAGACCAGTCAAGAGACGAACTAAGCCGTTATTGACCCGATTAATTAGAGACGAACGTTAATTAATAGAAATTACTCTAACAACGATCTAGTTACGAAACTAGTATCACTAGATAGATCTCGGAAAATTACGCGGAATGGACTGCTTGAACGTGTCATTCAGACACCGGACGAAGAAGATATCACTGGATTATTATGAAGAGCAAATAATCAATTTTATATCTAAACCGACCTGGCAGCCCTTATCAGTTTCTTGGTGTCTTATATCATTTTTTGGCCTCATCACCATAAACGTGTCGAAGAGAAATTCATTTTCTCTTTTCTTCCTTCTCTCTTCGTTCTTATCTCCTTCGGCTTCTTCTGTTCTTCTTCGTTTTCTTCTCTGTCGATTTCAATTCAAAGGATTGAGTTAAATCTCGTGAGTAGTTAGTAGGAAAACTTGTTAACTTAGTTGGTTAGAGACGAAGGTGTTGGTGGTGTGTTTATTTGAGAACGGGAAGATAACGATAGGGTTGTTGTTATTAATTGAAGTTGGGTTTTTAGTTGAGATGGAGAAATCAAAAGGAGATGATGAATCAGTTGAGAACCTGGATGATTGATAGAGGTGGTATTGATTAGGGTTTGAGTTTATAATTGGGATCAATTGAATGATACTGGAAAGAAGAAGAATTAGTGTTTTGGGTATGATTAGTTGTAAAGCTTAATTACAGAGTTTAAGGAATTATAATTTTGTGATAGAGAGGATGTGAAGTTGAACTGCTAATGATGATGTGGTTGTGTTGAGGTTACATGGAGTTTGTGAATTATGAGTTGTATCTCAGGTGAATGAAATAATTATCAGTGAAGTTGCAGTTTGTTATAGTAATGGTTGTGGTGCTATTGAACATGATTGGTGGTGAACTGTGATAGTTGCAGATAAAGTCTAGTGGTGTTGTGTTGAATTACTTGGAATGTAGATAAGTTATATACTGGAATTGCAAGTGATGTGGGTGGTCTGCTATTGAACCGATGATGCTGATGAAGTTTATAGTTTAGTTGTTTTGGGACTAGATGTATGTTAGACAGGGAAGAATCCTTGGAGAGGTATCTGGTAGTGTTAGTTGAGGTGAAACTGCAGAATGGAAATGAAAGTGATAATGGAATTGAACTAGTACATTTCAGGGAATGAAGTGTTGCAGCTGGAATCCGAGATACAAGTCATAGAACATATGGATAACCTATATGCAAGCCTGAGTGCAATTTAATGGAAGAAGTGAAGATGTTATGAGGGTGTAAGGCACTGTAATTAGTGAGATTGTAGTGGAGAACAAGATGAAATGAATTGGTGTTGTTGATCAAGAACATGAAGAGTTGATGAAAGCAATGACAGAGTGAACATGAGATGTTGTGAAGAAATGAAGCTGATCTGAATGAGAAGTATTGCATGAGAAGAACTGAAGATAATAATGTTTGGATTGAAGGCTTGTTAAGAATGAAAATGGAAGATAGAGTTACAACTTATGGAACTGTGTATAGCTAGAAATGCATTGTGTATAAAAGTTTGTGTAGTGTGTTGTTGTATGAAATAGAGATTTGGCTTAGGCATTTAGCCTGTTAGTTATCCTAGTCAGATGTCTGACTATTTTGCTTAGCTGACTCAGTTAATCTGACTGAGTTATTTCCTTGACCTGAATCAGTCTTCTGACTGAGTTGACCCTGTAACCAGATTTGATCCGATTTGACTCAGTGACTTAACTCGTTGACTTGACCTTAGACCAGTTGACCATTGACTGGATGTTGACCGTTAGTTGACCTTGGACTGTTAGAGACCATTAGTTTGACCCAGATGGATCAAGCCTTAAGTTAATGGGCTTGTGTAGTGGACTTGGGCTTGGGATTAGCTTTCCTACTTTGATACTTTGGACCCTTTATGGTCCGAACTAGCCTTTGGTTCCTTCTACAAAGTAGTAGATATACATAAAACAGATCTAATGGACTGTAGAACCAATCTAATTTTGTATGATAAAAATAGATAATGAAAATGTGTGGAACCATAGATGGGCTTAGAACCATTAGATAGTTCACTTAGTTTATACCTAGAGAATTGTATGAGTTTATGTTATGAGACGTGTATGAGCCTCTTGGCTAATCTTTAGAATGATTGTATTGATTATCAATTAGTCTGTATTAACAACGATCTTTTCAAAGGATGATCCAGTGGATTGTAGATCTCAGAGTATGCGAGGCTTGCCATCAAAAGAGGTGGGAATCGATAACGAACTCTCTTGTATTCATTATCGTTTTACAAATCAATCTTTGTGTTGTGAAATTCATGCATATCTTTGTGTGCTCTGTGTGGTATGAGATGTGTGCCGACAAAATATCAGTATTCTATGGCTAGGGCGATACACCGCAATATTATTATGGCTAGGGCGATACACCGCAATATTATTCTTCCTTTATATATATTCAGTATTCTATGGCTAGGGCGATACACCGCAATATTATTATGTCTAGGGCGATGCACCACAATATTATTCTTCCCTTAGGTGCGGCAACACATCTCATACATGGATGTTTACTGTTATTTATGAATGTCTATGAAGAAGTTTCTAATTTCTGTTTTATTGTCTTCCCTCGTATTACCGATTTTCGATTTAACTTGCATTGCCTTCGAATCATATTAATGTTTACTTGAAAGTTAGTTGTTATTCCTGCTGGGCACCCCTTTTAGGGATGATGTGCTCACCCATTCCCACTTTCAATTTCAGTGACAGATCAGAGTAGCGCAGCAAAAGCTTCAAGGTTGAGTTCGCTAGATAATTAACTTCTTCTATGTTTATTGTTGCATATTCTTTGTAAACCAAATCACTATTGTATATGTATCATTTGAGAGGAGATTTTATATATATGTACTTCTGAACGGGGTTATCTTTGGGTTAAGTTTCTGTAGTAGATTTCTTAATTAAAAGTTTTAAGTGTTTAATTTGGATTATTAGTGCCTCTGTTTTTAGCTAATTTCTTGGATTAGTCAGCTGCTAGCTTAGGGGGCGCTACACGTATGTAAGCTGGTATGGAGATAATTGAGATGATATGTCTGCGAAATAAGGAGCAAATCTAGACTTGGCCTGAATTTGCAGGAGCTTGTATGACGAGTGCTGACAAGATTCGAAAGTTCTGTGAGAAGAAAAACTTGAGAAATGTAATGGATAGACGTGACTGAGATGGTGTGAACTGGTGTTTATCATGGGTTGTGCGATCATAAAATGGCAATGAAGTTAAGGTGCTCAGTGCTGTACTCGTGAGATGGACAGAGAATGGAAGCTAGTGCAGTTGCCAAAATTAAGAAATTCAGTGAAAAAGATAGATAGCTTAAAGTTTGTGATCGGAATTGGGAGATGATGTTCACGGAAACATGAAAAAGATCAGGGAGAAAGCGTTGCAGATAGTAGAAATGAGGCACCCACATTCACTGAATTGGCGATGTGTACTGCAGTGGCTTGAGTCCACTAATGATTGATGTTGGCAGTTAAGGGAATACAAAGTAGCGTTTGCACTTGGAGTTCGGTAATCGACTGAATTTGGAAAATGGGTTCTGTTTGTCGGACTGGGCCATGTCTTGCTAGGCCCAAAGTGAACTTATTCGCATCACTCGTATAAAAGCTAACAGAACACAAAAAAGGATAGGGAGGAGGCCGACGGTCATATAGGAGTTTTTGGTCTGGAGGCGCGGCTGTGAAGTGCTGAGACGAAAGGGGAGAGCAACTGATTCCATCGTGGTGACGGCGCGATTGTTATTGGTTTATCTTTCTTATTTCGTTGTCATTTATTTTGTATGGGTTTTGAGAAACCCGTAGCTATGTTCTAATTTCTTTGTAAGTAGGGTTTGATAGTTGAAACCACTTTTAAGCATTAGACTTTGATTTGAAACACATATGGTTTTCAGGCTATTTTGATTTGAATAAATTAATTCCATGATTTTGTTTATCAATTTATCAAAATATTAGTTGTTGCTTCACCGGTTTTTATAACCTTTGTGCAAAATTGTTAGGATTGAGAATATATATGTCTACTTATTTGATGTTTCATGCTTGGGTTTAATCCTTTGATGGGATATGCTTTGAATAGCCAGGTATTATTTGAGAACCTAAAATTTAGTTTCGTATTATTTTCTCACTAATGCAATTTGATGGTGCATGCTTTGGTTTAGTCTTTTGATGTGCCATGCTTAGGGTGTCCCAGTGATATTTGCGACACTAATACAAATAATAGGTGATGTCGATAGAACAGACGATAAATAAATATTCATTGAGTTATGTTTCATTTCAGTAATTGATAGAAATAGTGATGGATACTGCAAACCCTGGTTACCGACTTTCCGATTGGATTTATTTTATTTTATTTGTTTAGTTTATTTTATTTTTTTTATAATTTTGAAAATCCAAAAATATCATTGTTGGTTAGTTTATTAGAGATATTGATTATAGTGTTTCCACCGCTCCTTGTGGGTTCGACCCGCACTTGCCTCTGTCTACTAGTTAGACACCGTGCGATTGCGGTTTATTATATAGGATTTCCCGAAATCCTATCAGAGCTTTACTGTAAAGACAAGTCCATAGAGGTTTGGATCTTGGAAGAGGATAAAAGTACCCCATATTTTCATAGGGTCACTCTCTACAAAATAAAAATAAAAATGCCATAAGTTGGATAAAGAATAACTCTATAGAAATCCTTACTGATAGAAATACTATTGGTACCTTATTTGTAGATTATTTCAAAAAACTCTATTTTTCTAATCCTCAATCTTTCTAGGAAGAAGTCCTAGCTGACATTCCTTCTAAATTTTCCTTGGATGATAATAATATTTTTAAACATTTTTCTCTTCCCTTAAGAGATAAAACATGTTGCTTTTCTCAGGCCTTTTTATCAAAAATACTGGGATATTGTTGGTGAATTTTTCTGAGATGGTGCAAACTAGGGGTGGGACTTGGGTTGGGTCAACCCACCCAACCCATGCCCAACCCGAACGTTGGGCGGATATGGGCAACGTATTTCAAAACTTTGGGCAAGTTTTGGCCTAAATTTTATGAACCCGAGTTAAATTTGGGCAAGCATGGGCACAAATATTTCTAACCCAAACAACCCGCCCAACCCGAAGAACTATATATAAGACATTTTTTATAATTAGTATTATCATCTATTTAAAGAAATTTTAGATATTATCTTCAAATCTATTAATGAAAATATAAAGTATATCTATCTCATTAATCATTCGATATGAAAAGAATTTATATTATTGTAAATAATCATCAGTTATTTGGAAATTTAAAATAAATGGAGCAATTAAATCTTATTACTACTAAATTTATTATTATCACATTAACAAACTTGTATGTCTAGTGGAACTTGGGCCAACCCGAGGAACCCGGGGAACCCGAGGAACATAACTTGGGCGGACTTGGGCAACACCTCAATGGGTTCCACGGGTTCAATGGGCAATCTGGGCATATAATTCGTAGCTCGGGTCTGCCTCGGCCAAGCCTTCTAACCCGCCCAACCAACCCAAGTCCCACCCCTAGTGCAAACCTGTTTTAGAATTGGTCGTTTGCCCAATTTCCTTAGTCATACCAATATTGATCTAATCCCTCAAACTCCCATGGCTAAGGTTGTTTCCCAATATATACATATTGATACGTGTGATTTTGCTTATAAATCCTATCTAAAACTCTTGCTAATAGACTAAAACCACTCATGTCTGGTCAAATCTCTCAAAACCGAAATACTTTTGTGCCTAGGAGAAGCATTGCTAATAACATATTTCTTGCTAATGAGGTGGTTTTCACAGTGAACCATTATTATGGTAAGGAAGGTCTAGCAGCCATCAAACTTGACATGTAAAGCTTATGATAAGCTTGAATGAAATTTCCTTGAGAAAGTTCTCAGGAAAACGGGTCTATATGAACACTGGATATCCATAACTATCCAATGTTTACCCGCTGTCTCTTAATCTGTTCTACTAAATGATGTCCATACTGGCCTGATAAAACCTAAAAGAGGCCTTAGACAAGGGAATCCTCTGTCGCTTAACTTTATATTCTTTGTTATGAAGCTTTGTCTACTTACATTGATAAGCATACTTGTTGTTTGCTGATGATTGTTTACTGTTTTTTAAGGCTACTATTTAGGATTTTACTACTATTAAAGATTATCTTCATAAGTATTACTCTGCCTCTGGTCAGGAAATTAATTTTGATAAATCTTGAATTCTCTTTAGTAAATATTTTTCTCCCAAACTAACCCAACAACCCTCTTATATCCTTAACATTAGCTTTCTGGACCTAGGTGAGAAATATTTTGGCACCCCATTAGTTTTCATAAGTATAAAATACAGACTCATATGAGTATTCCGCAATCTGTTTATGCTAGAATTACTTCTTGGTTCCATAAACTCATGTCTCAAGCAGTTGTAACCTCTCCAGTCAAACATGTTTGTCAAGCCATTATTTACCAAATGATTGCTTTTCTCATTCCTAAAGCTTTTTGTAGGAAAATGGATTCTCACATTTGTAAAATTTGGTGGGGGAACTCTTAACCCCAAAGATAGAAAACTTCACTTACTAGGCTGGGATATTCTTTGCTCCACTAAAAGTGAAGTTGGACTAGGTTTTAGAAAAGATGAGTTAAATAATCTTGCTTGTTAGCCAGGAATGCTTGAAAACTTGTTGAAAATCCTAAATCTCTATTAGGCACTATCCTTAAAGCTAGATACTTACCTAATACTGTTTTTTTTTTGAATGCCAAGTGCTCTTATACTTGCTCTTAGACTTGGAGATGCCTCCATACCATTAGGGAACTCATAAAACCTTTCATATCTTGGATTATGTGTGATAGTCAATTCATGGACCCCTGTCGTGAAAACCGGATTCCAACTTTAGATTTTGCTAAACCAAATCCCCTTGTCCTCAATCCCTTAGTCTTAAGCCCCGTTTGGGATTGTTTTTTTCTTGCAAAAGCACTTTGTAACCAACTTGTAACAAACTTTTTAGGAAAATAGTGTTTGGTAAACTTTTTTCAAAGTGCTTTTCTCCAAAAGCACTTCTATTTTAGGCCAACTTTTAAAAGCTACACAGGAGTAGCTTTTAAAAGCAGCAAAAGCAAAAGTTGTGGACCCACTCAATTTTAATTAATTGATTATCTATTTTAACCTTATTATCATTTAAAAAAGACAAAACCTACCCTTAAATATTTATTTATGTACATTTATTTCATTAATCAAATTTAATTAATTTTTGTTATAAAATAATAATTACAACAATAAGAACGGGCCCTAGCTCAGCTGGTTATCCCCGTTCCCCGAAGTTTCATGCGTTCCAGGAGGTCCCAGGTTCAAGTCCCCAATGGCGTAATATTGCAGGAATTAACATGGAAGGTAGTGTTAGTTTGCCCCCCTTGTGACACAATCTCTCCCCCCCTCCCGCTTCTGCTCCCCTTGGCAAGGTTACCCATGAGGCTCGCTGGTAGGCTAGCACAACAACCTGTTCAATTAATGTAGTAGTATGTCGTTGGAGCCTAGCTTGTTAGGCTTCCAACTAGTTTCATGTAATAATAATAAAATAATAATAATAATAATAATAATAATAATAATAATAATAGTATTTAAAGGTAAAAAATAAAAAATAAAATGATTAAAATATGAATAAGAATTATTATTATTATTTAAAAAAAAATTGTAAATTTTGTAAATTATTATTATAAAAAAATAATAATAAAAAGAATTATTATTATAAAATAATAATAATCAATTATTATTATTTTGTATCTTTATTTAAATGATATTCAAATTTAAAAAATATTTTATTATTAATAGATGTAATTTAAAAAGAATTTTCAAACCATGTCTATTTCTGTCATTAGCCACATTATATGCACTTTGACATAATAATTTACCAAACAAAATTTACAGTTTGTTGGTTCCACAACACTTTACATATTATAGTTTACCAAACGTCTGACTACTTTATTTTTAAAGCACAACACATCACAACACAACAGAAAAACACTTTTGTAAAACTCATAACAATACCAAACTAGGCTTTAGAGTGTCCTATTTTATTGATTCTGATACTAGATCCTCGAATATTTATAGGTTGAACACCCATTTTGACAATTATTTTGTAGAGAAGATTGTTACCATTCCCTTAAGCCAGCAATGCACTCCTGATAAGAGGGCTTGATAGCTTTGAAAGAATGGTATATTTAGTTCTAAATGGGTTTCAAAGGTCCAAGACCTTCCACATGCAACACTTTTTGGAAGTACATTTGCAAACTAGAATGCCTATTGATACTATAATATGTCCTAGATGTTTGTCTTATGAATAAATCTGCTATGCATGCTTTGGTTTTATGTCATTTTGCTTCTTCAGTTTGCCTTTAATTTTCTCTTTGCTTGCCTGTTCATAACTTTCATAACTCGACTTTCCTTGATTGGCTTGATCATTGGCTCGTTAATGCTATTACTTCTTTATCGGATGAGTCAAAAAAAAAAAAAATGTTTGCATATGTTATGCGTATCAGGAATTATAGAAATAACCTGATTTTCGGTAAAAAAATAGAGGAGAATCCTACAAATGTTATTGCTAGAGATAGAGATATGATTGTCTTTAGGAATCCCTCTATACCCCATTTCCCCTTAATTAATGTTATTGGTGCTGCTAAATGAATGCCTCCTCCAACTAGTTGGATCAAATGCAACATATTGATGGTGCTTTGGACCATGTCTCTTTGGCTAATATCGCAGGCTACATACATAATGCGAGGTTCTTATGGCTAACCATCATTTTGTGCTCCTATCACTTTTGAAGTATTTTCTCGAGAAGAAGCATAAACTAGAGCCATATCGGAAGTTTCAAAAAAAGCAGTGGAACAACAACTCATTGTCACCATTGTTGAAGGTGATGCTAAAGCTCTGATTGACCAATTCTCTTTTAGAAAATTTGAAGGCAATCAACGGAAGAATTAGGGATGCACAAGGTACGGGACGGGACGGGTTTTTGACTAGCTCAGTACCTGTACCTCCCTATGGCCGGTACCTGTACTTTTTACCTGTACCTGTACCCATGCATTATGGGACGGGACGGTACCTATATTTGTTTAACTTGGGAACGGGACGGGACGGTACCGGTTCTTTACCTAGTGGAAACCAGATACTAATAGATTTTTCGTTCGTTATTTATTTCTTTCTTTCAGAACTAAGCAGGGATTTAAGGAAATTCAATATAAAGAACTTTTCCCTGCCTCTTTTTTTTTTCCCTTCCTCAATTGAATTCAATGGTGGTATAAAAAAAAGGAGCACTAATATAAAGAACTTCAATAGATTACCTCTTCAAACTCGGATTGAGATTTATTAATTTATAGATTAATTTATATCAGTGTTGGATTAGGAAAGGGTTCCCAATTACCATAGCTTAGTGCGTGGAAAGGATGTAGGTCTGCAAGAATCGAAACCATTATCTTTCCGAGATGTACATAAACGCATATATATTTTTTGGTTCCATACACTTCGCGGTATTAGGTTTTTCTCCATTTTTTTTCTTCTTCCACCAACACCAGATTGAAATATCGATCTGCTCAAAGTTTATAACAGCAATAATGAGGGTGTTTGGCGTAAAGATTGATTTGGTAAACAGTCTGTTCTCCGAAAGAAGATGCGGATCAAAGGGATTTGACGATAAACAGTATGTTCTATAATATTAACCTAAGGGTTTTGTTTGTCGTCGTCGCGTCGATGGCCTTTTTTGTTCTCTTGTATGAGAGGAAAACGAAAAGAGAAAGAGAAGAAGAATAGGGAAATGAGGAGAATGCGATGAAGAAATGGTATAACCCCTACTATCGACGGCTAGGATTTAACTTTAATATCAATGGCTAGAGATCTTCGGTACTAAGGTACGGGACGGGAAGGGAATAGCCTAGACCCGTTACTTGTACCTACTTTAGGCACGGTACCAACTTTTGGTACTTGTACCTGTCCCGGTTGACTACGGTTCCGAGACGGTACCGGGACGGTACCTGCGGTTCCGGTACGATTCCATGGGACATGACGGTTCCTGTGCAGCCCTAGGAAGAATGCACTCTTTAAGGACATTTTTATTTTCAGTTCTAGTCTTGTATCTTGTATTTTATCTTTTCAACCAAGATCTTGTAGCAATGCTGCTTAAGCCAAAGATAATTCTGAATCTTGTTTTTAGCCTAGATCTCCAATCTGGCTTCCGCCAACTATTGAGGCCGACCTTTAACCTTCTTTAGGCCGTTGTTTTAAAAAAAATGACGTACTTTTTTTTGTACACATGCTTCACTGAACCCATGATCATTACAATATTCATATTGTCGGTTTACCATTACTAATCGACTTGGCTCGGTTTCTGACCAAACCGAGCTTGGCTAACCATAATACTATAAGTTTTGAATTAGTAAAACCAAGCTCATCGGTTTTTGTTCTTGTTCGGTCAATAACCAAACCGAAACATATCTTGTGCAACCCCAGCTACAACCTCCATCAAAACGTCGACTAAACTACATACAAACCTTATCTCGGTCAACTTAGATCCAAGGCGCTTACGTTCAGAGATAGAAAATCCAACGCATCTAAACAAGTAGGTAGACCATTTTTTATGTAATTTGCAGCACCGAAACAAATACTCAATTGACAACAATTTTCAGAATCATTTTGTTTTCATTTTCAGAAAGAAAACCCTCCTCCTCCCTTGTCTCTCTCTCTCTCTCTTTCTAATAAAGTCTAAACTGTTCATTCAAAAATAAAAAATTCAAACAAAACTTTCTCTCTTTTTCTCACCATTTGCGGACCGTTAAAATTCCACCGCCATTACCCATCTTCATCAGAAGCAGCAGCATTAACCCTAACAGCTTGTTCAGGCAACTAATTTTTGAGGTTATTAATCAGAAATTCAATCAAGGTCAGGTGTTTAATTTGCTAACTTTTCTTCTTCCCCATGATACAAATTCATGGTTTTAAGTTTATTAATAGGTTAATTTCAAGTGAAGTGCTGCTTATACTGTCAATAAATGAGAAATATTAGCTTATGATTCAGAATTCATTAATTTGTAATTCACCGGGGAGAAAACACACAATTTTTGCAATTTTAGCTAGCTAGGGTTCTTTCGTTAATGTAAAAATGGCTGCGCTTCATCGTCGTCGTGGGAGTAGTAGTGGAGGAAGGGATAAGTTGTCCCTTTTTAGTCGATTCTTTCACAAAAGACCTCCTGACGGATTACTTGAGTTTCTCGACAGGGTTTACGGTAAGATTCATCGTCACTGCTTTCGGATTATTTTTAAGGGTGTCTAATTTTGAAAGCTCTTTACTGTTACTGGCCACATTTGAGTTGAATTACAAATTGTGGGTGTCTTGTTGTTTTGTGCAGTTTTTGATTCATGTTTTTTAACCGAGGCATTACCAGATGGGATGTATGACATTTACTTGCAACAAGTAATAACAGAATTGAATGAAGAATTTTGGGATTCATCCTTTCTCGCATTTAACTTTCGGGAAGGGGAAAAGAGAAGTCGATTTGCCGAAATTCTGTGTGAGTATGATGTCACAGTTGTGGATTACCCACGGCAGTACGAAGGTTGTCCAATCCTTCCATTGTCTATCATTCATCATTTTTTACGCGTTTACGAGAGCTGGCTATCTATGGGTGATCAGCAAAATATTGTACTGGTCCACTGTGAAAGAGGAGGATGGCCTCTCCTAGCATTCCTTTTGGCTAGTTTCCTTATTTTCAAAAAGGTTCACAGCCCTGAGCACCGCGTTCTTGATATAATCCATCGGGAGGCTCCTAAGGGTTTTTTAAAGCTTCTATCGCCTCTGAATCCGTTCCCCTCCCAGCTCCGTTACCTTTATTATGTGGCCAGGAGAAATATAACACCAGAATGGCCACCTACAGAGAGGTCTCTTTCTTTGGACTGTCTCATCCTCAGAGGCATTCCAAACTTTGATTCCCAAAGTGGGTGTAGGCCAATAATTCGTATTTTCGGTCGAAAACTCAGTAGTAAAGGTGGGCTTTTAACTCATGAGCTGTTTTCCATGTCAAAGACAAAGAAGTCCGTTCGACATTATGGACAGGTAGATATAATAGATATTATTCTGTGCATGCATCTTAAAACTCGATTTTACTTTCTAGTACGATCTCATGCAAAAAACTGTTGCAGGTTGACTGCGATGTGATTAAAATTGATATCCAATGTTTGGTTCAAGGAGATGTTGTCCTTGAGTGTCTCCATATGGATGTTGAGTTGGATCGAGAGATTATGATGTTCCGTATTATGTTCAATACTGGTTTCATTCGCTCAAACATATTGATGCTCAACTCCGAGGACTTGGACATTCTTTGGGATTCGAAAGATCGATTTCCTAAAGGTTTTCGAGCAGAGGTAATATTTGATAGTGCTGAAGTGGATTTGCTTGCATTTAAGTAGTCAAACATCAATTGGAGGTGTCACTTGATTTTGCCTTCACTGCATTGCAGGTTCTTTTTGGGGAAGTTGAGAACATCTCTCCTGCTAGAGTTCCAACTGCGACTTTAAATGGTGAGGAGAAAGGCGGACTCCCAATTGAAGCTTTTTCTAGGGTTCAAGAACTTTTCAGTGGTGTTGAATGGGTTGACACTGGTGGTGATGCTGCTTTGTGGTTTCTCAGACAACTTTCTGCAAACGCTTTACAAGATAAACTTGAAAAAATCATTTTGAGCGATGTGAAAGAAATGTCAAGGTTTCAGAGTCAGGTGAGTGTACAGACATCTCCAACAGATTCTGAAAGCGAAAATGATGCTTCTAAGCTCGCTGGTATCTTGGATTTTGAGGATTTTGAAAAGTATCACAGTGAGTCTGATTTCAAAAAGCCACCAGTAAATTTCCTTGATGACTCCACAGCTCAAGATTCTGCCTCAAATGATAGTGGATCTCCATGTGACACTTCTCCCCAGCCTAAAGTAGTTTTGACGCACAGTCCACCACCACCGCACCCTCCTTTGCTTGTTGGGTCTGATAGCACTCCTAAACCTCCACCTCCAACACCTCCACATGTACCGGCTTCCAGTAAAGGCCCTCCCCCTCCCCCTCCCCCGCCACCTCCAACTCCCCCTCCTCCTCCACCTCTACTGAATTCTTCTAAAGGCCCACCACCACCACCACCTCCTCCCCCTAGAATTTTTGGTCAAGGCCCTCCTCCCCCACCCCCACCCCCTAGGATTTCTAGTCAAGGCTCTTCACCGTCACCACCACCACCAGCGCCACCACCTCCCCCTAGAATTTCTGGTCGAGGCCCTCCTCCACCCCCACCCCCTCCTCCACCTTCTTCTAACATCTGTAGTAGCAGTCCACCACCTCCCCCACCTCGATCTAGTATCTCAGGTGTAAGTCCTCCAGCACCCCCTCCTCCTCCTCCTCGTCCACTTTCTGGGAAAGCCTCTCCACCTCCACCACCACCACCTCTGGGTTCAGGCCTTGCACCTAGAGCTGGCCAAATGACACCTCCACCTCCTCCACCACCACCTTCAGGACCTACTGGGCGAGGTCCGGTTCCACCTCCACCACCACAAGCACCTAAACGACCTGGTCCTCCACCCCCTCCACCACCAGGTCGTGGAAATCAACCAGGTCCACCTCCACCCCCTGGTGCAAAGAATTCCGGCGTACTGGCCCCTCCACCGCCATCTGTTGGAAGAGGAAGATCCTTAGGTCCAACTCCTGGTCAAGGAAAAGTTCGTGGAGCAGCGGTTAACACTACAGCTCCTAAAAAGGCTTCACTAAAGCCATTACATTGGGTAAAAGTAACTCGAGCAATGCAAGGGAGTTTATGGGATGATTCTCAAGTACAGGAAAATCAGTCACGGTATGTGCATATAGAAGCCATTTCATATTGTGACATATGCTACTTATTTTTATCTCTAGGCATTACATGATTAACGAATAAGAAGTTCCGTAAAAACAATGTGAAAATGTGCCATAGGCCCATATGACTGGTCATTAACTGTTTTTTTTTCTTTTTCTAGAATATTTTCACTGATATTTGTGCCAACAAAATGAACCACCTGCTGTCTAGGTTATCCTTTTCGAAGCTTTCTATTGTTTCTATTAGATGGTCTGAACTAGTCACACACAACCAGGACTAGGATTTCAGCAACATGCATAACTGCTGTACGAAATTGTTCTATCCCTTGAACACCTCGAACTACGTGTCTTCTTCTAGCTACTAGCAGTTATAGGATGTGTCCACAGTTTGAACAGTCTGAAAAATTGAATTATGTTCTATGCATGCCATCCAACAGTTCTTTTTCACATCTTATGTAGTAGAGATGGCTATTGACACTAATTTTGGTCATATTCAAATGTTTTTGACTGGAGACTAGATCTTAAATTTGATGGAATTGCTCCACAGGGCCCCTGAAATAGATATTTCAGAACTTGAAAGTCTATTCTCGGCATCTGTTGCGTCTAGTGGAACTGGCACGGAGAAAGGCGGGACTCGACGTGGTACAAGCGGCCACAAACCAGAGATAGTGCAGTTGGTACGTTTTTTGACTTGCGCTTGCAGTGGATTAGGATTTTTTTTAATCGATTGACAGATCTCCAATTATCTATCACTACTATAACTTGGACATTCCTAATGATATAAGCGACATTTCTTAGGTTAAGGTGTCTCAGTTTGAAGCATCATGTAACTATTTATTATTTATCTAACCAAAGGAAAGATAGGTATGTGAAAAGTTGACCGAGTCGGTTTTCAAAAAAAAAAAAAATATAGGCGTTGATTATCCTGCAGAAATATCATTGCCTGCCGTGATGAAGTTGCCTAAAATCTGATCTTTTGGAAACGGAACATCAATTTATTGCTGTGGTCGAGTTGCTTATATTTTTATTTATAGGAAACCAAACATCAAGGCTTTCCAGAAGAATTTTGCAATTATTGGAACCCCTAGTGCACCCTTGGATATATATAATTTTATTTTGAAGCATGCGCCCTTGGATATGCGTAGTGGAGAAATCTTCACAATATGCTAACTAGGATAACCTTTCTTTTAGATGGAGAAGCTGTATCCAATAGTCACTTCCAATGGGACTATGTAGATGCTATAAGAATAAATGCTTTCACAGTCTTCCGTATTGCTTATGTATTCTCTTTCTTTAACTTTGAAAAGAGTTGGCTAGTTTAGAACTACTTGTATGAAGGGACATAAACTTTATGTCTTTTTTCTTTTTCAGGTTGACCTACGCCGAGCATACAATTGTGAAATCATGCTTACAAAAATCAAAATGCCTCTACCTGATATGATTGTAAGTTTGGCTTTCCTCATGCAGCTTGTTTTTGTTAAGAAAATGTTTGTGTGCACTGGCCTATTTGATTGGCTTCTTTCGTCATGCATCAACGTGGGCCTCTTAAATGAAAACGATACACAATTATACCTGATAAGCTGGTCGCTATTGAGTGATTTTTAGAGTTTCAAGAACATGAATACATAAGAGAGAGTTCTCCTGCACTCTTGCTTGACTTGAATAAGTTAGCAAATGACTGGATTTTGTGCCATGAAACATGCTTGCTTCCATTTGCAATACTGATAATCTTGCTAGTGAACAAATGAAGAGTTATATAATTCTCAACTCAAGTAGCAGAATTTGTGCTATGTGCTTGCTTCCATTTGCAATACCAACAATTTTGATAGTTAACATTATCTACATCTTCAGTATTTTCTCCATTAGTTCTCATATTTATGTTTGTAACAATAAATTTCATAGCACAATTAGGGATGGCAATGGGGCGGGGACCTTGAATCCCATCCCCTACCCCGTTCAAAAAACCAAAATCCATCCCCTACCCGTTCCCCGTAAGAATGGGGCGGGGACGGGTATGGGGAATCCCCGTAGGGGATGGGTTTCCCATGGGTTACCATAACATTTACACTAAATATTTAAAATAATTATAATGGTTCAAAAAACAATAATAATAACCTAAGTAGTGCATTCTAAAATTTTAAGTTTATAATAATCAACTAAAACTAAAAAATAAAGCAAACAATTGATCCACAAATAAGTACTCCTATGGTTCTTTAATCCTCATTATTAATCATCTCATCACGGTCTTCTTCATTATCTTCGCCAAAAGTTCCCCGTTCAGATTTTAATCCACGCACTGAAATATAAAGAAAATATATCAAATAACAATAAAAAAAGTATTTAAACGTAAAAATTGCTTTATTTCAACAAATATTCTTTTACCATTCATTTATCCCATAGCCAATCGTGAGTGCACATCAGAGATTCCAGTGTTTTTGGATGAAGTAGATTACGTTTGATACTTACAAATCTACCTCCAGTTAGGGATGGCAATGGGGCGGATATGGGGCGGGGACCTTGAATCCCATCCCACTCCATCCCCGCATCACTACTTTCGGGGATTCCCCGTACCCCGCCCCGTTCCCCGTTTATACGGGGAAAACCCTAACCCATAGGGGCGGGTCCCCACGGGGATGGGTTTGGGTGGGGCAAATTGCCATCCCTAAGCACAATCTCTAATATATACTTTTTCATTTTTAAAAATATAAATGAAAAAGTGAAAGTAACACTTTTCCTAAAACGGAGGTAGTATATACATTTATATAAATGGAAAGAAAAAGTTAGTGAAGTGTCTACATTGGAATGAGATAAAACTTCTACTCCATTTTGATGCATTGATAAACTACCCTCATTCTTCCCATCTGTTGTGCTTCTTCTTTGCAATATGGCAAAATAATTATTGCATTTGGAAGTTAAAAGTACTTTTTTTTTCTTCCATTTTTAGTATATATTGATATGACCTGCACTTTTTTACTGTTTATAGTGTAAGTTTGTTGTCACCTTGGTCAGAACTCTTAATATATGAATGAAATGTGGTGGAATGTTTCTTTTCTGATAAAAGGTGCACTGAAATTTTGTATGTTTTTTTTTTTAACCTCAGACTGCAGTTTTGGCTTTGGATACCTCAGCGTTGGACATTGATCAAGTTGACAATCTCATTAAATTTTGCCCGACTAAAGAAGAAATGGAAACACTGAAGGTAATTATGATCAAGTTTCTGCTTAAGTTTTTCTATCTTTCCATATGTTGTTGAATCCATACGCTTGACATCCAGTGCATAAGTAGTTAGCATTAGGCTTTGTAAGTGTAAGCATAAGCTTAAGATTTGTTTCCTATTTTGAACATTGAACAGAACTAAAAAGTAGGCCGTTCACCCCATAGCACTCGCTATCTAACTCAATTTCGCTCTCGCTAACTATAGCTTTCGCTTTAGCCCAATCCAATCTCTAAATTTCAAGAAGTGTAAATTATAGGCTAGTTGTATTTGTTTTTGCAAATTCAGACGACTATGACATCTTCCTATATGAGTTGAAATTTAACCAATTATTCCAGGTCTAAGCACAATCATCAATAAAACCAAAGCAACTAGTTTCATATGTACAATTATTCTTAGCTCAAAATAAACTTGTATCATCTGTCCTTAAACAGTTATTTTGAATCCCCACTGTACAAGATTATCTGATGGATTAATACACCAATGCTCCAAAGCTGGTAGAACACAGACAACAGAACACTTTTTTTTTTCTTTTTTCTTCAGTATTCTATTGATTCTTAACTCGGAAAAAGTGTATCATCTGTCCTTTGCCACTATTTTGAATCTCCAGTCCAGTCCTACAGTATCTTCTAAAGGCTACCATGTGGAGTTTAATGTGTTCAGTTTTCTGTCTGCCCTGTGGATCCATGTCTTCCCACAATCGGTTGGGAAATTTGAGTTTTTCTTTTATCTTCTTGCATTTTATAAGTAAATGTATAGTTTGGCCTCGCAATATGCATGTGCTTTACTCATAAATGGCGGGCCATTATCAAATTATTGGCACAATCTGCTTACTTTTTGTTGTCATCTTTTCAGAATTATACTGGAAACAGGGAAAATTTAGGAAAGTGTGAGCAGGTTCGTTCTACTGGTTTGAGCATGTTTTTTCGTTGATTTTTATTTATTCCATTTTTCTCAAGCTAATAATGTATGGACAACAATTTCAGTTTTTTCTCGAGCTGATGAGTGTTCCTCGAGTAGAGTCGAAGTTACGAGTATTTTCATTTACTATCACCTTTAGCACTCAGGTATGTTATTCTGTAGTTGGTGAATAATGTTATACCTTTGTACTCTGTGCGTTCTGTATCCTCTTGAACAAATTTACATCTACCTTTAACTTTATCCAGGTGAAGGATTTGAGATCAAACTTGAATACAATTAACAGTTCTTCAAGAGAGGTATCCTTCAAAATATGATCAATTGAAGAAAGAGCAGACTCATACTTGAAGTAAACTTAGCATATCAAATTCTTTTGCAGGTAAAGGACTCGGTAAAGTTGCGACAGATAATGCAGACGATTCTTACTTTAGGAAATGCATTGAATCAGGGAACAGCACGAGGTAGCATTCTAGCAACCATCTTATTCAATAATATGGTTGTAATACCAAAAACGATTGCCAGTTTTAACTTTCCAGTTACATCCTTGCAGGATCTGCCATCGGATTCAAATTGGACAGCCTGCTTAAATTGTCAGATACTCGAGCAAGAAACAATAAATTGACATTAATGCATTATTTATGCAAGGTAGAACTTCAAAAAATTTCACACGTATAGATCCTAAGTTGGAGATGTGTCTATGGCTTATAAATGATGTTTCATATGAAATCTAGCATGGTCCCCAGCGGTGGGAGTATTTTACAACTTCTTACATTCAAATTGTCAACTCTCAGTGTATGGTGAAAGGAACATTTGAGAGTGTTTCACCTTGCCAAAAAATGTACAAGGGGTTAGAATCCAGAAATGCACTGACATGTGGGATTTTTGTTATTTATTGCTTATGAGTCTTGGTCATGTGAGAATTACGTGGTCAATTCTGTTCCGCTGGATAACTTGGGTTCTTCACACCCTTCTCATGTTTTATTAGTTTTCCAATGTCATACATGACTGGATCTACTTAGTTTGTTTAAATATGCATGTTTCTTAATTGTATCATTGTTATATTCGTATTCTCATCATGCTGACATACTTGGTGATTTTTACCACCAGGTTCTTGCTGAACAAATGCCAGAAGTGCTGGATTTTGATAAAGATCTAGTTCATTTAGAAGCAGCATCAAAGGTAGGGCTAATATAGATCCTTATAGCTGATTTCAAATTTAAGGCAGAAAAATTCTGGTCCTTCGGTTTGTTGCATTTCTCTTGACAATCATGTCAACAAAAAATTGCTCAGATCCAACTGAAGTTATTAGCTGAAGAAATGCAAGCTGTTAGTAAGGGTCTTGAGAAGGTAGAGCAAGAGCTTACTGCCTCGGAATCAGATGGTGGTGTTTCCACAGGATTTCAGAAGGTGAGAGAAAGTATTGCATGGTTGCTGAAACAGTGAAAATGTTTGCTTTTGATCTTGTGGTTATATTTAATTTATTTAATGATCTCCCTCCTTCGAAAAGCCTTGGTGATGAGGAATTAGGTGGGCCACTTCATCCTGTGGCAAGGATGGAGAAGGAATGTTTCCACCTAGTTTCAATGTTAGATTAATTTCCAATTTTGCAGTTAAAGCACTGAATTGGCTAGGTTTACTTATTAGTTTTTGCTATTGACATGAGTTTAGGCTTGTTGTTAATTGGGTCTGGGAAGATTAGAGTTTTCTTGTTGAAAGCTGATGATCTTTGATTTCATTGTCGAGCCACTATGCCCACGAAGAAAAAAAGTTCGCTTTAAACTCTTCAGTAGCTTAGGGAATCTGTTATGCTGGTCTAACTACAATAACTGTTAAGGCCTCCACCACTCCTTCACTTGTTACTATGATGCTTGTGATGTCTTGAGGATATCATGCTGTGATGTCTTTTAGATCTGCTGTTGCTTTCAGATTTGACCAATTCATCCCCCTTTTCAACCTCTATGTTTCCCTTAGTTATACAGAAGAATGCTTTATTTAACCTTCTCCTCTTTCAGGCTCTTAAGGATTTCCTTGATACTGCTGAAGCTGAAGTTAGGTCACTCATATCCTTATACTCTGAAGTGGTGAGTCACTTTTCGTAGTTACTTGTTATGTATATATATACACTTATGTGTTTATTGTTGAAGTAATAATAAGTACAACTCATTTTTTAGGGAAGAAGTGCTGATTCTCTATCTCAATATTTCGGGGAGGATCCAGCTCGCTGCCCCTTTGAGCAAGGTTTGTTGTGTCCTATTTTTTAAGTTCCGCAACTTCCATGCGTTCTTAATTACTTGTAGTATGTCATTTTTTCCCGTTTCTAGCATGTATTTCTTTTCATGCTAGAAAGAGACCCCTTATGATTATTCTGCAAGGGTGTGTTCAAAGTATGATTTTTTGTACCCCTTATGAAGTCTGGTTAACACAAAGTTTTGAACTTTCTGTTAACTGTTTATTTTTTTCAGTGACATCAACCCTGGTAATCTTTGTGAAGATGTTCAGCAAATCACGGGAGGAGAATGCTAAGCAGGCTGAAGCAGAAAAGAAAAGGCTGGAAAAAGCTATGAAAGAAAGTACAAATAATTCTGCGAAAAAGTAAAATGTTAATATTTATGATATTTATACGAAATCCGGCAACACCGCCCACTTACTGATCTTGCATGAGATTTTGTGGACAGACGATCCTAGGCACAAGCAAGCAAAGCATCACTTCAAGACCCCAAATTAATGAAGGTCCGACTGTATCAATGTCCAATGTAAATTTTTATAGATAAAATCGGCTGGCATCAGAATGGTTGTGGACTGGAGGAAACAATGCTGAAATTTTTGGAGGGGATTTTGTTATTGTGCATTTCACCCTTCATGCTCGCAGAGATGATGTGACATAGTTGCCAATGCTAATGACAATTGTAACCAATACGAAACTGACGTGCATGACCACCATGGGAAACAAAACGGTACCACGAGTAGAGGCGATGAATATGAGGTGTAAGAGTATATTGAGTAAGTTTATAGTATAGCAACCGTACAGCTGCTTCATTCTTGTAAATTATTGCATACCTTGTTATAGTGTTATACTACCAGAAGTAATCTGTGCTGTAACGGCACTGGGTTGATCGTGTTTTTGTCGTGTTAAAAGAAAATATTTGTCGTGCAGCTACCTAATTATGAGACGGTTCTTGCAGATCTAATGTCCATATATACGAACACAAAAATCAACCCCTTTAAAGCAAGTCCGATGGGACTGTATATCAGCGGATTTGCCAGTTTTGTACCTACAATGAGACTGGCAAACCATTAAAACGGATGAACAAACTCCCAATTAAAAGGTTTTGTTCATCAAGTTAAACACAGACGACCGGTGCAACCTGGACCGGTCGACTCATATTGAGCCGATACTCAGTTCCAGTTGAGAGTCTTGAGACGACTATCATCTCAGACAGAGCCAGTCGGTGCACACTGAGCTGACAACGGCTATTAATTTCCCTCTTATAAATTGAATCGTATTGAACTCCAAAAAAATACCTTCCTTCTACACCAACAAATTTTCCGGGTAATGGCTCAACCTTATATTAATCCAGCGGAATTTATGATCGATGAAGATTTGTCGCTTTGTCGAAACTACGTAGCTCTATATCCGGCTAGCGGGCTAGGGGTGCAGAACGACGTCAAAATGGGTTAATGGGTATGAGTCATATCCACAAAATCTATGAAAACTTCCGCAATGATACCGTTAACCCCAATAACCACAATGCGAATGAGTTTTTTTGTCCAATTGGTGATATAAGAAAAGAAGTTGGAGAATCCATCGCTTTGTCTCGGTTTGTTAATCGTTATTGACTTAGGGGTGAGACTAATGTTGATATTGTATTGCAAGCTCGAGAGGAATGCCGAAGATGGAAAATAAGAATTTCTACTTATGAAGCTCATTACGCAATCTTAAAGGATGTTTTATATCTCGCTTTGGGTATTGAAAAATATACATACTACTCGAGCAAGATATTGATGTAGTTGTTTTAAATTTTAATCGTTGCCGAACGTCTCAAATTAAGTTTTAGTTTACTTTCTAGATAAATTAGTACTGATTACATGTAACAGTTACATAAGTAGATTAACTAATTATAACTTCAATTCACAAATATTAAAATAAAGCATAATTTTAACTATTTGGCTCCACTCCAGTGCCACCTATACGTTCCACCCTGAATTATACTTTCAAATCCTTGATTTGATCCTCCAGCTTGAGACCTTTCAGCATCATGTCCTCCACTCTGATTCCCAAAACATGGACTGATGGACATGTAGCATCCTCCTGAGAGCCATCAAAGTTTAATGATCTCCTAAAATATTGATAACCTTGGGGAGATTGTTCATTAACCTGACGATGTGGAGATTTTTGCACCAGACGAATTGGAGAATGTTGTACTGGAAGATGTTGAGATTGGTGCTGAAGAGGTACTTGTGTTTCTCGCACTACTTCCTGGGAAGATGGAGTTGTTGTATGCTGAAAAAAATTAGGATTGAATTTCATGGTCTCCTCAAATGCGCGCAACTGTTGTACGTATATACGTCTAATTGCAATATCTCGTAGCTCCATTGATTCAATTGTTCGATCATTTGTTCTTGAGTTGCCGATGTGCCTATATAAGAATTAGGATAATCAAGACTTTGTGAGACAATGAAAAGCATCTGATGCTCTCCTGCAAGATTTCATCATACTCGTTCCTTTTCAGAACACAATAAGAGTTTTGTTTTCACAAGTCGTCTATTTAGTTTTTCTTTATCACTCAGATAATTTAATCTGATTTGATCAAGAGATGATTTTATTCATTTAATCTCATATTACGGAGACTGAATTTTTTCATATTGACAAAGAAACTTTTGTGAAAAAAACTTAAGAATGAACTCGTTTTACATATCTAAAGTTGGAAGTGAATCAGAATTGTAGATCTCCGCAATGGTTGCAATATAATCTATCTTATAGTCTTGATCGTTCTCATCAGGAGAGTAGTCAAGAGTTGCAGCATGCCTTTTTTTCCCATCGAGTATCCTTAGTAGGACAATTTGGAGAGATATGTTCAAAGCCTTGTCATTTGTAGCATTGAGGACTATTATCATCATCATCCCATGTATCTTTTAACTTTCAAGTAGAAGAATGATTTTTACTTGATACAAAGTGATTTCTCCTACGATGTCCCAATAATTTCTTGAATTGCTGAGTAAATGATGATTTAATTCAGCCTCTTCTTTATTATCTAGAGCTGCATGATCTTTGAAGTTTTCCAGACTAGAAGTTGACAGACTCGCAATGGATTTGAATGTCGTGCTCGTGTCTTTTTCCATTTTTGACAAACACCCCTGATCAAAAATATTTAATTGCCCTACAATAGTACTTCTTGATAAGGAGGAAAGATCGTTAGCTTCAATGATAACATGTTTCTTAGACTCGTATCTAGATGGTAGCGATCTGAGAATCTTGCATACTATATCTTTTTCAGAAATAGTCTTTCCAAGAGAGAAAGATGCATTGACAATCTCAGAAAGCTTAACATGAAACTCTTCAAAAGTATCATTATCATCCATACAAAGGTTTTCCCAATCAGAAGTGAGAGTTTGAAGTCTAGCTTCTTTTTGAGATGTATTACCTTCGAATACAACCTAAAGATTGTTCAACGCTTCCTCAAAAGTTTGCCACATGGAGACATGATTTTGTAGATCTCGACTTACATCATGTATGATAGCATTCAAACCATCTGAATTATGCTTTGCAAGAGCCTTTTCTTCACTTGTATAATCAACTAAGTGTTTAAACTCAGTTTCCGAACCTTTGATTTTCGGACGATTACAACCATCAACGGCTAATAACTAAGTATTAAAATCGCGTGATTGAAGGAAAATTTTCATAGCAGGTTTGCACCACATATAGTTAGTTCCGTCAAATCCTGGCGGTACGTTAACTGAAATCGATTCATGTGAACTCGAATTCATTTCTTATAGGTTGGGTCGCCCCAAACACGAATTGTTAGATCTTTTCGTGTTTGCCTGCTCTGATACCAATTGAAATGATGAGGGTACCCAAGTACATAACAATCTTTTCGTTTCAAACTATAAGTTTGATACCAAGTGTTCTCATCTATGAAAAAGTCGAGATAATATGACAACAAGGTATACACTTGATAATAGTTACGGTATGAAACCGATATATTATATGATCACAATCAATTGTCTTGGATTAACGTACTAGTTTATTTACTTTTAATTATAATATAATAATTATAATTACGAAATGTAAAAGTAAATCACACAACAAGAATTTTTTAACGAGGAAACCACAAATTCAGATAAACCTCGGGACCTTGTCCAGTTTTGAATACTCTCAGAATTAAGCCGCTATACAAAGAATAAATCCAACTTCGTATAGTTGAGACCAAGTAATATACCCTTAGTTACTTAGTTCCCTCAGTATCCCTGCGCCTACAACCTCCTGGACAACCCACGTGAATCCAGATAGATTTCACTACTTTGAGTTGCTTTACCGATTTAAAGTCTTAAGCACTCAACTCCGTTTGATCGTATTTCAAACAATAAAGGAAAAAACTGTTTGGTAAGTCCTCTATCAATATTTAGGAAAAGATATGTTAAGTTTTAACAAAGACTCTTCCGTTTAAACAAGTAAACTCTTTTTTCGGGTAAGATCAATCAAGATCCAAAATAATCAGATCTGGATTCACAACTATCATATTCGGATATTGAAGAATACCACCAAATGATAGTTGCAGATCTATACGAATACTTGATCAAATCTATCAAAGATAAATCAGATTTAAGTCATATCCTAGCCAATCAAGATGTGTGCCTAAAGTAATATCACAAAATGCAAAACCAATCAGAAAAATATTCTTGTCTTCAAATATTCAATTGTACCTGCACACCACAAACTTGATTCCACTTATGATTGATCACGCACAAGGCAGAGTCTGTTAACAATGGATGATCATAAGTTGTCTTCAGATCAAAAAACAGTTCTGAATATCTCGTCAATACTTTGATCTAGTTTGAGTGATCTTATGTCTGAAGAGAAGGATCTCAAGAATAATTAAACTAGGTGCAATCAAAGTTTCAACAACTGTTAGTCAATCAAATCAATAATCAAAAACTAAATAAAAATGCTCTTGTCTAGTTTTCCACAAATGGTACTTTGAGCTTCTTGATCCCAAAGAAGTCTTTAAATGAGCAGACATTAGAGATTTTGCATAATTAGGATACCTTCCTCTCCGATATAGTAATACTAGTAGTCGGCTCCGCTGGAAAAAATAAAGTTCGCCTAGCTAAGGATAGTTTTTAAGAAGAAAAAACTTTAGTATTTATAGACCAAGGTTGTTTGGACAACAAGGAAATTCCAAAACCGAAAGATTCTCAAGATATGCAATAAAATGCCTAATTTCGGTTTTCATATTTCTAACTAATATCCCACCTATAGTTCCAAAATCTCTCTTTAAGAAATATCTAATGTAATTTTAACACTTAACTAATATAGTTTTTCTAGAGATATGTTTTGATAGCTGAAAATCAAAAACATATACTCCCTCCGTTTCACAAAGACAGTTCGCTTTGACTTTGCCAAAACATTAAGGAGACCATACTATTTTACTTGACTACCCTTAGTTACTTACCTATTTTATTTTAATAAAAATGCTAGTAATAAAGACTATCCAAAATTGTTGTGAGAATTATAAATACGAAATATAAAATGAAAACTTAAAAGATATCGAATTTATGAAGTATAAGCTTTATAAGGAATTTAATTTTTAGAGTTAAATGTATATTTTCTTAAAAGGAATGAAGGATATATTTGTTTCCTTAATTATACTAATTTATTTAATATTTTAGATTGGGTCACGTTAAAAATGGATTTATGAATATAAAGAATTCAAGGGTATATTAGAGAGTTCATTGAAAAAGCATGACTATAAACGGAAGCTGGACACAATTTTGAAACTGATGAAAAGGGAATAGAGGACTGTCTTTCAGAAACAGAGGGAGTAATTCGAAAATCTTAATTAAAAGATTCTCAATATTTCTATTTTGGATCACCATGAGTATCAAGGAATATTTTTGAACAATCAATGATAAGAATTCTATACTTGTTCAAAATATGTCGACATCTGGAACTTTCATATTTAGAAAATCCTAATTTCAAATTTGCACAAAATCGTAAAGTCATGTGTGAATGTTGAAAATCAGTTTTGCTCTTGGGACCGTATCTACCATGACTCTCAGCATAGATTAGGATAGGTTCTACCAAGTCTTCAAATATAGGTAGGGATCGGTTCTACCATCACTCCCAACAAAACCTAGAATCAGTTTTACCAAGACTCCCAACATAGGTAGGGATCGGTTTTACCATGATTTCCAACAAAATCTAAGATCGGTTCTACCAAGACTTCCAATATAGGTAGGAACCGGTTCTTCCATGATTCCCAATAAAAGCTAGGATCGATTCGACCAAGTATCTCAAGATAGGTAGGGACCGGTTCTACCTTGACTCTCAACAGAAGTTAAGATCTATTCTACCTGAATTCCCATCTTAGGTTCGAATTGGTCATCCAAAAGATCTTCATAGAAAATCGGACCAAAACACATGTTGATTTATTTTCGATTACGAAGCATGTTCGTATACGTACTTCCTTAAAACATATGTAATGAAATATATTTTCCAAGGATGAAATCACACATATATACAATACACAATCAAGTAACAAGTTACATAGATTATGTAGATGTCGTATTTACGAAGTTCAAAAGATAAACGTTATACTTCGTAATTCAATATTCTTCCTTGACACTTTGATCATTCTAATATGACCAAGTCTAATACTAAAGCATCATATATATAAGCGACTTTAAAGAAATGACTGGAATGGAAACAAGTCAAATCAGTATCACTAACCTCAAGTAGAAGGATGATGTCTTTGTTGCAGTCGATACGTCTTCACGTTCTTCAGGTCTTCATAGTAATACTTATACGTCTCAACATTCCTAGACTTTCTAGTCTAACCTAAACGAATATGACTCTAGTAAATTTAGTCAAGGGACTCTAATTGAGTTTTGATATTAAAATATGACAACCAAACTTGACATACCAACGCTTGGTGGGTTCACTGAGTAATGTTGTAACGTTAGTGAAAAAGAGGGGTCTAACAACCACACCCAATATTTCGTTTGGAAATCTGTATGGACTAACTCCAGTATAATTCCAAGAGAATCAACTAGACAGCCAGACTTAATCAAGGAAATATATCCAAGAGTTATATCTATGTTTCTCAATGTAATCATCAAATCAAACAGATAGAATCCGTGAGCCTGATTATTATGAGAAACAACTTGAATGGTACCAAAGACCAATGTTCAAGTATCAATCAATTTCAATCAATAACCAAAGGTTGGATTTACCAATTAATTGAACTACGCACAATCTGTGATATTTCAATTATATAAACAAATATAATTCGGAAAAGAAATAACACAGACACCAGAAGTTTTGTTAACGAGGAAACCGCAAATACAGAAAAAACCCGGGTCCTAGTCCAGATTTGAACACCACATTGTATTAAGCCGCGATAGACATTAGCCTACTGCAGTAGAAACTCTATAAATTAATATTGTCGGGGCCATCAAAATTTATTAATTAAACGAGATATTAATTAGTCGATAAATTGATAATTATTAATTAATATTGTATTAACTTATTGATAAATTTCATATCACAAGTTTAGACAAAATTGATGCTTTCGTCATTCTAAACTTCGATCAAAATATAACACAAGTTTAGACAATTTGGATAAACATACATACAGTGAAATCACTCAAGACTTGTAAAATTTGATCGAGAAGTTGGGCTATCGCAATTCAATGAATGTCGAAGTGTAGACACCCCAATTTTGCACGGTCACGAAAATTCGCCGCAAAATCGTATCTGAAGTGGTAACATATATAAGTCCACAAAAATGAGTTAGGCATACAATCCAGTAGTTAAATGTTTGCCCTTGTGTACTAGTTACTAGGTCCACTAAGTGTTAGCCCATAAACTAGCTCCACTAGTCATGAAGTCCAAGTTTGGACTACACCAAAATGAGCCTAAACTAAAGTGATAATCCACCAACTGCGTATCCAATAAATCTATCGTCCGAAGTCGGACGTCCACCCCAATTAGAAAATGTGTCTAAATGTCGACACTTTGTTTACTTTGTTCCCAAGACTTGCCCCTAGCTTAGATTTTAGGCTTAAATAAAAATATTTTAATTTAAGAAATGAAATCGAATAATATGGGAATAATATTTGTTAAAATGGAAATGATATTTAGGTTTTTAGTTTGAGTCGTCGGATTAGATCGTTGAATCCTATGGTTATGGTTAATGAAGAAACAATATAAATAGGGAGCTAGTTTTGGTGTCAAGGGGAGGAAAATTTTTGGTAGAAATCTAGGAGGAAAATTTTTGGTAGAAGAAATTATTAGGAGAAGTTTGTGAAATAATTTTGGGAGCATATTTTGGTTGAGTACGTTCGGATACGATTTTGCGGAAGTTTTTTTTTTTAATTGTTGGGTCACATCATTCTAAGTGACAAATCAATATTCACTGAGAGAACAGGTATCTCTATACTCTCTATAATCTATTGATTGGTATTTCTGTTTTGGGAATTAAACTTTGCAATTTGGATTTAAAAGGAGAACTATATACTCTTTTCCAATCTTGTTTTTGGTTTCTAATGATCATTTAATTAATTTCAATCTCGATTTATTGGTATACAATTAATATAATATCAATTGAGTTATACAGTTGTATCAGAAGTTTACATTGCTGTGAAGTTGGTTTTGATTTATCACAAGGGTTGATATAAAGTCATTTCATCTCTTGATCAATTCGAGTCATAGTAGGACCATTTATGTTAGCTAGCACGTCAAACGTACACATCTCCTTAGTTGACAAGAAATAACAGCAAACTTGAGTTTTCTGTTTTGCTACTCCGACTTGCAAACTAGCTAGGATTTGTCCCGATAGCATGCAAATATGACTTTCCATAAATAATGCCTTTTCGATTTTGATTGCTTTGATAATAATAAATTGCTATCTTTTATTTCTTTTTAATAATAATCATAATTTTGGTGATGATAATACTCTATAATATTCAATAATAATAAAAGTTTTATTTTAAGATTATTCGATCGGTGTCTAATATTTTTGCCTTTTTGCAGGTGATAATCTTACAAAGTTGATTATTTTATTTTATTTCTATATTTTTACAATCCAAACCCTAATATCCCAGTTATAAATTAGAGGCCGATCTTCGGATTGGACAGGCTAGGTGCCTCACACCTTCCTAGCCCGTATCTTGATTCCCGGACTTTTCTCTATTTTGGATCAGTGTTTTTATTGGGTCCCAACTCCCTAAGTTGGGTGGCGACTCCTTATTAATAATTTTTAACGTGATTCCAATTTTGGATATTTGAGAGATCCTAACCGATTTCGACGGTATCTACAGTGGCGACTCTGCTGGGGATTTGAGAATCTAACTTGAAACGTAATTGGGAATTTAGGGTTTTGATTTTACACTACTCGGTGTTCGCACACACACACTGCATGCACCCATCTACATCTTGCATTTTCCTTTTGCATCGTCCAAGTCCGATTTTAGGAAAATCCGTGGTTAGTAAGCTGAATCCACTGGGAGTTATCAGCCGAACCACCACAAGCCTTAGCCCAGTACCAAAGAAGACTAGTTTCGACTACGTCTGAGGTATATTCCGCTAAGGTAACCCAAGCCTACCTAAGAGTTAGTGAAACCTGCATGCACGTACATTAATTGTAAACTGCATTCATTGTTGCACAAAATCCGAGACATAAGCACCCTTGTGTTACCATATATCTTTTTTTGTTTCCTTTGAAACATGAAAATAACTATAGAATCCGAAATGAATATCGACACTGGGGCATTGTCATGGTTGCGCGAACAATTCCAAAATATGTTGGATACCAAGTTCACAAAATTGGAAGCCGAGACCAAGAAGTTTACTCTCGAGGCCATTGCTAAGTCCACATGAAAACATGTCGGGGCTGATATGGGAAATGACAAAAATAATCTTAATTATGAAGAGGTTAAAAGGAATAATTTTGAAGAGGACATTTTTGAAGATGTTAAAGATGACATTTTTGATGAAATGGGAGAGACCAGGGCACACGAAAAATTTTTATCCCAGAGGCTCAAAAATATTGAAAGGACCTTGCAGAAAATGGGTGAGGATACAGTAGATACACATGGGCTACATCCTTATCCCGATATCTGTTTGCCTCATGGATTCACATTTCCGGATATGGATAAATATGATGGAACTGGGTGTCCGAAAACCCATATTCATATGTATGTTGGGTACTTAAAACCATTAGGTATTAGTGATGGGTTGTTAGTACAATTGTTTCAAAGAAGTTTGACCGGGATGGCCTTAAAGTGGCTGATGAAGACAGACCCCAGTTTAGTTTCAACTTGGAAGGATATGGTCGATATGTTTGTGAGATGGTTTATGTTGGTCCCTGAAATTCAGTTTACTCGGAAACATTTAGAGGCGGTCAAACAAGAACCCAATGAGGCATTTACAAAATTATTTCCACGTTGGAGGACTAAGGCATTAGAGCTCGATGAAAAATTAACTGAAGAAGATATGGTTGATATGATAATGAACTGCTTGAACTATGAATATTGGAATCGGCTGATATTGTCTTACCATCCAACATTACTCTCTTTATGGAAGGCGGGTTCATAGATTGAAAATGCATTGGACACGGGCAGAATGACAAGGTTGACCAACCCAGAGGACTTTAATGGGAATAATTGCGGAAGGGCCACATTTACATATAAAAATCAAGTGAATATTGTGTCAGTTGAATCACCCACGGGACCATACCAGGGGCAGATCCAGAACTTGAATCAGGGAAGATATGCATGTCCACAAAGGAATTATGGGGAGAGAAAGTAGATGAATACAAACCCATTGCAAAATCATCAAAGGGAACCCATGGTCAATTTTGTCTTGGCGGAAAATGAGACCAATTTAGCCGACTCAATCTACAAGAAAGAAACTGCGATGAATCGTCCCGTCCACATCAGTAAACTCTTCACGGATCAGGTAAAAACTATGAATTCATTTAATTCAACAACTAATCGTCCTGTTATTTTGTCTGAATTAATGGCAGATTATTATGGAGTTGAGCAACCGAGGAACGTGCTAAATTCCAACTGATTCCCAGCAGAGCCTGTGCATATATCTGACCTTCTACCAAAGCAGACCGCACCTGTTAGGCTTGTGCATATTTCAAAGCTCTTGTCTCATCACGTTCAACCACTCGCGAGTCCAGGCTACCTCTCAAATATCTTACCTACTGAACCCGTACATGCAACAAATCAATCTTCATCTACAAGGTGGAATCCATTTAGAACCGAGGGTGGTGAAGAAGTTCAAAATATAGCAAGAAGCAGACCTATTTACAAGCCACCTCATCTCAGGGATAAAAATGTAATTATGCCTCCTGCACAATCATCACCCAAGTTTAAATCTGTAAGAGAAAAGGATGAACAAAAAGTGGTAAGAACAATAGAGGCTGAGTCAGGTAAGTCTCTAACTCATTCTGTTGAATCAATCAAACCAATAAAGGGTCTTGAATCACCTGAATTTGTAAATTAGTCTTTTTTTATTTCCAATTTTCAAAATATTCCGAAAAATCCAAAAAAAATAAAAAACCAAAAAGATTTTGTTTGTAGGAAAAATGTTTTGTAAAACAATATACTCAGCATAAATAAAGGCAGTGAGAATACTGGCAAACCGTGGGGACTGTGGAACCACCAAAAAGAAAAACCTGAACCGGCTAAAGAAGTAAAGTTTGTCAATCAAAACAAGGAAAATCAACATTTAAGGGCACCTCAGAGAAAGAAGATGAATGAGACCAAAGTGTGGATACAGTGCAAGAATGTGCCAATACAAAAGACAGAAGTAGTGAATTTAATTGAAAAGAAACCATTGCAGTTAAGACCAGAATGGATGTGGAAGGCCAATGATAAGAAGTAAGAGAGATTCAAAATACACGAAGATGAGATTTTTCCACCAAATAAAAGCAAGAAGACGAATCCACTACTTGAGGAAATGGTATCTTACAAGGACGTGTTATTAAATTTGAAAAATAATGGAGCAATTTATCAAAAGGAAACGATTTTCCCAGCATAAAGTTTAAGAAATCAATTAATCAAAAGGAAGTGAGTGATTTTTCCAGCAGAAGGTTCAAGAAAGAAAATAATAAGAAGACAATAAATAATAATTGGAGCATAAGTTTCAAGGAAATAATTAATCAGAAGGTAATGAATAATTTTCCCAGCATTAAGTTCAAGAAAGATATTAATCAGAAGACAACAAATGATTTTCCCAGCACAAGGTTCAAGAATACAGTTAATCAGAAGGTAATGAATGATTTTTCAGAGATAAAGTTCAAGAAGATGAAGCAAGCGGAATTGCGAGAAGATTCAAGAATCATACAAAATAGAAGAATTGTTCAACAATTTGATCGGGGCAGCCAACATGATCCAGGCCCAGTAAGTGTTACTCGACCCAAGAAATACCATACCTAGGTAAGTGCTCAAATCTATCTAAGGGCGGCGAACGTTCATAAAATTTAAGGAGATTTTTTTAGAAGTCCAATATCTCTCTCATAGTGTCATGGTCTAGGGGCAAAGTCGTCATCATGTTTGGCCCCTTTAGTCAGTCGGTTCGAAAAAAAAAAAAAAAAAGGGAAGAGTCATCACCATATTTGGCCCCTTCAGTCAGTCAGTCAGAAAAAAAAAATTATTACTAAGGGCAGTCATCATCATTAGACCCCTCAGTCAGTCAGTTATAAAATAAAAATAAAAAAATCATGAATTATTATTTTCAGTTTTATAGTGTCAAAAAAGGGCAGTCATCATTATATTAGGCCCTTCCAAAATAAATAAATAAATAAATAAATAAATAATAATAATAATTATGGGCACCGCCATCATCATACTGGGCCCATGTCATTAGAGCAGTCTTCTTAAGTCTTTTTCAAATAAATAATTTAGAGAGAGATATGTTAGTCCATTTGTATGTCATCATTAGTCCTGTAAGTCATCTCCTAAAGTTATATGGCAAACGGACGTCCAAACGGATAGATTAAAATGAAAATGAAAATGAAAAAAAAATATGAAAAAAAGAAAAAAAAATGAATGAATGAAAAAAAAAATGATGAAGAAGAAGAAAAAAAGAAATGGTTATTAAACAACCACTTGGGAAAATTGAGTAGCACTTAAAATAGATAGAGGAAAAGAAGAGTCGCGTGGAGAAAGTTGAAGATTTGAAGCATCGAACGTCGTCTTTGGAAAGCAACAAGATCGTGAATCGTTTTTACAGTTTGAAGAGTTAATTATAGCTGGGAGATAGTTGGGAGGATTGACAGATTTGAAAATTTGAATGAGAACAGTAATATTTTTGGTGGCCTTTATCAGACACGTGGCAGGTCGGGATTCCTAAACCTTTGTATATATTGAGTATTTTGTTTTTGAAAATTATTTTTTAGGATTTGTTTTCTTAATAATAAAAAAAATAAAAAAAGTATTTATTAGGAACATGTGCTACTAGTAGCTCTTTTGCAAGGTCATCAATTACAGGGTTTCTCCAGACATTGGATGCAAAACTCGAAGGGAAAGTGAGGCTTATTTTCTACATAAGATTGTGACAATCAAGAATGCGAGGCAGATTATTTATCTAATGGATCATAGAAAGGACAAGAGATGATGAAAATATTTGAGCAAAGTCTTAAAGATTGAAAAGCCGCTACTCAGACGATGCAATCGATGTGATGAAGTAGCATGTTGTTAGAAGAATTAATGTAATAAAGCGTAACCTGTTTTCGCAATAGTTGGTATAACACAAGTACCGCTTCATCATGATCTCTATCATGAGGATGTGTACTGGTGCAAAATTAAAATACTTAGAAATAATTCGGGTGAACTTTCTAGTGTCATTCCGAATAATTATAAGTGAGGAATCCAACAAAATAATTGTGCAAAATAGGTGTGTCTGTCTTTGGCATTCCGTTGCACGCAAACCTCTGCCAAAGAGGGGCAACTGTAGACACCCCAATTTTGAACGGTCACGACAATTCGCCGCAAAATCGTATCCGAAGTGGTAACATATATAAGTCCACAAAAATGAGTTAGGCATACAATCCAGTAGTTAAATGTTTGCCCTTGTGTACTAGTTACTAGGTCCACTAAGTGTTAGCCCATAAACTAGCTCCACTAGTCATGAAGTCCAAGTTTGGACTACACCAAAATGAGCCTAAACTAAAGTGATAATCCACCAACTGCGTATCCAATAAATCTATCGTCCGAAGTCGGACATCCACCCCAATTAGAAAATGTGTCAAAATGTCGACACTTTGTTTACTTTGTTCCCAAGACTTGCCCCCTAGCTTAGATTTTAGGCTTAAATGAAAATATTTTAATTTAAGAAATGAAATCGAATAATATGGGAATAATATTTGTTAAAATGGAAATGATATTTAGGTTTTTAGTTTGAGTCGTCGGATTAGATCGTTGAATCTTATGGTTATGGTTAATGAAGAAACAATATAAATAGGGAGCTAGATTTGGTGTCAAGGGGAGGAAAAATTTTGGTAGAAATCTAGGAGGAAATTTTTTGGTAGAAGAAATTATTAGGAGAAGTTTGTGAAATAATTTTGGGAGCATATTTTGGTTGAGTACGTTCGGATACGATTTTGCGGAAGTTTTTTTTTAATTGTTGGGTCACATCATTCTAAGTGACAAATCAACATTCACTAAGAGAACATTATCTCTATACTCTCTATAATCTATTGATTGGTATTTCTGTTTTGGGAATTAAACTTTGCAATTTGGATTTAAAAGTAGAACTATATACTCTTTTCCAAACTTGTTTTTGGTTTCTAATGATCATTTAATTAATTTCAATCTCGATTTATTGGTATACAATTAATATAATATCAATTGAGCTATACAGTTGTATCAGAAGTTTACATTGCTATGAGGTTGGTTTTGATTTATCACAAGGGTTGATATAAAGTCATTTCATATCTTGATCAATTCGAGTCATAGTAGGACCATTTATGTTAGCTATCACGTCAAACGTACACATCTCCTTAGTTGACAAGAAATAACAACAAACTTGAGTTTTCTGTTTTGCTACTCCGACTTGCAAACTAGCTAGGGTTTGTCCCGATAGCATGCAAATATGACTTTCCATAAATAATGCCTTGCCGATTTTGATTGCTTTGATAATAATAAATTGCTATCTTTTATTTCTTTTTAATAATAATCATAATTTTGGTGATAATAATACTCTATAATATTCAATAATAATACAAGTTTTATTTTAAGATTATTCGATCGGTGTCTAATATATTTGCCTTTTTGCAGGTGATAATCTTACAAAGTTGATTATTTTATTTTATTTTATTTCTATATTTTTACAATCCAAACCCTAATATCCCAGTTATAAATTAGAGGCCGATCTTCGGATTGGACAGGCTAGGTGCCTCACACCTTCCTAGCCCGTATCTTGATTCCCAGACTTTTCTCTGTTTTGGATCAGTGTTTTTATTGGGTCCCAACTCCCTAAGTTGGGTGGCGACTCCTTATTAATAATTTTTAACGTGATACCCATTTTGGATATTTGAGAGATCCTAACCGATTTCGACGGTATCTACACGAAGATGTCCTAAATTGTCCGAAAGAAAATGAAGTTACACAGTTGTTGACTGATGAGGAAATAATCGAGATCGTTATGGGAACTCATAAAGATGTGGAAGAAGATGATGAAAGTTCTACAATAGAGCCCCCTTCACGAAACGAGGCTATTAAAGCGGAAATCACATTGAATAATTTCTTGCTGAGCTATGAGAAAACAACCCCAAATTATCCTAAAGAAAATGAAGTTACAGATGAAGAAATAATCGAGAGCGTTATGGGAACTCGTAAAGATGTGGAAGAAGATGATGAAAGTTTTACAATAGAGCCCCCTTCACGAAACGAGGCTATTAAACGACAATCACATTGAATAATTTCTTGCTAAGCTATGAGAAAACAACACCAAAAATTCTTACAGTGATAAGAAAAATTAGAGATGAAATTCAATGCGATATTGATTTTAGAAAAAAATAGAAGACAATTAAATCATATTTCAAAAAGTCTTTGTAAATCATTATTGTATTGAATATATATATATATATGCATTATCAATTTATATTTCATATGGGGTCTACATAGGTAATCAAAGATGTATTATCTTATAATTTTAGCGAATTATTAATTTGGCATGTTATGCCCGACTCGGGACCGGCCATAAATATTATCTAAGAGAGTTTCTTAAATAATCGAGTATTAATTAAAAGAGTTTCTACTGTACAAGTTAACTTCAGACTGGAATGTAGTTGAGCCCTAACCAAGTCTCACACCGATTAAGGTACACTCGCGTTTCTTATGCCTCTGAATCCTAGCATGACTCTACGCACTTGATTCCCTTAGCTGATCTCACCCACAACTAAGAGTTGCTGCGACCCAAAGTCGAAGACTTTATAAACAAATCTGTCTCCCACAGAAAAGTCTATTCTGATAGATAAATCTGTCTCCCACAGAAATACCTACGAAGTTTTTGTTCCGTCTTTTGATAAGTCAAGGTAAACATGAACCAATTGATTATCCGGTCATATATTCCTGAAGAACAACCTAGAAATATCAATCACCTCGCAATAACTTAACTATATGGTAGTAGAACAAGTTATTGTGGAATCACAAACTATGAGATGAAGAGCTTTGTGAATATTTTTTATATCTTACCTATTGGAGATAAATCTCGAGGAAATCTTAGAGAAGATAGTACTCAATACGATAGAAGAAGTAAGATCAGAACACGCAACTACAGAGAAAATAGTTGGGTCTGGCTTCATAATCCCAATGAAGTCTTTAAGTCGTTAACCTATAATAATGGTTATAGGAAAAACCTAGGTTAAAGGAGAATCGACTCTAGTCGCAACTAGTATCACACAAGATGTGTAGGGATTAGGTTTCCCAGTTGCTAGATTTCTCCCTTATATAGTCTTCAAATCAGGGTTTGATAGCTTTGAAACAAAGCAATCAATATTCACCGTTAGATGAAAACCTGATTTAAGATTCAAGCTAAGTTTTCTTAAAACCAAAGCAATATCTCTCCACCATTAGATGGTCTTATCTTGTTACACAAAAATTAAATATACCTTCATTTAGATATGGGTAACCGTACCTAAACGTGTATATTGAGTTGGCTCAATAACAGTTAACCGAAGTTACCCATATGAACACTTTTGCATTAACCACATTCATCTTAACACTTCTAGATCAAATGATAGTCAAATGAATCTAATTGTGCTACTCATAGAGTTGTTCAATTTTTTATATTCTCATAGAAGTGTACAAGATACAATTGAAGCAAAATCGAATTGATTCAAAAGAAGCAGTTCATGAACATTTTAGCCACAGTTTGCAAAGATTACATTCCTTCATTTATAAATGTATTTGTTCATGAGTATGAAATCATACTTTACCGATTTTAGAAATTAACCACATAAGTTTGCAAACATGTACGCAAACTTAAGTTCCGTACTTTAATCTTTTCCGACAGTTCGCAAATGGGTATGCATATTGTCGTTCTGGACCGAACTCAGGTGAAACAGTTCGCAAACGGGAATGAAAACTTAGTTCTTGGAATTTTACAGTTAAAACCGTTTGCATACGGGTATGCATACTTGGTTCCCGGACCTGAATCATACTCACAACAGTTTGCATACATGTATGCATACTGTGCTATATCCAAACAATGGTTAATTGTTCTAAACTCCCGTTTCAATCATTGAAATATCCTTAGAAGACGACAATGGATGTCTCACACAAACCATTAGCTTATAAGTAATTTTCAAGTGATCGAATGATCAATACAAAACATTCAGAGTCTAGATCAAATGACTGTCTCACACAAATCATGTAAGATGTTACAAGGCGATTTTCACATGTTCATCTTTTGACTTATTATTTAGTTTCCAACAAATAAATTGTTTCCAACTAAACTCGTCAAGAATAATGATGAACGTAGTTAAAGAAAAAATCTTTCTAACACATATTTCGAGAAAGATATAAGCGAGTTAAACTCAGCTCTAAATATCAAATGTGTATAATGTAAAATTATATATAGCTATACGACTTAGTCTCAATAGCAGATAGAATATAATAGACTTATGAGTGATAGATGAGTTTAAGTATACACATACCATTTGATTATGAAGTTCCTCTAAGCTCCCCTTAGTAGATCTTCGTCTTCAATCGATGAACGCCGTGAAGTCTAAATCTCAACTACACATCCTGAAAAAGCGGGGGTCTAACAACCACACCCAATATTTCGATTAGCAATCTGTATGGATAACTACGAATTACTTTCTAGAGAAACAACTAGACAGTCAGACTCAAAAATCGCAAGAGAGAGACTGTCTGCGACTCGGGGGAATCGGTGATTAACTCAGGTCAATTTTTTTCTTCTCTTTTCTGGATTTCTGAGAGGATTAGATCATTACTTCAGGTGAAATTCATAGTAAACTCAATGATTGGTGTTATTAAATTCATTATAGATTATAGATAGGTTGTCGGAAATACCAATAAATCGATCAGAAAGTCAATTTTCTGAGTCGAAAAGTTTTGGTTCTATATCAAGTTTTATTTCAGAAAAAAAAAGGGTAATGAAGACAATCCCAAATGTTTTATTTCAGATGATGATATTGATGAAAGTCTTACTGAATGGAAATACAGTTTGATCGGTCGGCTTGATTTTGTTAAATTGAAATTTCAAACTACTGAGTCAGTTTTAAGAAATCAATGGAAAATAAAATGTTCATTCCAGTTAATACCTTTGGGTAAGATATTTTTGTTATTAAACTTGATAATGAAGAAGACACACAAACTATTTGGTGTGGTGATTGGAAGGTTGAGGATCAGAATTTGAAATTAAGGCTCTGGGAACCTAACTTTAAACCTGAAGAACAGAAATCAACCACTGCATTTGTGTGGGTTCAGTTCCCTGGTCTCAATATAGAATATTGGAAATAAAAAATCATTATAAATATGGGAAACTCTTTAGGTAGAGCTATTAGAGTTGATGAAACTACACTGAAGAGAGAAATAGGTTATTATGCAAGTGTTTTAGTTGAATTGGATATGTCTAAGTTTATCCCTAATAAGATATGGGTTGAATCTAAATATGGTAGTTTTGAGCATATAATTCATATTCCTAAAGTACCTAAATTCTGTATCCATTGCCAAGTAGTTGGTCATTCAATTTCAGAGTGTAAATCAATGAAATAAGTATCTGAGCAAGAAGAAATTGGTCCTGTAGAACAACCTAAGAAAGTTTGGAGGAAGGTGAAGAATAAAAATAAAGTTGGTTTTGATATCTGCTTTAGTGATGATGAAATAGATAAGAATGCACAAACTTCCCATATTCTGGAAAGGGAGGATGAAATTATAAATACTATCATTTATCCATTAACAAATGAAAAAATAGATGAAAGGTTAGCTAGTAGTCTTCAGAAGAGTAGTGATGGGATGTTAACTTAGGCAAATTCCATATTCTTCAAAATGCTCCTGAGGAAATTGTTAACTCTCCTAATGCTTTTTAAACTGTTTATTCTTCAAAGATTTTGGAGGTATCTTCAAGTGCTCCTTCTATCAATAAAGTTATCACCATAATACATCCTTTGAGTACTACTGGTTCAAATGTGGTTACAGTCAAACAGAAAACAGGTACAAATGTAACAACTAGAAAGCCACCTGCCAGTTTAGTAACTACTTTGATTAAAAATGGGATCCTGAGAAGGGGTAGTTCTTCTCAATCTCAACCTTCTAAATGAAGATTATATATTGGAATATAAGAGGCCTTAGGAGATCTAAGGCCAAAGATAAGCTGAAATCTTTAGTTCATTCTTTTAGTCATTCTATTTTACTTCTTGAAGAACCAAAAATAAGAGTTTCATCTGACTTTATAAAAAAGCTGAAGTTATATGGTATGCACTTTGAAGTTATTCATAATTCTACTGAAGAGTATAAGGGTAATATTTGGATTCTTTGGAGTGCTTCAATAAAACCTCCTGTTATAATCTCTTGCACAAGATAGGAAATAACTATTGCAGTGGGGGATTCTGTAATAATAGGTGTTCATGTTGTTTCCTTAACTATAGATAAAAGAGAGCTTTGGAATAAATTGGAAGAAATAAGCTACTTAAATAAACCATGGCTAGTAATTGGTGATTACAATGTGGTTACTTGCTAGGAGGAGAATAAAGGTGGTCTTCAACCTTTAAGAATTTATATGTCAGAGTTTAATAACTGTATCAATAAATGTGGATTGATTCAAGCTCTAAAATCTAGTTTGGAATTCTCTTGGTGCAACAATAGGGCTGGCAGGAAAAGAATTTTATGCAATCTTGACAGAGCTTTATTTAATGATAAATGACTAGAAACTTTCCCAAGTTGGAGTTACAAAGTTAATTCAAGAAGTTTGTCTGATCATGGAATTTTGTTTGGAACAAATGCTGATATCCCAAAACCAAAAAATGTTCCATTCAGGGCACTCAAGGTATGGAAATCTCATCCTTCTTTTCATCAAGTTGTTAAAGATTCTTGGGTCTCAGTTAGTATTGAAAATCCAGGTTTTATTTTTATGAGTAAATTGAAAAGACTCAAAAAAGATATCCAAGTCTGGAACTGGAATGTCTTTGGGGATGTCACTAAAAAGTTAAAACAAGCTGAGAAGGATGTTATGAAAGCCACTTTATTATCTGATAAAAACCCTCAATATTTACATTTTCTCAACAACCTGGTTACATCAAGAGGTAAACAAGATATTCTACTAGATCAACAAAAAAAAAATACTTCAGCAGAAATCAAGGGTGCAATGGCTTAAAGAGGGAGCAGCTAATTCAAGATTCTTTCATGTTAATCTCCAATTAAGGCAATCCAAAAATGCTATAGTGGAATTAGAAAAAAGGGAAGGTGGTATTACAGCTAACCAAGTTGAAATAACAGAAATTCTAATTAAACATTTTGAAGAAAAGTTTACATACCAAGAAGTGACTTTTGATGATATTTTTTTAATGATATTCCTACTGTGGTAAATGAAGGAGACAATGTGAGACTTGAAGCAGCTCCAACAACAATGGAAATCAGAGAGGCATTGTTTGAACTTAATACAGACAGTGCACCTGGACCTGATGGATTTACTGGGTGGTTTTATAGAGAAGTATGGGAAATCATTGGTAATGACTATATTAGAGTTATCCAATTTTGGTGGAGTAGAGGTTTCATTCCTAATGGATTAAATGCCAACTTTTTACTTCTTTTTCCTAAAATTCAGAATGCAAAAAGAGCACAACATTTTAGGCCATTTGGGTTGATGAACTTTAGTTTTAAAGTGATTACAAAAATCATCACAAAGAGATTAACTGATCTTATCAAGAAAGTGGTTACTCCAAATCAGGGTGCTTTTATAAGAGAAGATAGCTATGGCCTCTGAATTAGTAAATGAGTTAGATTATAAGAGAAGAGGTGGGAACATGGGATTGAAAATATATATAACCCAGGATTATGATTCCTTGAGATGTGAATTCATGTTTCAAGTTATGCTTAAATATGTTTTTTCAAGAAATGTTACAAAGTGGATTCATATCTTGCTCAAGTCAGCAAAGATTTCAATTTTGTTAAATGGAGGTCCTATGGGTTATTTCTCAGTTAGTAGAGGGTTGAGACAATGAGATCCATTGTCTCCACTTCTTTTTGTTATAGCTGAAGACTGTTTAAGCATAATCTTAACCAGAATGGTACAAGTTCACCAAATTCTTCCAATGGTCTCAAGAAACAATGTGCAACCATCTCATATATTCTTTGCAGATGATATTTTTATCTTTTGTAATGCTGACAAGAGAAATGTGAGAAAACTGATGAAGGTGTTGAAAGAATATCAAGCTTCTTCTGGTCAAGTCATCAGTTTAGAAAAGAGTAAAATTTTTATTGGTGGAACAAGTGAAGCAAGAAAGCAAGAAATAGCTGAAGAATGTAACATGCCTCTCTCTCAGTTTCCTGATAAATACTTGGGAGTAATTCTTGAACTAGGTAGAGTAAAAACATCTCACTTATGGAGCATAGTTGAGATGATGCAAGATAGTCTAGCTGGATGGAAGGGTAAACTACTGTCATTCCAAGAAAACTCTGGTAAAATTTGTTTTGTGCAGCTATCCCATATACTCAATGTCAATATATAAATGGCCAAAAACAATCATTAAGGAATGTGAAAGAATTATAGGGAATTTTCTTTGGTCAGGGGACCCTGCTACAAGGAAATTGGTTACACTAAAATGGGATTATGTTTGCTCATAAATAGTGGAAGGGGGCCTTGGGTTGAGAAGGCTGGAGATCTTAAATAAAGCCCTTTTGATGAAACTGTATTGGAGAATATTAAATGGTGAAGATGAGATGTCAAAATACTTTCAATCTAAATATCAACACAAGACTGGAGCATGGATAACTTACTATAAAAAATCCTCTATTTGGACAGGGATTCAATGAGTTACTCCTACAGTGCACCAACATTCAAGATGGTTAGTGGGAGATGGGGAAAAAATCTCAATATGGATTGACAATTGGATAAAAGAGAAATATTTACAAGAACTCTTCCCTGAAAATTCATTTTTGAACCAATTTCCTACGATGAAAGTCTCAGATATATTATTAGAGGGTGAATGGGTCATTCCAACAGAATTACTGGAGATGGTTGAGATAAATGAACTTCCTGTAGCTGATAATAAATAAGATAGAAGAATATGGTGCCCTACCATAACTGTAACTTCACAGTTTCTTCAGCAGCTAGTAGAGGTTATAAGTAGTAAATATCTGAAGTTGCAGTGGACTAAAAAGGTATGGAACCCATTAATACACCCTAATATTTCTAGTAATGTATGGAAACTAAAGAGAAACATATGCTCCACTGATGAAAATATGAAAAAAAGAAACTTTAGTCTTGCTTCTAGATGTCCATTCTGCAGAAATGATGAAGAAAATATATAACATATTCTGTGGAATTGAAAGCATAGTGAAATTATGTGGAAATGGTTAGGAGATATGTTCTGCTTTAAAAATCCGAAATATTTTGATGAGGTATTTTCAATGGCTAACCATAAGAGCTCTGCAGTTAAGGAAATATGGATGACAGCTGCATTCATTACTGTTAGAGAGATTTGGTTTTTGAGAAATAAATGTGTATTTGAAGATGCAAAGTTCAACCCTCAAAAATTATAGGCTAGAATTCTGAAACTAACTACAAAGTGTGAAGTAAGAATGAAGGGCAGAATGTGGAACACAACATATGATTTACAGATTCTGAAGACTTTTAATATGAGTTGCAGAAGAACCCCTTCCATAAGTATACATGAGATATTCTTTTCCCTCCCAGTGAATAATAAAACTCTAATATGCTGTGATGGTGCTTCTAAAGGGAATCCAAGATTGTCAGGGTATGGATTTGTGGGAAGGAATTCAAAGGCTGATTGTATTGTTGCTGTTGCAGGAGGATTAGGAATCACTACAAACTATTTTGCAGAAGTTATGGCTTTGCTGTGTGCAGGAGAATGGGCTATTAAAAATAGCAAATTTGAGGTGATATTTAGAATAGACTCCAAAGCAGTTATCACAGCATTCTCAACTGGCCAAATTCCATGGTTTGCAGTCACCAGATGGAACAAAATCACAGAAGGTTTGTTGTCATGGGAGTTTATTCATAGCTACATGGAAGTTAACTTCTCTGCAGATGCTATGGCTAAAAAAGGATCAAATATGGCAAGAGGAGAAAGTCTAATCTTCACAGGGAGACCTCCATTTTTACACTGTATGGAAGTAGAATTTCAACCTTATTATAGGTTTGGCTAATTTTCTTTAGTTGCTCCTTTTTTGTAACTTCCTTGTGTTAGAAACCTGGCCCATTCAAAACTGATGGGCTTGAGATGTACTTGTTGATCATTTTTGTTTAATAAAATTCTATTATTGAGCAAAATAAAAGACAGTCAGACTCAATCAATAGACAATTTCTCAAGGAGTTTATATCTCTATCTCTCAATTTGATCTTTACTCAAGCAAATAGAAACCCGCGAGTCTTTATCAAAGAGAGATAACTTGGATGGTACCAAAGACCAATATCCAAGTGTCAATCAATTTAAACCAACAATCAAAGAGGTTGGATATTCTAATTGATTGAACAACACACAACCTATATTATTTCAATTATATAACAAAATATAATGCGGAAAAGAAATAACACAGACACCAGAATTTTGTTAACGAGGAAACCGCAAATGCAGAAAATGGGACCTAGTCCATATTAAACATACACTGTATTAAGCCGCTACAGACACTAGCCTACTCCAAGCTAACTTCGGTCTAGACTGTAGTTGAACCCTAACCAATCTCACACTGATCCAAGGTACAGTTATGCTGCTACGCCTATGATCCCAGCAGGATGCTACATACTTGATTCCCTTAGTTGATCTTACCCACAACTAAGAGTTGCTATGGCCCAAAGTCGAATACTTTAATAAACAAATATGTATCACATAGAAAAGTCTACAAGGATAGATAAATTTGTCTTCCCAAAAATAAACCTATGAGTTTTGTTCTGTCTTTTGATAAATCAAGGTGAACATGAACCAATTGATAAAACCAGACTTATATTCCCGAAGAACAGCTCAGCTTTATCAATCACCTCACAATAAACTTAATTGACGCAGCGAAGAAGATTATGGAGGAATCAAAAACGATGAGACGAAGTGTTTGTGACTACTTTTATATCTTGCCTATCGGAGATAGAAATATCAAGCCAATTGTACTCGTACGATAGAAATAGCAAGACCAGATCACACAACTACAATAAAAGTAGTATCGGTCTGGCTTCACAATCCCAATGAAGTCTTTAAGTCATTAACCTGGTTTTAGAAGAAAAAAACCAAAGGTTAAAGAAGAATCGACTCTAGCTTAGAACAACTAGTATCACACAGAATGTGTGGGGATTAGGTTTCCCAGTTGCTAGAGTTCTCCTTTATATAGTCTTCAAATCAGGATTTGCAATCAATGTTAGCTTAGTAACGAAGGATTCAATATTCACCGTTAGATGAAAACCTGATTAGATTCAAGCTAATATTTATCAACCGTTAGATCGAAAAACATAGCTTGTTATACACACACGTACTTGCCATTTTTAGGTTTGTGTAACCGTACCCAAACTTGTACATTAGTTGGTTCAACAATAGTTAACCATATGATAACTTTCATATCAACCATATTCTTCTTCACCATAACTAGTACAAATAACTCAAATGAACTAGTTAGATAGTTGTTCAATTACCTAGATCTTTATGTACTACCCAAGATACAATCGAAACAAAAACGATGTGATTCACTTGAATCGATTCATGAACTATAAATCCACGGTTTGCAATAGAATTCCTTAGTTTATTAAGATAAGTTCACAAATATCGTTTTTAGACATAACCTACTCAAGTTCGCGGACTGGGTTCGCATACTTAAGTTCCCGGACGGAGTTCACAAACTCTAGCATAAATTCTCGGGTTTGAGAACTTTGTCAGTTCGCAGGCTGAGTTTGTATGATGAGTTCGCGGACTGAGCTCACACATTACTCCAGTTTCACTTGATCAACAAAGTTCGCAAACTTTGGTTCAATCAATAAGGACTTATACATATATGTGTTACCACAACAATGCTTATATCCTCCAATGGTTATATTGTCTAAACTCTCATTCCAATCATTGAAACATTATCAGAGGCCATTATATAGTTGTTAATCACAAAATATTTTTCGTCAGAGCAATTTTCAAAATGATTGAAACATAACATGACTTTCGTCACTAGGTAAAGATGAACTTGGTTAAAGCGAAAGCTTTCCCAACACATATTTCGAGAATTATATAAGCGAGATATACTCATCTCGATATATCCACATGTGTATAATCTAAGTCTATATAGCAAAATAACTTTTGTCTCAAGATAAGAGATAGAGTAGATAGACTTTTGAGTGATAGATAAGTTCAAGTCTCCACATACCTTTTAGTCGATGAAGATCCATTGGTTCCTTGAGTAGTCATCCGTCTTGTATGATGATCACCATGGAGTTCTTGAGATCAACTACACTTTCTATCCTAGTCCGAGACCTTAGCTATAGTAGACTAGAAATCAAAGACTTTATAGTTTTGATCACTAATATTGAAAAACATGCTTGAGATAGCAACGTATGCGAGTTCGACCGAGCAACTCTCTAACACATCCTATCCTAATCCGAGACATAGCTATAAGTAGAGTAGAAATCAAGACTTATAGTTTTGACACCTAAACTTGAGATATCAACGTTTGCGAGTTCGACCGAGCAGTACTATAACTGTTAGGTTATACGAATTTGATGACTTCACGTAGGGATTCATGAAGCCCTGTCAGAGTATATCTTACCCAATAGTTCTTGAATATGGATCTTGTTCTTACTGGTTACTATAGTTCACGGATTATAGATCAGGAACAAGATATATTTCAATTACAAAATTCGCTTCATCTCGGACTTTATTGAAAAGGCGAGGGTGCCCAAATATACCTCAAGCTAAAAAAATTCCTACCTATAAGTCCTTTCTCCGAAAGTGATTGTCCATGGACAGAGTCAAGATAATACAACTAATCGGTTCACACTTCGTGTGATCGTCTATGGATACGATATCGAGATAATACAACAACAAAGTATGGTGCTTCATAAAAAGGTTCGAACTTAACCAAACACAATAGGATTCACTTATCAAGTAAATAGGAATTAACGTTTGTGTGATTTACTTTAATTATAATAAAATAATTATAATACGGAAATATAAAGTAAATTACACATCAATATATTATTAACGAGGAAATCGCAAATGCAGAAAAACAACGGGACCTTGTCCAGAATTGAATACTCTCAGGATTAAGCCGCTACACAAAATTACATCTAACTTCGTATAGTTGAGACCAAGAAACTAAACCTATATTTCACCTAGTTTCGTCTGTATTCCCATACCTCTAACTTATAAATAAGTCACGTACTTGGAAAAATTCATTTGGTTCGTATTCCAAACAGTAAAGGAACAACAAATCTGTTAGGTATCAACTCTATTCAACCAAGTGATATGAGTTGGGCAAAGGCTCTTCCGTTTATATTAACATAAACTCCTTCGTCAGGTCCTTAGATCTATCTTATGTTCAATTACCGTAGTAATCGTTTAAGATTAAGCCAACAACACTCTTAATCCAAATAATTGTGTTGATGCCGATCTACTCAATTAATCAATCCAATCTACCACAAGGATAAACCGATTATTAATTGAATCCTATTTTACCGAAACAACTATTGTGCACACCAAAGATTATAAACCCAAGTCATATCTTCAATATCTTCTTTGTCTTCAGATCTTCTTAAATCTTCAATCAAAACCTGCACACAATCACTTTAATCTCTTGTAATCAATCACGCACAGATCGGAGTCTGTTAACAATAGATTATCACAAGATCATCCTTAAAACTAACAACAGTTTAAATATCCCTGTCGAAACTCTGAACTAGTTTGAGTGAATCTTATATCAAAATAGAAGATTCTCAAGCATAAAAAAACTAGGTGCAATCATATTTCAACCACCGTTAGTCAATCAAATCAATCAAAAATAAAAGATAAACCGCAATTATCTAGTTTCCCACCAACGGTACACGCTAGAGCTTCTCAATCCCAAAGAAGACTTTAAACTGAGCGGCTGTAAGAGATTTCGCATAATTAGGTTGTAGGATCAGAATATCGCCACAATAATACTCTTACAAAATTTATAAACAACATTTCTGCGAGCTCTTCAACAACACGCTGCGAGTGTCGCAGAGTGACTCAAAGAACGACGTAGCAGATGACGGTAACTGAAACACGAGAAGAACATGACAATCCTGCGAAGATTATAGCATCTGCGAGAATTAACATTATAACTGATGCGAGACTACCACGAGTTATATCCGGAATTAAAGGACAGCATAACTGTCATCCACTATGTAACTTCCCTATATAAAGATAACTAATAGACTCAGAAGAGGAGAGATCAATTTGAGAGTGTTGGGAAAGTTTTGAGGAGAGAAAAAGTTTAAGAGAGTGGTTGTATTCTTGATTTCTTCCATTTCTTGTAATATTTCTGAGAATTAATCAATAAAAGTGTTGTTCTTAATCTTCAAATATGTGTTGATTATTATGAATTCTTGTGAGGGGTGTAGTGTAAGAATTCCTGCAACTACATAATGGCGCTAGAAATAGGGATGTTTCTAAGCAAAAAATTAAAATTGTGATTTGTAAGAATTTGAAGAAATTGGAGAAGATTTTTACGTGATTTGCAATAATACATCAAAATTGAAGGAATGACTAGAAGAAGAAATACATCAAAACAACCAACAACCTTAAGGAGGAGTAGAAGACTTGCTGCAGAAAAGACGAATGAAATAGGAGAATCTTCAAGATTAAGAACAAGGAGCAACAGAACAAGGAATAATGGAGAAAATCAAGTTCAACAACCAAATCCACAAACACCGTTACAAGATATAACTGTGGATTATGACAGAGTGATCGTGTATACTTGGCGATCAGATTCAATAGAAGAAGAAGAAAATCGACAGTTAAGAAATGAAAGGCGAGAGGGAAGATATCAAGAAGCGGTTGGAGGATTAATTCATGGAGATGACGAAAATGAAGCAGTAGATGCTTTAAGACAAAGAATACAAGAGTAAAGGAGGTTAGAGGCAGAAGAACGCGCGAATTTAACAAGACAAAATCACGAGTTAAGAATGGAGAATTTGAGATTACAAAATAAGAGATCAAGAAGTACTGCAAGATCAAGTTCAAGATCATTTAGAGAATAAACAAGGTGAAATTCCCCTGTGAGAAATGATGGTGAAAATATTCGAGAAGAAATGCAAAATCCAAATGAAGAGCAGCATTATGGAGAAGAAGAGATGATTAATGATCGCTACATTCCACGTAGTGAAACTTTGGATGATAGACGTGATAATAAAAATCAATAGGGTGGAAATAACCAATATGGTGAAGAAAATCGAGAAGAAGATAGGAGAATATTACATGAGCGAGAAATTCAAAGAAACCGAAGAATAATTGAGGATGAAATTGAGAGACATTATGCTGAACAAGCACGTTTAGCTTGCGAAAGAGAAAGATTGAGGGCAGAAGTGGAAGAACTAGAGTTTCAAGAAGAAATGCGTCAGAATAATCATGACAATCGAGAAAGAAGACGTGCACAAAATCGCAACAATGGTAATATCAATGAGGAATATGATAGAATACAAAGGAGAATAGAAAGACAGCGAAGAAAAACGGTGAGAAATGAAGAAAATCACAGAAGAGAAAATAGAAGGCATAATCATTTGTGAATTCAAGAAGGAGGTGAAGAAGAAAATCGCGAGAAAAGGAAGAATAAAGATGCTGAAGAAGAAGCACAAAATCTCGCAAGGCAAGAAAGACACGAACGCAGAAAAAGGGAAGCTGCACTGAAAAGACCAATGAAGCAAAATTCAGTTGGGAATGAACATATCTTGAGAGAGTTAGCAGAAATGAGGGGAATGTTAAATAACAGAAGAGAGGGAGGCAGAAGGAAACTTGATGATGCCATTGAAGAAGCTGCGAAAACTCCATTCACCCAAGAAGTACAATTAGGAGGAATACCCCCAAAATGAAATTTGCCAACGTTAACCAGTATCTTTGATGGAACTACTTGTGCTATTCAACATGTCAAAGCTTATGTTAGGTGTATGTTACAATGGGAAAACCATGATGCTGTATTATGCAAATATTTCGCATCCATCTTAACAGGAAAGGCGCTAAAATGGTTCGAAGGTTTACCTAAGAACACTATAACTTCTTTCAATCATTTGCAAACTACATTTTATGGAGCATATATATGTAACAATTCTTCGTGACCTAACATTGAAGATGTATTTGGATTAAATCAAAGGGTTGGTGAAAGCTTAAAACATCTAACCATAAGGTGGAAAACAATATGCAGCGAAATGGCAGGCCGCTTGGATTAGAGATATCTCATATTATCATTCATTAATAAAATGTTCGCAACCAATCTATTATAATCCAAATCTTCAGAATCAAGAATACCATCACAATGACAGAGCTGCGAGAATTGCAAGAAGAATACATTGATTTGGAGGAAGAAAAAAAAGATATGGAATCATACCCTATTGCGAATACCATTTCAATTACAACAAACGCAAGTCTACTTCCCAGGTCAATAAATACAGTAGCGAGCCTTTCGCAGGTGAAGCAAGAAAAGAGTATGGATGATGGTCAATATAAATTAGTAGCTATGGGAAGCAGAGATCAAGAAGAGTTCGAAAGGGAAAGAAATTTTTTCAATCGAGGTGGAAATAATAAGATTTAGAGACTTGATCAGCCGGAAGAGACTTATGGTGTTCAGAGACAAAATTATTATAGAGGGCAAGGAAGTCAGAAGACAATATGGGAAGAAATTAAGATGCCACCTCTAAATGCTAGCATAGAGAAAATTTGGGAGGCTATAATTTTGATGGAGGACATACCCGTACCCTGGAATATGGGAAAAGAGCCACACCCAAATAATCGAAGTCTAGAATTTTGCTCTTATCATCATTTTCATGGTCACTCAACAAATGAATGCAAGAATGTAAAAAGAATCATCTTGAGGATGATAGATCAGGGAAAATTAAACCATTTTATAATAGGACATCCGCAGTCTCAGCAACTACCCCCAGCCCCAGAAATTCGCAGAGTGAATACAACAAAGGGAGGAGAAACGTTTGTGATAGAAGTTGGAGCAAAAGCGAAGAATCTATCTTGTAACTCCATCATACATTCGTACAAGACTATAGAAGATTTCCACAACAATGTTTTAAGTAGAGTTTTCATGAGAGATGCGGATGCAAGGGAGATAATGACTATTTTGAAAGCTTCGCCATTAGAAGAATGGAAAAAGCAGACTATTTCTTTCACTGCACAAAAAGTACCTGAGCCTGGCGAAATGCATGATAATCCACTAGTGGTAAAACTAGAGATAAATCCAAAAAAAGAGAAGATGGAGAGGAAGATGAGGATGATGTGGCCGAAGACTCATGGGCAATCAATAGAGTTTTAATTGATACAGGGAGTTCTATAGATATCATGTTCTATGACACTTATAAAACAATGGGAGGAAGAGATGAGGATCTAATATCTTCAACCTATAAAATCTATGGTTTTAATGGTACTGCCAATAAACCTAGAGGGGAAATCACTATGCGAATTTCACTGAAAGGGATATCTTCTAAAAATTTATTCTGTGTTATCGATGTTGAATCTCCTTACAATGCCTTGATTTGTCGACCTTGGCTGCATGGGATTCTAGGTGTAGCGTCAACTTTCCACCAGTGCATTAAGTTTCCTCATCCCAGCGGTGTTGGAGTCATAAAGGGAGATTGGATTGATGGAAAAAAGTGCTATGAAATTGATATAGAATCTTGCGAGGAAAGGGTTGCGAAGAACAGAAACTGGAAACATAACATCAAACAAAAATAAAGAAGTGAAAGATTGATGGTGGATATAATAGAACGGCGATAAGAAGGAATGTTGCGAAGTCAACATATGCTGAAACCAATAGATGGCGAGCATCTCGCAGATGGAGAAAATGTAGCAAAACGCAACAAAAAAGCAGAAGCAGAAAATAGTAAGTAGAAAAGGTAAAATTTCTAGATCGTAAAATATAAGAGATGTATGAATGATTTGTTGAAGAAAATTTTACAAAAGTATGTTTTGACTCAATGAAAAAGATGAAATTGAAAAAATCATACAAGAGCTGAAATGCAAAAAGAGAAAATCAAAGAATAATGACATATTAGACCGGGACGAACCTTTATGGCATACACCCTAGTTCGCGGATAAAATTTCGCAAGAGGCAAATGTAAGACCTAAAGTACGTCATATAAGGGGGTATCTATTTGCATGGCTCAGAGATAAGGTTATACCGCTGCTGGAACCTGAGTCATGGAGATTTGGGGTCAATGAAAGCCCATACAGGAGAGGTACCTTGGATTTCCAACTATATATATATATATATATATATATATATATATATATATATTAAAAGTTGGACGACCGAGGGTCTCTCCTAAGGAGTGCAAAATATGATCAAGGTGCCGAGGTACACGGTTGAGCCAAGGGTTCCCGGGGCGTATGAAACTACCCTGACCATTCTTGGAAAGTCTTGACTATGATGCACTCGGCCCGAACAAAACCCCACTTAGGGTGCAGTCTCGTAACCATAAGTCATATAAGCAAAAGGGATAAGAGGCTGCGAAAACAACTTGTTGTTGTTAAGACCGGATGGGAGGAGCTAGTCTTGTATGGCCGATGTACGCCTCCTTGAAGGGGCAACCAGGGGGAAGATAAGGGCGGCACCCTCCATTAAGGAGCTGATAAGTGTCTTAAAGACGCAAATGTCATGAGGCTTTATGTTCGAAAGAATATTTAGGCTTGTCATATTTTTGCAACAATTATACAGAGGCAAAAAGCCATGAGAAAAGGATAAGATGAGATCAATGGGTTTTTACATGAAAGTGTAAATACGTCCTGCGATTTCATCGCAAGACGACAATGTCATGGGGGTTTGTTTTCGCAAGAAAACTTAGGCCTGTCATATTGTCGCAACAAATTGAGAAAATGAGGATAAGGAAAGATCAATGGGTTTTTATATGCGAATATAAGGACGTCCTGCGATTTTATCGCCAAAACAAAATGTGGAAAAATAAGACCTTTAACTAGGAAGGCAAAATAAGACCACACAAGAGATTATGGCCAAAATTTAAACACGGATCTTATTCAGAAAGTAATCTACTTGATTTTTCATATTGCAGATGAATAACAGAGGCAAGTATGGGAATGAACAGGATGATAAAATTGTTATTCATCATTACATGACAAATTTACGCAGATAGTTAAAAATTAATAATCATATTGATTAACCATATCGCAAAAAGGAATTGTTTTCTAATGTATGCAAATAGAAACAAAAGAAATCTATACACTAAGGAACTTTAGAAGATGTAGAAATTCGTAGCAATATGTTACAAGGAGAAAGAGATAAATGTACAAATATTACAAAGAGATTAAAAAAGGAGATAAAACTATTTAGATCCTTCATTATCTTCATCAGATTTCCCCCCTTAATCTTCATCTTCATTATATTCTTCATCTTCTTCAGACTCTTCAGCTTCACTATCAGAGATGACAATATTCAGAATGTTCTCTGGTATTTCATCCGCGAGATAAGGATATGCAGAATGAGGAATTTTATGATCATCACAGACTATCTTAATGGAATCATTGCGAACACCAACACGAACATTACTAAAATTCGCCAGGGTAATCTGTAGCTGCTTCTTGAACTTGGAACATTTCTCATTGCAAGAAGACATAAGTTTTGCGAGTTGTCCTTTTTATGCTTCAAACTCTTCAACTCTTTGGCGAAAATTTCCTTCAGATGCTGCGAACAAATGACAACCTATTAATAAAATAGTGGAGATTCAGTTAAAAAATGGATTAGTGGAAAAATAAGAATAACCACCTTCTCTTTCAAAGATCATATCCTTAATCAAGGTAGAATGCTCAACTTGAAGACTAACATCTACACCTAAATTATTTCTGGCATTATCAATAATCTTCGCAGCCCAAGCAAACTCATCATCATTACTAATGAGAAGGTGGGAGAAAACTTGGCTTTCTCTTTCAACAAGAGTACTATTCTCGCAGATAAGTCTATCTCTTTCAATTTGAATCTCAAGGAGAGTTTCTTGAAATTTTGCTAATGTCTGAGCACCTTGGAGAGAAATTCGGTCCTTTTCATCTATCAGATCACTATATTTGGCATTTAACTTACGGGTTTCTTCTTTAGAATTGTGAAAGAATTGTCTAAATTTATTGGCCATATCCAAGACAGATCTATGTTCAATTTCTAAAAGACGAAGCTTGGATCTAAGCTCATTTATGGGAAGAGATTCAATCTTATCATTTGAAAAACTATTTAGAGAAGTATTTAGATGATTAAGAAGGGTATCATCAACCATGATCTTGGGAAATGTATGAAGAAAAATAGCTTCATCAGTAAGACCATAGACGTTTGCGAAATGGAAAACTCTATAAGAAGACTTTTTTTTTTTAAAGATAATAAAATATAGGGGAAAGAAAGAGAGTCCCATACCATAGAGTTGCTTATTGGCATCTTGAAGACTAGATAATTTTTCCTTCTGAAGAGAATTGTCTGATTCCAATTGTTTAATTTTCTCGCGAAGATTAGCAGCTTCGATCTCCAATTCTTCATTTTGTTTATTCTTCTCGCGAAGACCAGCAACTTCAGTCTCCAATTATTTATTTTTGTTGAGAAGTTTAAGATTCTTCTTTGCGAGGGTCGTACACCTCTTTTCCAAGTCTGAGACAACAACAAAGGAAGCTTTCCCAGCCTGCGAAGTAATGCAGCGAACTTTAGGAATTAACTATGAATTTAAGATAAAAATAAAGAGAATAAAGATATAAGTATGAAAATTTACCAAGATATTAAGTGAATGCAGGAAATTTAGAGATATAGATCTTGATACCCTATGGAGAGATTCATTATTCTCTAGGAGAGGGGCATCACAAATGGCATCTATGGACTTCCAAGAATTAGTCAGAGGGGTATCACCAATTACTTGCATGGTATTAGCAAAATTACCGGATAGATGAGCCATGGAAGATTCATATTGGGAGAATTCTTTCGCGGAAGTGATATCACCATCACCATCATTGTCATTATCAGTATCATCACTTGAACTTTCAATAGATTGAAGAGTTTAAGGAGATGGAGATTGCACTTTTCTTTTATTTGAAAGAGGAGCAACAGATTTATCCCTGCGAGGAGCACTTTTGCCTTTCCCCTTAGTCTTCTCAACCTTAACGGGTTCAATTTCTTCAATAACCTTCAAACACAGATAAAGATAAGAAATAGAGGCAACAATATATTGTTAAGAATCATAAAGGAATATTTCTTACTTCATTTGTGAGTGATTTAAGAGCTAATAAGGTACTGGGTTTCCCTAAGTTTTTGTAGCTAACTTTCAGCCTTTCAATCTGGTAAAATTGGAGTAGTCAACGAGGGTGTATATAAAAGCATGAGGAAAATAATAATGGTAATTTAAGTAAAAAATTCGAGAACATACCTCTGTATTCCTTTCAGGCCAACTGAACACCCATGGTTGGTACTCTGCGAGATTCGCAGGTAAAGCATGAGAACCAGAGATGTATGGACCCTCTAAAAATAATGGAAAAATACACCATTTATCATCATTGGAGTGGCGAGGAGATGAATTGTTTCCCGGATGCCAGTCAATTTCCAACATAAGAACTTTGTCTTCAACAATGTCATCCTTCTTCTATAAGCGGACATCCCAACCAGTGCTATCCGTCCTCATGGGTATTATTTCATAATTCGCAAAGAAATTTTCTACTGTATACTTCGCAGGAAAAATTGGAACTTCAGCGAATTTAGGGTTCTTCGTTTTAGGGGGGTAAAGAGATTCCTTACCAGCACCGCGAGTAGCAAACTCAAGCATTAAACGAATGCAATCTCCACTCAACTGATATATTTCCCGCGAGAACTTTGCATGAGAAAGTATTTCATAGAATAAAGGAAGTTCAGGGTCATAAAGAGGAATGGGAAGGCCAGCTTCAATATGACCTAGTGAGACTATAATTTTCTCGCGATTACACAAATAATCAAAAAATAATTTAACAGAGAGCTCAGCCCTAGGTTTTTGATCGGGAATGGTGGATAAAGTACAACTCTTATCTTGAAGCTTCTTTTGCATTTTTTTCTAAGGCAATAAGATTTTTACGACCCGCTGGAGGCATTCTTAGTATGGGAATGAAGAAAAAAATAGAAGATCAAAGGAATAAGAGAAAAATTACAACAGCAGCAGATGTGGAAGTTGCGGAAGTAAAGTAAAATTGCAGAGAGAAGGAAAGAGAAAGTAAAAAGAAGAAAAGAGAAGAATGAAAAATATATATATATATATATATATATATAAGCTAAGAATTCTCGAGAAGATAAGTGCATTTAATGCGAAGAGAAGACATGAACGGTTGAAATGCAGCGGTTGAAAAGGACGTGTCAGAAGTTAAATGGAAGAAAAGATATGTGTAATAAATCTGGCGAAGAATGCAGAAACGTGTCAGAACATAAGAACATGAAAAGACGAGCAGCTGCGGCATTTTAAAAAGTTTTAATTCTCATGATCCTTTCCCCTTTGCAGAAAAAACATGAGAAGAGGCAATATGTAGGATCAGAATATCGCCACAATAATACTCTTACAAAATTTATAAACAACATTTCTGCGAGCTCTTCAACAACACGCTGCGAGTGTCGCAGAGTGACTCAAAGAATGACATAGCAGATGACGATAACTGAAACACGAGAAGAGCATGAAAATCCTGCGAAGATTATAGCTTCCGCGAGAATTAACATTATAACTGCTGCGAGACTACAACGAGTTAGATCCGAAATTAAAGGACAACATAGTTGTCATCCACTATGTAACTTCCTTATATAAAGAGAACTAATAGACTCAAAAGAGGAGAGATCAATTTGAGAGTGTTGAGAAAGTTTTGAGGAGAGAAAATTTTTAATAGAGCGGTTGTATTCTTGATTTCTTCAATTTCTTGTAATATTTCTGAGAATTAATCAATAAAAGTGTTGTTCTTAATCTTCAAATATGTGTTGATTATTATGAATTCTTGTGAGTGGTGTAGTGTAGGAATTCCTGCAACTACATAAGTTACTCTTCTCTCCGAATAGGCGGATACACCAGTAACAACAACAAAAGAGGAAGTCTGTTGTTACGAAGGATTAGTTTGCTAGAAAGGAAAACTTCAAGTATTTATAGACAAGGAAGTTTGGACACCAAGGAATTTCCAAAACCAAAAATATTCTCAAGATATTCATTAAAGCACAAATTCGGTTTTCATAATTCCCGCTCTGTCCAAAAATAATGATCGAAATTTATCGGAAAATTTAATTAGTAAATGCACATAACTAATTCTTATATTTCCCTACAAAATGAAACTAATAACCTTAATTAAAATATTCTTAAGTTACTTATGCTTCGATCCTGGGATTCTCTTCCCTTAGCTATTAAGGTATAACTTTGAAAAAATAGAGAAATAAACATTCACAGAACATGTTCAAAGTATGTCGACATCCTTACTTTGTAAGTTCTCTTTCACACTTACAACCTTGAAACCGATTTTCCACACTTCCAAACAAGTTTAGAATTGGTTCATCTGACTTTCAAGAAATATGTGATTGATCAAACAAACATTCAATCACAATTATGGGTTTAACGGTTCTACCAAAACAAGCTTCGGTTCTACCTTCCATGTAAGTATTGTTCATAGTCACACTAGCTTTCCAAAATTCAGTTGACTAGGTACTAGGATCGGTTCCCCATATATATATGGTATCTAACTTATATGTGTTGCACATGTCCATAGGATCGGTTCCCCTTTGCCTAAAAACGTGTTGCACATGTCCATAGGATCGGTTCCCCTTTCTGCTATAAACCTTGTTGCACCCCATACAAGGATCGGTTCCCCTTTGTGATGTACTGCACCTATTACTTGGATCGTTTCCCTTTTCCCATATTTCGTCAGACATAAAATCACAAACCCGATCATACCATCTCAGGCGATTACTTAAGATCGGTTTCACTAATAAAATTCATACCAATACATAAGTCAGGCCTTTGTGAATAGTTCTGCAAAGAATACAAACAAGTTGTGAGCGGTTATACTCAATCACACATATTGGTTGTTCATAAAATATGCAATGAATAACAAAACTAATAACACCTGGCAATTTCCTTTTCGGTTCAAAAACAAGTTTATGAACTTCCTTAGAACACATGTAAAACATTGTTTCCTATGATGAAATCTTCACCTCATACCCATACATAATCACAATAGCATTCAAATGATTATGGCGATGTCTTATCTACAAAGTTTAATGGTTAAGCAATAAACCTCGTATTGTATTCCTTAATACTATGTCTATCTAGAGTTCAAATATGCTTTGCAGTTTTGTTTTCAATATGAACGACTTGAAAGATACGTTAGGGAATGAAACAGTTCAAGTCAAATATCACTAACCTCAAGTGGAAGGATGATTGTTGTCGTTGTAGCTCCTTGCTTCTTCACATCTTCAGGACTTCGCAATACTTTTAATGTCTCATATCCTAATACTTTCAAGATAACATATACGAAGTTGACTCTAGTACATAATCAAGCGACTCTTAACATGAGTTTTGATTCACTAAAATATGACAACCAAACTTGACATACCAACGCTTGGTGGGTTCAAACGAACCATTCTCTAACATTTATGTATCCAAGATATATATATAAACTCTTATTGAATTGTTTGGATCGTCCTTCTGAGGTGGTTGTGATCTAGGGTTCTCTTTTATAAGAGTGTAAGTATTCCAAATATTTGAAGTTTGCTAGACATCATGTACCGTAAAAATATTTCCAAACATTGATTGATATATATCTGAAGGGAAATCAATAGGATTTCTATTAGAGTCAAATAAGTATCAAACGTCTTTACTTAGGCTAAAACAACTCTTAGGCTGTGACAGATGCCGACAAAAGGAATCAAGTGTGTTTAATCAGGTTGGATTCAAAGGCATACAAGAGCAGGGTGAATTCCGTCTCAACTACATTATGGCCTGAAGTTTGATAGCAGGCTAGTAGTGTCTGTAGCAGTTTAATATAGTGCAGTGTTCAAACAGTTCTACGTCTCGGGGTTTTTATGCATCTGTAGTTTCCTTGTTAACAAATTTTTGGTATCTTATGTTATTTACCTTTCCACATTATTTTGTTTACCTTTATAATAAGAATATCACAAGTAATACGCCTAGATAATCTTCTAGCCTTAATTGGTTGATACCTAAAAAACTTGTAGTTGTTGAATTCATACATGAAATATGAATACAAGTGTTAGGCTTGTTGGAATTCAGATCTTGTGCAATTCTGGTACATACTAGGTTGATCTTGATCTTGGATATTGACTTTTAAGATCATTTAAGAACTTGTACACAATAAGGTATGCGGATGGACCTTTGGTAAATGCATATTGATTGTGCGAGAGAAAAAGAGAAACTCTTTATACAAGAATCTTTATTGTTAACCTACTTGGTGTTTGTATTAAATTTTGTCCACAAAGGTTTTCGAAGTAAAAGTTTGGTGGTATACTTGGTACCCTCTCTTTTTCACACTGTCAATTGGAATTTCATATTAGAAGTTTTTCACATATATGGGTTTTTTGAAGATTGGTATTCTTGGATTCTCAGTATTCTTCAACCTATTGGAATTTTAAGTCATGATTAATGGTAATCCTAAAGGTTTATTCAAGATTGATAGAGATATTCGACAAGGTGATTCTTTACATCCACTGAACCTTGTCTTAATTGAAGATATCTTTAGTCGCGACCCAACTTGGCTTTTCAAGGAATGGAGAATGATATCAGTGGTATCAAAAAAAGGTGTTTTCCTAACTTATTTTTTCTTTGTTATTGGTATTATGATCTTCTGTAAAGTAAACATAAAGAAATTAAGAAATCCACTAAATCTTTTGGGAATGTATAAATGTTCTTCTTGGAAAACTGTTAGTGGGCTAAAAAGAGTAAGATTTACTATTGGGGTAGCTCCATAAATAGGGAAAAAAAGAAGAATTGCTGATTTTTTTTGGCATGGTTGGGCGTCTTTACCTGATAGGTATCTTGGAGTTCAAGTTATGCTTGGTGCAATCAAATATGCGTATATAAGAATGTAGTAGAGAAGTTGCAAGAGAAACTATATAGATGGAAGGGAAAACTCTTTCTTTTTCAAACAAGAATTGTCCCTGTAAAATCAATTATTGCTAGTCATTCAAATATATCAGTGTATAAATGGCCATTGTAGACTATTCATCAATGTGAAAATGGCTATTAGATACTTCATATGTACTCGTGATCCAAAACAAAGTAATAACACTTAAGTAAGAGAACAAAAATGATGACATTGATGCCTTACTAAGACCGGTTGGTGGTAATGATTTTAGAGTCTGAATATTGGATCAGAAAGTTTTTTTTTTTCAGTCATGAAATGACAAGGATACCAAGTACACCATAATTTTTTCGATATCAACCTATTTAAGACATACCTTGTGTGATCTAATATAGACAAAGATTGTCAGGAATATATCAACCACAGGATGTACACTTGATATATAGTCAAATTCCAAAACCGAACCAAACTATTAGGATGAATCCCAAGTGTTGGATTAACATACAAGTATATTTACTTTAATTATGAAGACAAATCAATACAATATATAAGTAAATTAAATTACATGACGCACGATATTTTGTTAACGAGGAAACCGAAAATGCAGAAAACCCCGAGACCTAGTCCAATTTAGAATATTCTCATAATTAAGCCCCCGTACAAAGACCACTACCAAATTCGTATAGATGGAACCAATTAAATTAAATTCAGTTTACCTAGTTCCCTTAATATCCCTGCGCGTACTACCAACAGTGTTTACGCAAGTGAATTCTAAGATAGAGTCCACTGTCTAAAGTTGGTTCACCCGGTGTGAATACTTCTAACACTCAACTCCTTTGGATCATATTCCAAAACAGTAAAGGACTAATTTGTATTTTGTGACCTCTCTATCAATCTCAACAACCAAATCATGGATATATCTTGAGTTAAACAAAAGTCTATTTCATTTAAATAATTAAATTTTGGTTTAGAATCTATCGGATTTTTATTATGAAGAGAATCACTAAATGATAAATCATCGATCTATCAAAGATAAACAAACTTGTCGGATCCCAGTCAATCAAGTGTGCACGAAGAATGATCACAAAGATCAGAATACCAATCAGACAACTTCGTGTCTTCAAATCTCCAGTCTTCAATGTAGCTGCACAAACAACTTGGTTCCCTTGTGATCGATCACACACAGAACGAAGTTTATTAACAATAGATGATCAAAATCCTATCTTCAGATCTAATCTTGTCAATCCTTGATCTATTTCGAGTGACCTTATATAAGAAGACTAGGATTATAGAATAAGCAAACGAGTGAATATCAAGGTTCAACTAACGTTAGTCAATCAAATTAATAATCGAAAACTAAAATAACAATATGAATTTAGATTCCCATCAACGTTAATTCTATATGCTTCTTGATCCGACAAAAATCTTTAAATGAAGTGGACGTAAGGGATTTCACCTAATTAGGATACTCTCCTCTCCAAGTGAGTATTACAAGTAATAGTCTTAGTCGGCTTCCCACACTGACCACAAAATAAAGTGCGTATGTTCTGGAATAAGTTTGTAAGAAGAACAAACTTCAATATTTATACACCAAGGTTGATTGGACACCAAGGAATTTCCAAATCCGAAAAATATCAAAAGTTATGCAGTAAATACCAATTTTCGATTTTGTATAATTCCCACTAAAATCCAACTAATATATCAAAATATCTCATGGATGACAACTCGATATCATCTAGCATACAAGTATACTCTACTAATATATTCTCCATGGATAGGCTTTAATTGCTGGATAAATTTCGAATATCAAAAGATATTATGGAATGTTTCGGTTTGGGATCTCACTTTGAATATCAAGGAAAATACTTGCACATTAAGAAATAAGAATATATCACATGTTCAAATACTATATCTACATTGTGAACTTTCTATGTTAACCAAAACATATTCTGAAAGGAAATGACTAAATACAACCCTCACTAAAGTTAAATACAACCCACACTTAAAAATATAATTATTTGCAAACCTAATTTACGTGAGTAACTAGAACTTACTTTTATATTCATTTTTTTTCTAACCTGATTAAACACCAACACCATTAATGGTGAGAACATAGTTTTTTATTTAAACAACCACTTGCTGGAGCCTTGAATCAGTGCAAGCACCATTAAAAGCATCACTCCCGGATCAATATTCCATCTCCTAAATATTGATTAATACAGGAAAATTAAACTTGAAGTAACTACGAATAGCTGTTTAAAATTTTCAATCAAGCTCTTGAAGCGAAAATCAGACCCTAAAGTATTTCTTTATATTATAACTTTGATTAGCAATCACTTGGTATCTTAAGACGTTATAAAATTTTCAATCGTACGCGAAATAGTATCAAAACCATGGTCTGATCATTAAAACTAAAACTAAAACTAATGACCATCGAGTTTATATAAGAATTTGAAATAAAAATAGATCTTTTCTTCCCTTTAACTTTTGAGGCAGAAGAACAGAGGCATACTAAAAGTGTGTTTTGATTACCCATATTAATTGGCTTTAAAAATATTTGGATTTTTAGTCTTGGATTGTATTTAACCCAATCATGGGTTGTATTTAGTCACTACCTTATGAAACCTATGCAAATCCTAAAGTAATATACAAATCAAAAATACGTTTTATGAATGGTTAAACTAATAGGGATAGGTCCTTCTGTGGACCCCCAAGTAATGGATTGATCCTTTTATATATCCCCAGTCCTACTATAAATTCTTAGGACCGTTCCTAGAGTAGACCCTTATTTAAGGGATCGGTCCAAGAAAAGATCATTTGATTCCTTTCAACTACGAAACAAGTTTCTCAAGTCTACTTCCTTAAACTATGTAATTAATCATAATTTTCTAGGCATGGAATCAGGATTATTATCAAATAATGTTATGTCATATTTACAATGTCCAAAAGATAAACTTTATACTTCTTAACACAATATGCTAAAGTTGTATGAAACAACTAGTATATACTTCCTTGGCACTTTGATCATAAAGAATGATCAAGTCACCAATACTATAGATATATAAATATAACTTCATTTGCTATGTTTTCAATATAAACAACTTGAAAGTAATATGGATATAAATCAAAACAAGTCAAGTATGTATTACTAACCTCAAAAAGAAGGATGATGTGTGCGTTGATGTCAATACGTCTTCAGGTTTTTCAAAGTAATACAAGTGTGTTTCAACATTTCTAATGTTCCTAGTCTAACCTATTGAAGTTGACTCTGGTAATCTAATCAAGCATCCCCAAGTTTTGGAGATAAAATATGACAACTAACCTTGACTTACCAACCTTAGTAGGTTCAACCGAGCAATGCTCCAATAATTCAAACTTTCAAGGAGCTACATTAGAAAAAAGTTTGATTTTTTTATTGGAGCAAACTTGATTTGGAGGAGAGTGGGTCATTCATCTTGAAAAGGAGAAAGTACCAAGTACAACACCAACGTTTTCTTTCAGAAACTTGTACGACAAAAATTAATAAATCACCAAGTTTGTCAACAATAAAGACCCATGTATAAGATTGTTTATACAGTTCTTTCTTAGTACAATCAATATGTATAGACCTAAGGTCCGCGTATCTGATTGTGTACAAGAGTTATTGGACAATCTTAAAAATAATCATCCAAGATCAACCTAGTACATCCAATATCCAACAAGTACAAGACTTGTAATCTATATTTCAAGACACAGATTCAACAAGAACAAGTCTTGCGATTTCTCAACCAATAAAGGAACGAAGACCGTACTACTTGTGATATTCCTATCATAAAGATAAATAATATAATAAAGAAAGGGAAATAACACAAGAACCAGAATTTTATTAATGAGAAAACTTCAGATGCAGATAAACCTTATGGCGAATTACTTTGATCCCAAAGTTAAATTCCACACACGTACTTGTCAATTATAGACCGTGCATAAAAAGAAGTTCACGAGTTAAATAGTATGGTCTGTGAGCCATCAAACAAATATTAGAGTTCAGTTACATTCGAAATATGTACAGTTTGCAAAATGTTAGAGTTTTACAGGAACATACCCAAAAGTGCACAGTTCAAACTAGACAATCAGTTTGCGTACTCATGTACAAATTTATGAATTCCGGGAACATGGTGAAAAATAAATAATTCACGAACTAGAATAATTAGTTTAGGAACTCTTATGCACTTTGGAGCTCAGTAACATCAAGTTTTTGCATAGTAGCAAGCTACCATTTTTAGTTCGTGAACTCTAATGCAATTTGATATTTTTAAGATTTTCTTTTCGCGAATATAGTTTTTTAAACACTAAGAATTTTCTTCAACCTCAAATGCGATAGGCCTGTGAACATCCGATGCTTGAGGTCTTGTCCAAGATTAGTCAAGTACAAGGTTGAACCAGAAACTTCTTCTTTGTAACTCATCGTGTAGTAAATCCGTACGTCATTGTCTTAGAAGGTAAAATGTAAGAAATAATAAGTAAATAGGATTGTTAGTCGTCACATACCTTTGTTGATGAAGTTTTTGCCGATGTCTTTGTGATCTTCAGTCTTTAATCTTCAAAGGTATTCAGTAATTTCTGATACTCGACTACCTAAATTTAATCTTAGTCTGAGACTGAAATTAGTAAACAGTAAATCAAGAAATTGTATTGGTCATTTAATATTGACAACAATCTTAACATACCAACACTTGTGGGTTCACCCAAGAAATGCTTTAACAATATGTACCAATTGTAACTGGATGCCAATGTATTATTCATTATCGGCTTCATTCTTCTAAACACTTTTACAGAAAATATTGCTTCATATATGAACATTGTTTGGACTGCCTTAGAGTGAAAATATATGCGTTGGTAAAATAATCAAGAGGAAGGATCCCTTCACACTTTTATTTGCACACTATCTCACACGTTGGACGTCACTTTTGTGAATAAAAACCAAACCGTAATGGATTTGAAGCTAATATTTTTGGGGATATATTCCTCTTACAAAGTTCTACATACCTACCAAAAATGAGCACATTTCGAAATATTAAACATCACAATCTATCGGTCTTAATTTCAATGGCTAAAAATCCATTGATTTTCAATGGTTCATTTTCAAAGTAGTAGATGGTGGTATTATACGTCTCGGAATACGCTCATTTTCGGTAGTAACTTAGAGATTTGAAAAAGGAACGTATCCTCAAAATATTAGCTTCAAAATCCTTTACGATTTGGTTTATATTCGTAAAAATAACATCCAACGTGTGAGATAGTGCGAGAATAAAAGTGTGAGGGGATGCTTCCTTAATAATCAAACATCATATGGGCATCATGGATGGAAAATTTTATGGTAAGATGTTAATGTGTTCCACTATCTTAGGACTTGTTGACGACGCACCCTATCAGCGTTTGTTGCATCCATAGTGATCTCATATGTCAATATCACATAGGCACGCATCAAGACAATAATTTTGTTTCCATATTTCAATAACCCACATCAATTTTCACTAAAGAAGTAAACAATTCATCACACAACATGTAATAATCATGGGTTTTTTAATTGCATTCATGTTTGAACAAAGCGATTGAGTTGTGGAAAATGTAAATTATCAAACAAAGATCAACAATTTCATGATTATCAAAAGAAATTGAGGTTTAAATCTTTAAAATAAAATTACTAATCCTAAAAAAAATTATTGTTATTTCTGATCGATAATAAAAACATTTTTTTTATAAAAAAAAATCCTAAAACAAAAACCTTTAATTCTATTGTTAAGCAGAAAAACTCATGGACCTAGTCAAGTTTTGAATACTCTCAAAATTAAGCCGTTATACAAAGACACTACCAACTTTTTCTTCCGGCAACTTGTATGGATAAAAACTAATACAATCACAAGTAAGTCAAAGTAATGACCCTTGAATAAGATTGTATATAGAATTTTTCTCTTTCTCTTCCACAATCAATATGTCAAACCTGAAATTGAAAGTTGTAATAGAACCGTCGTTGACCAAATTAAATACCTAAGATACTTCATCTAAATTACCACGAAAATGAAATAATTTTAGAGAAAAATATTTAAGTAATTTTGTAATTATGAAGAAAAAAAAGGACTTCGGGATTCTTACATGGCTACCTCACTATCGTGTGATTAAATCTATTTACTGGGATTCGTGCAATCGCAAAGAGGTTTCTGTTAAAATTATATTCGGTTCATTTGTACTTCAATTTTCAGGAAAAAAAAATAAAACCTTACTTATAATAGGTATCAACAATTGACTTTGATGTTGATGATCTGTATCGCAGTAGATAAACTAGGAAAATGAATATTAGAATATAGAATCATAAAATTTAGATATTTTTCCAATGAGTATTTCTATACGAACAGTGAAAATGAACTAAGCAAAAATTGTTCACACACACAAAATATGTGGGCCCCGTTTTTGGGGAAAAACATGGGTCCCATTTAAGGGTTGGTTGTGTGTATGCGATTTTAAGGTAGTTCATTTTCACGGTTTAACAAGAATTTGTGTTTTCCCATACACGTAAAATTCTACATATATAGGAGCGGAATATCATAACAAATGATAACTTACGAAATTGTGGAGAGAAAATACATCTTGCGAGCAAAGAACATTTTGCGAGCAAAGGAAATCACGAGGAAAGCAAAAGAAGTTCGCAAAGTGAAGTTGCGAAGGTTCGCAGGATAGTTCTCAAGTCCGAAGTTGAGGGACAGTTTAGTTGTCAACATTTTGTAAGATCATATAAATAGTCATTTAGGCATGATAAGAAGGAGAGGTCTTTTTAGAGAGAGGATAATTTTAGGAGGAGAGAGAAAAATGTTAGGAGAGATTTTATTTTCTTTATCATTATCTTCCCCAAGAAATTCTAGAGCTCCAAATATTCATTAATGGAGTCTCAATTGTAAAATTATGTAATTACATACAATCACTAGTGAAGAACCATGGATGTAGATCACAATGATCGAACCATGTAAAAAATCTTTGTGTCTCTTTTTATAATTTTAGTACTTTAATTCTTAGTTTCATATCAAATTAATTAGATTTAGGAATCATTTTAAGGATTCTTATGAGGGTGTAGTTGAGAGATAATCCGCAACTACATAATTGGCGCTAGAAACAGGGAGAGAGTAATGGATTTATCCTTCCTGTAACTTGTTGGATCAAGAATTTCTATGAAGATTAGTTAATTTCCATACTTTTTATTTAGATCTACAAATTTTAGGTTCAAAATGGAAATTCTATGGAAGAAACCACACTTTCAGGGAATAACATCATCAACAATTCAAAGACATGAAGAGAATGAGAGAAAAGATTAGTTATTGTGGTGAAATTCAAGGGAAAAATGGAAATTTCATGGAAAGTTTTGATGTTAAGGAGAAAGAAGAAGAAAGGAAATTGAAGGAAGGACGAAGGAGAGATAAGAGGAAAACGCTGCAATTTTTGTCACGAACATAAATTCGCGAAGATGGTTCAAGACTAAATGAACAACAAAGAGGTCGAACAGAATTTTTTCATATATTTTTGGTATACAAAGAGCAAAAATAAGGTAAATCAAAAGTGCAGTTCAACACCTTCAGAAATGGAAGCAAGTAGAGATGGTTTATAGGTGAAGATGATGAGTTTGACATCACAAGTTCAAATCCCATTCTATGCGAATATTTTTTATTTTTGCGAATGTGTGGACTGCTGAGAACTCCTATGTGAACTTTTTCTTTCTGCGAATTTTTGGATTGCCAAGAGCTTGGATAATAGCAATGAATGATCAAGATATTGAGTGGATAGGATATCCCCCAGATCATTTTCGTCACAGAAGCAATGAGTTCACGAAAAATCCAACCATAATCCATACGGTGTAGGGTTTGCGACCTTCGTGTTATTAGATCATATTCCCTTTAGGGACATCCAATAAAATTGAAACGATACAGAGGCAACAATGTGTAATCGAGCATCTCTCCCAGCTGTGTTAGCAACAACTCTACCATTAATTGGTAGCAATGAAAAGAGTTAACAAGCAATGAACGAACTCAACTAGTTACGAAAGCAATCAGCAAAAGAATACCGGCGACAGTACCATAATACCAGAGAGGAGTTGAATTGCTAGAATACCGATTACATCATGTGGAAGCAATCAGTAAAGGAAGCACCCACCAAGCAACAGACAATTGAGACTCCATTATTATTATAACACCAGAATCCAAATATAACACAGTAAAGTTTACACTGTGAACGATATACTTCGTGAAATAAGAAATAGTCAGGGGAAGAGATACTTCGTGAAAATTAAGAAAGGGAACTCTTCGTGAAAGAAGGAAACAAGATAAGGAAGGTCAACGAAGCTGCAAGAGTTAGCACCAGCGAACACAACATAGACGAATAGGACAAAGCTTTATCAATTTCCTTAATCTCGCAAGTTTCATAAACGAATAGGACAAAGCTTCATACTGCTGGGGACATGAAGAAGATAAAGTAATTAAACGTGAAAGAAAAATATATAGAAAGTCCAGCGTTAGAACAATGATAAAAGAATTATGGTCATGATAGAATCCAGGGAATGTCTGCAAATCTACTTTGTCAACTCAAGCTAGCGAGCAATCCTTTACAAATATGAAGTACAACAGTGCATCTCATGAAGATTAGTTCTGCGAAGATTATTTTTGCGAAGATTAATTTTGCGAAGAATGCAACGTCTCTATTTTAATACAGTAGCTATTATAGGAAAACAAAATTAATTCTGCGAACAAAACAACGACAAATGAAAGAGATCGAAATGAGGGAACTCCATTAATGGTAGGGAAATGTAGCTATATCGTATCAATATATTTTCTGTTCACAAGTGCAGAACTGAAGCTGCTGATAGGAAACACTTCGCTAATGCTGGGAAAACCAAAGCTTATCATTTGGTCTACAACATCTACTGTTACAGCAATGAAGATCACTTCCAAAGGAAAGAAGAGAACATTGCGAAGAAATAGTAAAGAACAATTAAAGGCAAACGTTTATCAAAAGGACCATACGAGAACAAGAGGGACATATTGAGGCAAACATATATAATGGCCAAAAGGGAAGTACATCCATAAAGATGAATACAAATTTCGCAGTTTAGAGAATTGAAGGGGCAATAATAAATGAATACAAAACGCACATCTTATTTTCATTTCGCAAAAAAGAAGCCAGCAGAGATGAAACAACAAACAAATTCACTGAGTACACCGTCCCAGCAATCGACTACTTTTAAGGTCCAAGCCTAATTCCTCTAAGCCCACTAAAAATAAAGCCAAGCTATTTCACGCAGCTCACAACCACCAATCTACTTCGCACCAACATCTTATTTCGAGATTTTGACCTTCGCAAATGTTTTCCTTGCGAATGTTCGTAGCACCAACACTTATACTCTTTGCACTTCGCAAATGTTTGCATTGCGAATGTTCGCAACACCAACACTTCGCAGATGTTCATTTACTTCATGCAAAGGTTTACTTCGTAAGATTTTTGGATATTTCGCAAAAATAAAGTGGGAGATTATTTCGCAAAAAATGGCAAATTATATACTTCGCAAGAGACAACAACAAGCCGCAAAAGGTAAGTACCATTTCCTTGAATATTTTATTTACAGAAGACAAATTTTTTTTTTTTTGATTTTATTTACCAAAAACGATATACTCGCAATATTTCTAAAATTTCTAAGATTTCAAAACATTTCAAAGATTTTTTAATTTGGTGAAAAGCGATACAATCGCAAGATTCAAAAATGAATTCATCGCAAAAATTTAAAGATCTCAAAAAATTTCAAAGAATTCAAAGTTACAAAAAATAGAGAAAATTAAATTTATATAATTCTATAGAACAATTTTAATTTAAAGACGCGATATGAATACTTCTCATACTTCTTATACTAAAGATTTTATGAAAACATTCAACATTTTATGTACATGAAAAATTTACGATGAATTTTTACGAATAAAAAGAATTTGGATTCTACTTATAAAAGGCGAAAAAATACCGTCAAAAATAAATTGCGATTAGCTTTCATTGAAGAAAGACGCAAAAATTTATTTGCGAATAAAAGACCGCAATCTGTGATCAGCTTTCAAAAAAGAAAGAAAGCCGCAGAAATATTACACAGGCAAACCTTTGTGGCGTACAACCTAGTTCGCGAAGCAACATTTCGTAAGAGGCAAAGTTCTAAAGTACGTCATTTAAGGGGGTACCTATAAGCATGGCTCAGGGACACCGGAACACCACCAAGGAACCTGAGTACATGGAACTTTACGGGGTACAACCCAATAACGGGGTACCTATCCGGGTTAGACACCTTGGATTCTCACCTAATCTTGCGACATTACGCAATATTATGCGGTATAACATGATTTAGGTTGGGCGACTAAGGCATACTGTCTTTCCAAAGAAGTGCAGAAAACGATCAAGGCGCCGAAGTACACGGTTGAGTCAAGAGTGCCAGGTGGGCTTGAAGCACATCTGCCATTTTTGACAAGTCTTGGCAAATGATGCACTTGGCCCAAAGATACCCCATAGGGTGCAACCTCGTAACTATAAGCCCTATAGGCAAAAAGGATAAGAGGTTGCGATCAAAAACTGGTTGTTTGCAGAACCGGGTGGGAAGAGATAACCTTGTATGGTCGATGTACGCTTCCTTGAAGGGGAAGATAAAGGGCAGCACCCTCCATTAGGGAGTTGATACGTGCTATGAGACGCAAATGTCACGAGGCTTTTTGTTCGCAAGAACATAAAGGCTTGTCATATTTGTGCAACAACTGAACTTCTGCGAGCCTTCTAAAAAAAAAAAAAAAACTCGCAGAACATAACAAAGAAGTTAAGATGAGATCAATGGGTTTTTGAATGAAAGTGTAAAGACGTCCTGCGATTTCATCGCAAGACGGCAATGTCATGGGGCTTTATGTTCGCAAGAATATTTAAACCTGTCATATTATCGCAACACTTCCTGAAGAGGCTAAAATACTATACAAAAATATTATCACAAAAGAGGTGGCAAAATAAGACCTTTACTTAGGAAGGCATGATAAGACCACAACAATTAATGAAATTAATTCCATCAATATCATTGAAGAATTTTTACAAGAATATATATCATGAAGTCCTAACAAAGAAGACAATTCCATCAATATCATTGAAGAATCTTTACAAGAATATATATCATGAAGTCTTAATAAAGAAGGTAATTTCATCAATATCATTGAAGAATTTTTACAAGAATATATATCATGAAGTCCTAACAAAGAAGGCAATAGAAGGAAATTTCATCAATATCATTGAAGAATTTTTACAAGAATATATATCGCGAAGTCATAACAAAAGAGGAAATTTCATTCGCAATCAAAGACGGATACATGAATGGAAGCAACTTAAAGTTACATCAATTTTACCGCGGAAAAATGTGTTAAGTAACAGAAACTTGAAATATACATTGCAATAGATAAGCATCATACTCGCATCATACAAGCATCATAATCGCATCATCCAAGCATCATATTCGCATCATAAAAGCATTGCATAAGCATTTCATGGCATAAGCATCGCATACACATTTCATAACATAATCATTACATAAATATTATATTCGCACAAGTATTTTACAAAATTTTACAGGATAATACCGCGAAACTTCGCAGAAACATTCATAATTCGCAACACTATATTCGCAACACTATTCAGAAGTTTAGAAATTCGCAGAAAAACTCAGAAATTCGCAGAAATATTCAGAAGTTAGCAGGGTTATCACTTGAGGCAGAGGCAAGATAAGAATAGAGACGCAATTTAATCATTCAACATTTTCTCAAGGATTCCCCTTCATAGATAAAGAATAGAGGCAACTATGGATACCTAAGAAAATATTTTATGTTCTTTATATTCTCAGCAAGAATCCTCACCAAAAATGGAATAATAATTTCACATGAACAGAGGAAATATTTATCACTCTCATCAAGGATATTTCATACTTCTTATATATTTCGAGGATTAAATACTTCTTAAGGATACTTCATACTTCTTATATATTTCGAGGATTAAATACTTCTTATACTTCTTAAGGATACTTCATACTTCTTATATATTTCGAGGATTGAGTACTTCTTATACTTCTTCAAGGATATTTTATATTTCTTATACTTCATACTTCTTCAAGATACTTCGCACACTTCATACTTCGCAAGATGATACTTCTAATTACTTCTTAAAGCTTCAGAACTTCGCAAAAGAATAGAGGCAAGTATATACTTTTTGAGTTTGATATTCTTTCGCTCGTTCCTTCATCAACAAAGATCAAAGACTACTACAACGGATTTTTTCTTAAAGATCGTTCTTCAAGCAATATTCAATAAAAAAGAGGCAAGATGTAGGAGCGGAATATCACAACAAATGATAACTTACGAAATTATGGAGAGAAAATACATCTTGCGAGCAAAGAACATTTTGTGAGCAAAGGAAATCACGAGGAAAGCAAAAGAAGTTCGCAAAGTGAAGTTGCGAAGGTTCGCATGATAGTTCTCAAGTCCGAAGTTGAGGGACAGTTTAGTTGTCAACATTTTGTAAGATCATATAAATAGCCATTTAGGCATGATAAGAAGGAGAGGTCTTTTTAGAGAGAGGATAATTTTAGGAGGAGAGAGAAAAATGTTAGGGGAGATTTTATTTTCTTTATCATCTTCTTCCCCAAGAAATTCTAGAGCTCCAAATATTCATTAATGGAGTCTCAATTGTAAAATTATGTAATTACATACAATCACTAGTGAAGAACCATGGATGTAGATCACAATGATCGAACCATGTAAAAAATCTTTGTGTCTCTTTTTATAATTTTAGTACTTTAATTCTTAGTTTCATATCAAATTAATTAGATTTAGGAATCATTTTAATGGATTCTTATGAGGGTGTAGTTGAGAGATAATCCGCAACTACAACATATGTCAACATAAAACGGACTGCAAAACAAGCTATTCCGAATAACCATGAACAAGTGGATTGTTGTCGTGACAATAAATACGTCAATAAATCCATGTTAATAATTGTCGGATTTTCTAGGCAGTACAATACAATATGCATTTTTTTTCCTTTGATGGAAAAGGTTAATATATTAAATCAAGCAATGTAATACAGAAGATCTACAATTTCATTTTCATCAAAAATATTAGAAGTAATACTCTATTTTCGCAGTCGTTGACACAAGTGTATTGACATATGATGAAGTCTTCTGATCATTACTTATTTTGCAATTGAGTCCGCTGCAACATTGTAATCTCTGTTTATAAATTTTACATGAGCTTGAGGCAGTTTTTATAGCAAAGAAATATCTTCTTTTATAGTATTCTCTGCGATCCATGAAGCATCTACATCTTTTTTTGTTGACAGGATCCGCTAGGAGTTTAAAATATGTGACTATACAGACACTAGAAATAATATTGTTTACTAGCCAATTTAAAGCCTTTAAAAGAGATTTTGCTTATGCATGTAACGCCAAGGAGGCCCAATCTGAGCCAGCTGAAATATGTAGGAAAGTTTCTTGGTCAGCCAAGTACAGAATGAAGGCATATCCCATGGATAGATTTTCCTTTTTTAGGACGCATCAATGAAAATTGTCAAATCCAACATGATGTTGTTCCATGCGTGTTTGGGGGACTTCGTTTTTTTGGAGGCCTTGAGATTTGGCCTCTTCCTTGATAATTGTAGACTGGATAAAAAAAATTATCTGCTAAATTAAAGAAGATGGATCCAGAACTATTTTCCTAAAAACTACCTCACATCTATATTTCCATATGAACCAAAGAATTATTGCAATTTGTTTACTAAATTGCGAGAAGTTTGGATCAGAGATCCAAATTTTAACCCATTTGCTAATAATATATATGTTAATATGCGAATTGACTGCATCTAAGGAGAACCCAAACCAAATTGATCTGGAAAAAGGGCAAGTTCTAAATGGATGATTTTCTGTTTCTATAGATTGGCTATTGCACATTCGACACTCTGGAGAAACCTATGGGTTATGAGCCGCTAGTCTACTCGTGGTCGGTAAAGCTTTATGAATTGATTTCCAAATAAATAGTTTGATTCGAGGTAGTGCTATGTAGTTGCAGATTATCTTACAACTACACCCTCAGTAGAATTCTATTAATTTGATTTGATGATCTAGTTTATTTGATATGAAAATGAAGATTAAAGTACTAAAATTGTAAAAGAGACACAAAGATTTTTACGTGGTTCGATCAATGCGATCTACATCCACAGTTCTTCACTAGTGATTGTATGTAATTACATGATTTTACAATTGAGACTCCATTAATGAATATTTGGAGATCTAGATTTTTGGGGAAGAAGATGATAAAGAAAGATAATCCCTCCTAAAAACTTTCTCTTTCCTCCTAAAATTATCCTTTTCTACCAAAAAACCTCTCCCTCTTCTCATGCCTAAATGGCTATTTATATGATTTTACATAAAAGATCACAGTTGTGTTCCCCCGCCATTTCGGATTTTTAAATATGTTATGCGAATCTTCGCAGCCATGCTCGCAAAATGTCTTTTCTCTCCATAAATTCGCAAGCTATCATTTGTTGCGTCGTTTCTAACATTTCTTCTACGACATTATTAAGTTGCGTCGTTAATAATTCGCAAGTGAAGGTTGCTGCAATATTCTGCTCCTACATCTTGCCTCTTTTTTCTTGAATATTGCTTGAAGAGCGATCTTTAAGAAAAAACCCGTTGTAGTAGTCTTTGATCTTTGTTTATGAAGGAACGAGCGAAAGAATATCAAACTCAAAAAGTATATACTTGCCTCTATTCTTTTGAAAAGTTCTGAAGCTTTAAGAAGTAATTAGAAGTATCATCTTGCGAAGTATGAAGTATGCGAAGTATCCTTGAAGAAGTATGAAAGAAGTACTCAATCCTCGAAATATATAAGAAGTATGAAGTATCCTTAAGAAGTATAAGAAGTACTTAATCCTCAAAATATATAAGAAGTATGAAGTATCCTTAAGAAGTATAAGAAGTACTTAATCCTCGAAATATATAAGAAATACTCGTCCTTGAATGAGAGTGATAAATATTGCCTCTGTTCATGTGCCTCTGTTCATGTGAAATTATTACTCCATTTTTGGTTAGGATTCTCGTTGAGAAGATAAAGAACCTAAAATGTTTTCTTAGTACCCATAGTTGCCTCTGTTCTTTATCTATGAAGGAGAATCCTTGAGAAAATGTTGAATTATTAAATTGCATCTCTATTCTTATCTTGCCTATGCCTCAAGTGGTAACCCTGCTAACTTCTGAATATTTCTGCGAATTTCTGAGTTTTTCTGCGAATTTTTGAACATTTGCGAATAGTGCTGCGAATAGCGTTGCGAATAATGTTGCTAATAATGTTGTGAATAATGTTGCGAATACTGTTGCGAATAATGTTGCAAATACTGTTGCGAATATTGTTGCGAATAATGTTGCAAATACTGTTGCGAATTATGATATTTATGTAATGATTATGTTATGAAATGCGATGCTTATGCCATGAAATGCTTATGCCATGAAATGCTTATGCAATGCTTTTATGATGCAAGAATTGATATGATGCTTGTATGATGAGAATGCTTATCTATTGTAATGTATAGCTAATGTTTGTGTTACTTAGCTTATTTTACATATAATCAAGAATTGATGTAGCTCCAAATTGCTTCCATTCCTGCACTATTAGTCTCACATGATATAATATAAATAAAATATTAAAGATGCATAATCTCAATTTCATTTCAATATATATGTTCGCAAGCTTGTTTGCTTACATATAATCATCTTCGCAAGGCTCGCAAAAATACAAATGTTGCACAAATATGACAAGCCTTTATGTTCTTGCGAACAAAAAGCCTCGTGACATTTGCGTCTTATAGCACGTATCAGCTCCATAATGGAGGGTGCTTCCCTTTATCTTCCCCTTGGTTGCCCCTTCAAGGAAGCGTACATCGACCATACAAGGTTAGCTCTTCCCATCCGGTTCTGCAAACAACCAGTTTTGTTCGCAACCTCTTATCCGTTTTTCCTATAGGGATTATAGTTACGAGGTTGCACCCTATGGGGTATCTTTGGGCCAAGTGCATCATTTGCCAAGACTTGTCAAAAATGGCAGATGTGCTTCAAGCCCACACGGCACTCTTGACTCAACCGTGTACCTCGGCGCCTTGACAATTTTCTGCACTTCTTGAGAAAGACAGTATGCCTTAGTCGCCCAACCTAAATCATGTTACATCGCAAGATTAGGTTGAGAATCCAAGGTGTCTAAACCGGATAGGTACCCCGCTTTTGGGTTATGTACCCCGTAAAGTTCCATGTACTCAGGCTCCTTGGTGGTGTTCCGGTGTCCCTGAGCCATGGTTATAGGTACCCCCTTAAATGACGCACTTTAGGACTTTGCCTCTTACGAAATGTTGCTTCGCGAACTAGGGTGTACGCCACAAAGGTTTGCATGTGTAAAATTTTCTGCGGCTCTCTTTCTTTTTTGGAGGCTAATCACAGTTTGCGTCTTTATTTTATGAAAGCTAATCGCAAGTAAATTTTTGCGTCTTTCTTTAATGAAAGCTAATCGCAATTGATTTTTGGCGGTATTTTTTCGCCTTTTATAAATCGAATCATAATTCTCTTTATTCATAAAAACTCATCATTAATTTTTCATGTTGCGAACTACCTCATTTCCTTTTCTTGTTTTTCAAAATACATTCCTTTATACGTTTTGAATAAATATACTGATTACCTTTTTGTTTCAATCCTTGAAGAAATATGAGAAGTATTCATATCATGTCTTTAAATCAAAAATGTTCTATAGAAATATACAAATTTAATTTTCTCTTTTTTTTTTTGTAACTTTGAAGTCTTTGAAAATTTTTGAGATCTTTACATTTTTGCGATGAATTCATTTTTGAATCTTGCGATTGTACCGCTTTTCACCAATCTAAAAAATCTTTGAAATGTTTTGAAATCTTAGAAATTTTAGAAATCTTGCGAGTATATCACTTTTTGTAAATAAAATCAAAAATATTCAAGGAAATGGTACTTACCTTTTGCGACTTGTTGTTGTCTCTTGCGAAGTATATGATTTGCTTGAAAATTGAGAAGAAATGAGAAATGAAGTCTTGCGAAATTAACTCTTGATCTGCCTCTTGTATAATGTTGCGCCATACCAACTGTTCTAACCATTTTTTGCGAAATATGTCTGCGAAATTAACATCTGCGAAGTATTCATTCTGCGAACATTCATAAGGTAAACATTTGCGAACATTCATTTTGCTTTGGCTTTTGCATTTCCATCTTTACTTCGCATGATGGAACATTAAATAACTTGCGAACATAAAATAATTAAATAACCTGAAGCTATCGTCATTAAGAACTTCCATGCAGGTTATTTTGCTTTGGTTTTTGCGAACTTCTTTTGTATTTGCGAACATTCATTTTGATTCCCCACTATGAACATTTTGATTCTTTTGCATTTGCGAACATTCATTATGGTTTTTGCGGATACCCCACTATGAGCTCTACCCCAGCTTTCCAATTCAAAATCATTACTTGATTCCTCCCAGCTTTCTTCACTTTTTAAGTACATTATCCCAGAATTCATTACTTATCAATTCAGTGATGCGAATGGGGTTGAGTGATGCGAACTATATGATTATCCGTTGAGTGATGTGAACTATATAAGTAATCATATAGTGATGCGAACTATGAACTATATAGTGATAAATATTTTTCTGAAATGTTGCGAATGGGGTTGAGTGATGCGAACTGATCCGTTGTTGCGAAGTAGATTGATAGGTGCGAACTTGGTTTGTGTGAATTTGGCCTATCTTCCTAATTATATAGTTGACGTAGTAAAATATTTGCGAAGGAAACATCTGCGAAGTTCAATATTACAAACTTTCCTCTTTTTCCCGAATCACGACGAAGCAGGCATGACCACTGCGTTTTTCTTCTTTGCTGATTTTTCGTTCATTGCTGATGAACTGAAATCATTCTTTTTCTTCGCAGATAGTGGTTTTGTTTGTTATGATGATTGGACGTGCTCCTTTGTTTTTGCTTCTGCCGTAACAAATGAAATGGGTGATTCCTTATCGTGTTGTAAGAAGATCTTCATCACACCTTTGCTGTTGAGTTTCTTCATGTTGTATTTCTACCGGTGTTATTGATTTTTTCCTTCGCTATCAACGACTTAAACCTGCGAAATTTCAATTCTGCAAGTAGCAAACCAAACAGATGAAGTATAATAACATCTTAGATCCATTCCTGGGAATCAGCAAATGGAAATTATCATCAAAACTTGTTGGTTTCGTTTGTGGGAAATTTCCCATATCAGCTGAAATTTTTGTGCTGAGATTATTTTTGAAATTAATAAAATGGGTTTGTAAAACAAAGTTTATTTCCTGAAAACTGGTTTTGAATCAAAAAATTTGTAAAACGCAAAATTTAATAATAACGGAAATGTTTTTCAAAAGGTTTGTTCGTAAACTTTTGGATCTGGAATTTTGAACATAAACTTAAAGAGATAAGGTGAGATTTTGTCATGTAAAGTTATCTGTTGTTGCCTCTTCATCTTTGTTATTTGATTTGACATAATCTTTGACATCGTTTGTTGTTTTTAGAGCGTTCTTCTCACCGAGACTTCCGTATTTCCCATTGAAACTTTGTAGATCTAAGAATTTTTACACAGTTGAAAATTGATTTCTTCATTGAAATTACTTCAAATCACCATGTTCACTCCCCTCCCTGTTTCTAGCGCCAATTATGTAGTTGCAGATTATCTTACAACTACACCCTCAGTAGAATTCTATTAATTTGATTTGATGATCTAGTTTATTTGATATGAAAATGAAGATTAAAGTACTAAAATTGTAAAAGAGACACAAAGATTTTTACGTGGTTCGATCAATGTGATCTACATCCACGGTTCTTCACTAGTGATTGTATGTAATAACATGATTTTACAATTGAGACTCCATTAATGAATATTTGGAGCTCTAGATTTTTGGGGAAGAAGATGATAAAGAAAGATAATCCCTCCTAAAAAATTTCTCTTTCCTCCTAAAATTATCTTTTTCTACCAAAAAACCTCTCCCTCTTCTCATGCCTAAATGGCTATTTATATGATTTTACATAAAAGATCACAGTTGTGTTCCCCCGCCATTTCGGATTTTTAAATATGTTATGCGAATCTTCGCAGCCATGCTCGCAAAATGTCTTTTCTCTCCATAAATTCGCAAGCTATCATTTGTTGCGTCGTTTCTAACATTTCTTCTACGACATTATTAAGTTGCGTCGTTAATAATTCGCAAGTGAAGGTTGCTGCAATATTCTGCTCCTACATGCTATCTTCCATATCTTTTTCCACGGGAAATCAATGTCATTCTCATTATCAGAATTACGACTAATGAGAAAGTTATAGATATTTTTTGCCTAGAAATCTCCTGATTGGTGGTGAGACCATCTTATCCCTTCTCTATCTTCTTTATTTGGGGTAAGAGCTAAAATCTTTTCTATTATTTCTGATGAGAACATTTCACCTGGCTTCTCCGAGTCCCAGTATCCTTCATTATTTATTAGCTCTTGAAATTTTTACGGAAAATTATTATCTATATCCATTAGTTTATTTATTATGTCCGTGTTAGGAATCCAGTTGTCTTCCTGAATCTTCGTATTAGCTCCATTTTTCTCTTGACAAATATAATTAACTTTAATGATATTTAGACCTTTTTGTATGCTTGTCCAAATCCATGATAGCTCATAGTTTTTTGTAGGATCGAATCGATTTGAGTTATAGAAGTATTTCGCTTCAAGAAGTTTTACCCAAAGCTGGTCTTTTTCCATCATTAATCTGCTAGATAGTTTTTTAAAAGGTCTATATTGAAATTATGAGGATTTTTTACTCCAAATCCTCCTTGTGGTTTTGGTTTGCACATGCCTTTCCGCACCTGTATATAACCACCTTTTCCTTTTAACCCCTATTTCTTCCACCAAAAATCTCTCTGGATTTTATCTAATTTATCTAAGGTTTCTTTGGGAAGAGCTAGCATATGCATATGATATGTTAGGTATGTGGTAGGTTCGGAAACCTACAATAAAATACTGCAAGTGCACAGTGTCTAACTAGTAGAACAATGGCATGTACATGTCGTTCCCACGAGGAGTGTAATATACCCTACTAACTAATATCAAAAACAAAGTAATCAAATAAGATGATGCTTAACAATTTTTCAGATTTCGGAACAAAATGAAATAATAATAATTCTGACAATAAACAAAACAGGAAAAGGGTTGCTAGGGTTTTCGATTTCCACCAATTTAATCATATAAAACTCTACTAATTTCTATTTATTACTCAAGACAAATATCGAAATCAATTTCTTGTCTCGGAAGATAGTATGTTAAATTATAAAAGTGTAGTTTCTCCGCTGTAATTTCCTTCGCTTCATGTGTAGTGATTCTAAAGAATTATCTATCTATCCTTGCATACCACATCTAGGGATTTAATCGAAGCACGAAATATCAATTCAAAAGCATAAATAATCAAGAAAATCACATAATCGAATAAATACCAAGATATATGATATGAAGAGAAATAACTACTCAATGAATCATTATTAGAAATATCATTGTAAAGTTTATATAATCAAATTGGTTTCTATCTAAACCTTAGCATAGCTCTAGCTAGACATGGCTTTCTTAAAAGCCATAAACATATTCGAATGAAACTAGCTAAGCAAAAACAAAATCAAAGAGATGAAACTTCAAACTCTAAACCATATTCTCCGTGAAGCAGCTCTGTAGCCGCAGCTCCCTGTTTACGGCTGTCTGCCGCCTCCTCTTTCTGTTATTCAGGATCCCCCTCTATATTGTTGCGAAGAGTCTGAAATAAGACCTAGAAAATCTGCTAAGGCCCAGTCCAACACCGGCTTCCAAAACCAGTCCACGTCCAATGCTCATTCCAGAACATGCTCTTTCCAAAACCCGACCAGCACCTGACCACACATCTCGGCAATCAACCATGGCAGCAAGTACCTCCAAGAACTGGTGCATAAACCCAAGAAAGGACCACTTCATGCATCCATTATTTCCTTGCTTTACCCGCTAACAAACGGACCCTCAAATCTGAAGTCGTGAAATCAGCTTCACTGCTCACACGAAAACCCTTGAAGCCAACTCCATCTTCTGTCCTTCTGATCTTTTTCTTTGCATCTCAACAACTGCCGAGAACTAGGTCAGCCAAACATTTCTTAGTATAATAATCAGACCCAATACAACCTATTGTTTCCGTTAAGCCATCACCGACTATCTCCATTTATGTCTTGTTTCACTGCTGCCAACTAAACCCATTACTGCCAGACAAGCACTAACAACTAAAATTTTCCAAAAGACCCATCACCTGCAACTGCAATTTCTCATTCACAAACACCAAAAACTAATATTTCTCATACACAAACATTATATTTCACATTCACAATCACCTGCACCAACAATCCTCTTGAGTTGTCGTTAATTACTTGTAATCCTAACACCACCATACCAAGTTCTGAACCTATGTTAGGGTGATAGGGTAACTGAAATTTCAGATGTGGTTCGCAAACATAAGCTACTGGAATTAGTGAAATTCACACTAAAAAAATCAATTATCGAGTCATCACTAAAAAAATAAATATACCCCTACTAAATTCCCACCTTTCAGATATAATTAATTGCAAAATGGAACCCAAATAAATAAAAAACCCAAATCTTTGTGAACCCTAGATAAATTAATTGCAAAATGGAACAAATGCTTAAATTACGACAATAACTATTAACCATACAAGTAAGAATGCACGTGTGTTGCACATCGACAAACAAACATCTTTTGCGTCTTCCATTTTTTATACGAATTTGGGTGTTGTTCATTTTTCGCTTTAACTTGTCTTTTCTATACTTTTCCGGCCTGTTCAAACGGGCTAAATTAACTGTTATAAGCTTAAAAAAAATACTTCCTCCGTTTCAGGAAAAGTGTTACTTTCACTTTTCAATTTGGCCAAATTGCCAAATTGAAAAAGTGAAAATAACACTTTTCCTAAAACAGAGGTAGTACTAAATAACGAGTGCAACCATGGCGCAACATTTTTACAAATTCAGGTTTTGTTCTTTCTTGTTACACGTTAATATTTTTGTCCATCAAAATTCGCCACGTTCTGATAGACCACCTATTTATTCGTTCCACATGTGCTAATAAAACTGTGCATGACAGGCGTAAACAAAGCACCCAACCAAGGTGGCAATACGGTAATTGCATTGTATTAACAACTTAGATCAACATTTTGGATCAGAAGCTAACAATTTTTCACTGTTTTTTTTCTTTCTTTTTTCGCATTTTTATATGTGTTTTACAAATTTATATTTTTTCTCACTGGTTATGTGTTCGTATGTATGAAACCCATCGGAATTGCAAGGCTTTCACGTTGTTCGTCTTCTTCACCTGTAACTCTGGAATTTCATTTCCTGCTTCTGGGATTGAACGCATTTGACCATGCTTCAACCTACAAATCAATGGGTGGAGGTATAAAATCTATAGTTCCATCAAATTTGCAAAATCGGCTGAATTTTTTTTTTTTTTTTTGGTAAAAAATGAAGAACAAATTGGATTCTCCTCGAACCAATGGAGTTTTGGATGAACTTTGAACATGTATTTTGTTCATCTGATTTTCTTTAATTGAAATCCATGATTAATTTTAGCAATAGTATTTAAAAATTGTGAAATTTCTGAAATTGATTTTTTTCTTAATGTTTTTGTTCACGATCTTTGATTACATTTGGGATTCTGGGAAGATATTTGTTTGGGTTGGTGGTTGCGGCGTTTGCGGCGGCGGTTGCGGTAGTGCCTATGGTAGCGTAGTTTTACTGGTGTTGGATAAAGAGAGAGGATTTGTGGCTGAGGTGGCGGGTGTGGTGGTGGCGCTGGTTATGCTGTTGATGCTGCTGGTAATGGCGGAGGCGGAAGCGCTAGTAAAAAAAGATGTTATCTGATATAGAGGCAATATAAGGGAGGAGGTATGCATAAGATTTAGCGGTGTCTCTGGTGATGGCGGGGGTGATGGTGATGGTGTTGCTGATGGCGGGGGTGATGGTGTTGCTGGTGATGATATAGTGTCGGGGGTGATGGTGTTGCTGATGGCGATGGTAACGATGGAGCGAAAAGAAAGAGCTGCATTTTTGTGTAAATGTGTAAAAGATGGAGGGGCATTTCCGTCGAGTAACCAAAAAGTCACACGGAATTTGTTTCTGTGACGGGAATCTTTTTCGGAATATTCCGATATCTGAACGGCTCAGATTTAAAGTTGTATAATCCAACGACTAATGTCACGTAACTTTTAAGATTTTACTAATTCCTTGCCCTCATTAAAAGGGGGGGAGATTAGCCAACTACTTCTCTACGTGGTTGCTGCACATTCCAGCTCCTTGTCTTCGAAAATTCATCTTAGCGCTCTCGTACACAACAGCAAATCTCTGCCATCTAAGAACCTTCTTCGTTCTACAACTTCTCATAGCCATCAATCACCGGAAGTACAACAGCTCTTGCTCCACTTGACTTCTGTCCGTTTCTCTTCGTCTGATATATAGTGCTGCCAAGCCTTCTCCATTTACGCCACAGATTCATCTCAACTGATTTTCATAGCACATTCAGGTCCATTTTCTCTCTACCAACACCCAGCTTCCTTTGGTACTACTCCAGGCTCCATCCAACATAGAAGTTTCTGTATCACTGGCTGTTTAACTACCTACTCGACGACTGCAATGTCAGTTCACATCCATCTTCATTCTCAGCTGCCAACACCAACTGTCCGTTTAAGCATCTCAGTCTCTAAATTCCTCTCACATGAACCCATTCAATCATCACCCCACAACAAACCAGCATCGGCTTCTTCCAAATTTAGGCCAATATATGTTCATCACCACTCTGCATTATCTATTTCTCATCACAGCACCTCAACAAAGCTCCTAACAACTGCCAAATATATCCCACGCACGATTAAGCCAAATAATTTTGAGATTCATCCACATCCATACATCCTCATCCCATGCAAACGATAATACATTTAAAACCTCAGCCATCCATCCATAGAATCGACGACAAAAGCAGCCCTTCAACACTGTTTTCCAGCACAGAATTCAGTTCACAACCGCCCTATACGTTCACTGGCTCCGTGCGACTTTCCAAATCTATGAATACCCAAACTTTCACGACGTCGTACCCATCATTCTCTGCCATACCAGCCGCTTCAGCTCTTGAATCTCGCCCCTCCATCACCTCTGCTTACGCTGCTGATTCGAGAAGTAAACACAGACTCCATCGGCAGAAGGGTAAGGCATGCACCAAGAATTGCCTTGCTGTAGTGGTGAACGTCCCAGTCACCCACGGCAGTAAGAACGGTGCTCAAAGCCACTGCTTTCTTTTATTCCGTTCAGAAATGAGATGTAGCATGAGAGGTGGACACGTTTCCAACTTCTCTTTAGCTCCTAATGACTCACAGCACACCCTTCTAACTATTTGTCTACCAATTAGTGGAGTCAGGTGCTTGCTTGCACTGTCTTATACAGTAAACTATGGTACTGTCACTTTTCCTCGTGTCATTTTAACCTCAAATTTAGTTGTTTCTACTTCGGTAATCGAAATTACTTGTATTTCTAAAAAATGACTGAAAACAATTTTATTAGGGGAAATATCGAGTCCTAACTAATATGAATGTAGGCATAAAATGTCGCACTTATGTGCTTATCAGATTCCCTCACACTTATATTTTGCTAGTCCCGAGCAAAACAAGAAAAAATTATATCCGCTACACAACTGGATATGGAGAGACGTCTGCTAAACAGTTAGACGGAACCGCTAAATAGTGGATAGAGATGTCTGCTAAACAGCTAGACAGAAAGACCCGCTAGAGATGTCTGCTAAACAGCTAGACAGAAAGACCCGCTAAACAGCTGATCATATTATGTATTATTTTTTAAGACCCGCTAAACAGCTGGTCATCTTAAAAAAAATTTATTAGACCCGCTACACAGCTGATCATATAAAATTTGAAAATGAATGAAAAAGACCCGCTACACAGCTGGTCATAACCTTAAAAATCATAAAGATAATATTTTTTTATTTTTTTAAGAATTTCTAACGAAAATGCCACACCCCCGCACTTAAACATTACATTGTCCTCAATATAATTGAGTCATCCAACGTAAAAATTAAGATGGGAGATTTAAAAATAAATAAAAATAGAGTAAAGGGAACAAATCTGATGGGTTGACTCCCATGAAGCGAAATGTATTTGTTTCCCTGTTTTCAGTTACACGTAACCTCAAACAAAATGAGGTTGATACCCCAAAGTAAGCTGCCAATCATATATATATAGCATGAAAAGTTGAGGATCAACCCAACTAATCTGGCCAGTCGAAAACATGAACCTGCAGCAAAAATGATTAATATCCAGAGAGAAAAAACTGAATTCAATCTTATTCAAAACATAATTCGAACCTGCCCAACCATATGTGGTAATGTGAAGTAAATCAGATTCGCAGATAATTAGTAATGATTGCTTAAAGAATTGAACAGTTGTTTTACTCCCTAAATCAGGTTCTAAGTCCGAAGAAATAACTTGCTCGGTAGATAATGGTTCAAATTTACTCGTTGAACAGGGGCTCAATTGAGCAATAATATCACGACTCGTAGACCTAATATCATCTATAACGGTTTCATTATTAATATCATCAAGACGAAAAAATTCAGAACTTGATGGCTTAAAGGTTATGGTTGAAACTCTCTCGAGTGATGGTACTAGTCGAGAATCGGGCATAATAAGAGGTTCTAGTTTGGGCTTCCATTTATTAGTGTCTAGTAGTGGTGTGGAGTCTAATAATGCATTGACTTCACAAATAACACTATCATCATCAAAATCATACCCAAAATGAGCTAAGCAAACCTCTAATGGATCTCCCAAATGGTCCTTGCAAAAGCTTTGCGAGTGCATCTTTTCGCCTATAGCACTTCAGACTAAGGTACCTAGAAAATATTCAAACGAACTGGGTAAAAAGAACTAAAAGAAATCTAAAAGAAAAACAAAAATAAATTATGTACAGAAAATTAAATAAATAAATAAAACTATGTACAAGATATCAATTAGAGAGTATTATGCAACCACTCCCCCGCAACGGCGCCAAAAACTTGGTAGGCTCGAAAACCTACAATACAAATACTGCAAGTGCACAGCGTCTAACTAATAGACAATGGCAAGTACAGGTCGTTCCCACGAGTGTGAAATACCCTACTAACTAATACCAAAAACAAAGTAATCAAATAAGATGATGCTTAACAATTTATCAGATTTCGAAACAAAATGAAATAATAATAATTCTGACAATAAACAAAACAGGAAAAGGGTTGCTAGGGTTTTCGATTTCCACCAATTTAATCATATAAAACTCTACTAATTTCTATTTATTACTCAAGACAAATATCGAAATCAATTTCTTGTCTCGGAAGATAGTATGTTAAATTATAAAAGTGTAGTTTCTCCGCTGTAATTTCTTTCGCTTCATGTGTAGTGATTCTAAAGCATTATCTATCTATCCTTGCATACCACGTCTAGGGATCTAACCGAAGCACGAAATATCAATTCAAAAGCATAAATAATCAAGAAAATCACATAATCGAATAAATACCAAGCTATATGATATGAAGAGAAATAACTACTCAATGAATCATTATTAGAAATATCATTGTAAAGTTTATATAATCAAATTGGTTTCTATCTAAACCCTAGCATAGCTCTAGCTAGACATGGCTTTCTTAAAAGACATAAACATATTCGAATGAAACTAGCTAAGCAAAAACAAAATCAAAGAGATGAAACTTCAAACTCTAAACCCTATTCTCCGTGAAGCAGCTATGTAGCCATAGACTCATTTGTTTGACTATCTGCCGCCTCCTCTTTCTGTTCTTCACGATCCCCCTCTATATTGTTGCGAAGAGTCTGAAAATAAGACCTAGCAAATCTGCTAAGGCACAGTCCAACACCGGCTTCCAAAACCAGTCCACGTCCAATGCTCATTCCAGAACATGCTCTTTCCAAAACCCGACCCAAAGACTCGACCACACATCTCGGCAATCAACCATGGCAGCAAGTACCTCCAAGAACTAGTGCATAAACCCAAGAAAGGACCACTGCCTGCATCCATTATTTCCTTGCTTTACCCGCTAACAAACGGACCCTCAAATCTGAAGTCGTGAAATCAGCTTCACTGCTCACACGAAAACCCTTGAAGCCAACTCCATCTTTTGTCCTTCTGATCTTCTTCTTTGCATTTCAACAACTGCCGAGAACTAGGTCAGCCAAACATTTCTTAGTATAATAATCAGACCCAATACAACCCATTGTTTCCATTAAGTCATCACCGACTATCTTCATTTATGTCTTGTTTCACTGCTGCCAACTAAACCCATTACTGCCAGATTAGCCAACTACTTCTCTACGTGGTTGCTGCACATTCCAGCTCCTTGCCTTCGAAAATTCATCTTAGCCCTCTCATACACAGAAGCAAATCTCTGCCATTTAAAAACCTTCTTCGTTCTACAACTTCTCACAGCCATCAATCACCGGAAGTACAACAGCTCTTGCTCCACTTGACTTCTGTCCGTTTCTCTTGGTCTGATATATAGTGCTGCCAAGCCTTCTCCATTTATGCCACAGATTCATCTCAACTGAGTTTCATAGCACATTCAGGTCCATTTTCTCTCTACCAACAACCACCAACACCCATCTTCCTTTGGTACTACTCCAGGCTCCCGCCAACATAGAAGTTTCTGTATCACTGGCTGTTTAACTACCTACTCGACGACTGCAATGTCAGTTCACATCCATCTTCATTCTCAGCTGCCAACACCAACTGTCCGTTTAAGCATCTCAGTCTCTAAATTCCTCTCACATGAACCCATTCAATCATCACCCCACAACAAACCAGCATCGGCTTCTTCCAAATTTAGGCCAATATATGTTCATCACCACTCTGCATTATCTATTTCTCATCACAGCACCTCAACAAAGCTCCTAACAACTGCCAAATATATCCCACGCACGATTAAGCCAAATAATTTCGAGATTCATCCACATCCATACATCCTCATCCCATGCAAACGATAATACATTTAAAACCTCAGCCATCCATCCATAGAATCGACGACAAAAGCAGCCCTTCAACACTGTTTTCCAGCACAGAATTCAGTTCACAACCGCCCTATACGTTCACTGGCTCCGTGCGACTTTCCAAATCTATGAATACCCAAACTTTCACGACGTCGTACCCATCATTCTCCGCCATACCAGCCGCTTCAGCTCTTGAATCTCGCCCCTCCATCACCTCTGCTTACGCTGCTGATTCGAGAAGTAAACACAGACTCCATCGGCAGAAGGGTAAGGCATGCACCAAGAATTGCCTTGCTGTAGTGGTGAACGTCCCAGTCACCCATGGCAGTAAGAACGGTGCTCAAAGCCACTGCTTTCTTTTATTCCGTTCAGAAATGAGATGTAGCATGAGAGGTGGACACGTTTCCAGCTTCTCTTTAGCTCCTAATGACTCACAGCACACCCTTCTAACTATTTGTCTACCAATTAGTGGAGTCAGGTGCTTGCTTGCACTGTCTTATACAGTAAACTATGGTACTGTCACTTTTCCTCGTGTCATTTTAACCTCAAATTTAGTTGTTTCTACTTCGGTAATCGAAATTACTTGTATTTCTAAAAAATGACTGAAAACAATTTTATTAGCGGAAATATCGAGTCCTAACTAATATGAATGTAGGCATAAAATGTCGCACTTATGTGCTTATCAGATTCCCTCACACTTATATTTTGCTAGTCCCGAGCAAAACAAGAAAAAATTATATCCGCTACATAGTTGGATATGGAGAGACGTCTGCTAAACAGTTAGACGGAACCGCTAAATAGTGGATAGAGATGTCTGCTAAACAGCTAGACAGAAAGACCCGCTAAACAGCTGATCATATTATGTATTTTTTTTAAGACCCGCTAAACAGCTGGTCATCTTAAAAAAAATTTATTAGACCCGCTACACAGCTGATCATATAAAATTTGAAAATGAATGAAAAAGACCCGCTACACAGCTGGTCATAACCTTAAAAATCATAAAGATAATATTTTTTTATTTTTTTAAGAATTTCTAACGAAAATGCCACATCCCCGCACTTAAACATTACATTGTCCTCAATATAATTGAGTCATCCAACGTAAAAATTAAGATGGGAGATTTAAAAAAAAATAAAAATAGAGTAAAGGGAACAAATCTGATGGGTTGACTCCCATGAAGCGAAATGTATTTGTTTCCCTGTTTTCAGTTACACGTAACCTCAAACAAAATGAGGTTGATACCCCAAAGTAAGCTGCCAATCATATATATATAGCCTGAAAAGTTGGGGATCAACCCAACTAATCCGGTCAGCGGAAAACATGAACCTGCAGCAAAAATGATTAATATCCAGAGAGAAAAAACTGAATTCAATCTTATTCAAAACATAATTCGAACCTGCCCAACCATATGTGGTAATGTGAAGTAAATCAGATTCGCAGATAATTAGTAATGATTGCTTAAAGAATTGAACAGTTGTTTTACTCCCTAAATCAGGTTCTAAGTCCGAAGAAATAACTTGCTCGGTAGATAATGGTTCAAATTTACTCGTTGAACAGGGGCTCAATTGAGCAATAATATCACGACTCGTAGACCTAATATCATCTATAACGGTTTCATTATTAATATCATCAAGACGAAAAAATTCAGAACTTGATGGCTTAAAGGTTATGGTTGAAACTCTCTCGAGTGATGGTACTAGTCGAGAATCGGGCATAATAAGAGGTTCTAGTTTGGGCTTCCATTTATTAGTGTCTAGTAGTGGTGTGGAGTCTAATAATGCATTGACTTCACAAATAACACTATCATCATCAAAATCATACCCAAAATGAGCTAAGCAAACCTCTAATGGATCTCCCAAATGGTCCTTGCAAAAGCTTTGCGAGTGCATCTTTTCGCCTATAGCACTTCAGACTAAGGTACCTAGAAAATATTCAAACGAACTGGGTAAAAAGAACTAAAAGAAATCTAAAAGAAAAACAAAAATAAATTATGTACAGAAAATTAAATAAATAAATAAAACTATGTACAAGATATCAATTAGAGAGTATTATGCAACCACTCCCCGGCAACGGCGCCAAAAACTTGGTAGGCTCGAAAACCTACAATACAAATACTGCAAGTGCACATCGTCTAACTAATAGACAATGGCAAGTACAGGTCGTTCCCACGAGTGTGAAATACCCTACTAACTAATACCAAAAACAAAGTAATCAAATAAGATGATGCTTAACAATTTATCAGATTTCGAAACAAAATGAAATAATAATAATTCTGACAATAAACAAAACAGGAAAAGGGTTGCTAGGGTTTTCGATTTCCACCAATTTAATCATATAAAACTCTACTAATTTCTATTTATTACTCAAGACAAATATCGAAATCAATTTCTTGTCTCGGAAGATAGTATGTTAAATTATAAAAGTGTAGTTTCTCCGTTGTAATTTCCTTCGCTTCATGTGTAGTGATTCTAAAGCATTATCTATCTATCCTTGCATACCACGTCTAGGGATCTAACCGAAGCACGAAATATCAATTCAAAAGCATAAATAATCAAGAAAATCACATAATCGAATAAATACCAAACTATATGATATGAAGAGAAATAACTACTCAATGAATCATTATTAGAAATATCATTGTAAAGTTTATATAATCAAATTGGTTTCTATCTAAACCCTAGCATAGCTCTAGCTAGACATGGCTTTCTTAAAAGACATAAACATATTCGAATGAAACTAGCTAAGCAAAAACAAAATCAAAGAGATGAAACTTCAAACTCTAAACCCTATTCTCCGTGAAGCAGCTATGTAGCCGCAGCTCCCTGTTTACGGCTGTCTGCCGCCTCCTCTTTTTGTTTTTCACGATCCCCCTCTATATTGTTGCGAAGAGTCTGAAAATAAGACCTAGCAAATCTGCTAAGGCATAGTCCAACACCGGCTTCCAAAACCAGTCCACGTCCAATGCTCATTCCAGAACATGCTCTTTCCAAAACCCGACCAGCACCTGACCACACATCTCGGCAATCAACCATGGCAGCAAGTACCTCCAAGAACTAGTGCATAAACCCAAGAAAGGACCACTGCCTGCATCCATTATTTCCTTGCTTTACCCGCTAACAAACGGACCCTCAAATCTGAAGTCGTGAAATCAGCTTCACTGCTCACACGAAAACCCTTGAAGCCAACTCCATCTTTTGTCCTTCTGATCTTCTTCTTTGCATTTCAACAACTGCCGAGAACTAGGTTAGCCAAACATTTCTTAGTATAATAATCAGACCCAATACAACCCATTGTTTCCATTAAGTCATCACCGACTATCTTCATTTATGTCTTGTTTCACTGCTGCCAACTAAACCCATTACTGCCAGATTGTTGGAAATTTTCGGAGATATACGAGCATAATTGTGGTGCTCGCATAGAGCTCCTAGGAAGCAAGATTAACTCTTTAAACTCTCAAAACTCTTAATCTTTTTATTAACTACTTGCTTCTTACAATTTACAAATGATACTACTAATGCCTATTTATAGGCTTACAAGATACACTAGTTCTCTCTAGATGTTTCTCACTCTAGAAAACTCATTTGACCAAACTTATTTTACTTCACACTAATGAACTTTCTAAACACATCATACTCTAGCTTCTTCTAGATTATTCTTATGGACCAACTATCTCACTCTTTAAGACTTTGACTGTGTAGAATTCTCTACACATCTCTACACTTATCCAAACTAATCTAGATAACTCTAGATTGCAAATTATTATTTCCAACATCCCCTCCTAATTTGTAATCTCCATTCCAATTTGCAGTTTCGATCATCACCCAATTTTATCATTCATTTTTCACTTCACATGCTCGTGTTGCGATTTATCTTTTTCCATGTCTGACATTCTTCGCGTCGACACACCTTGTCTTCTCATGATGTCTCCATAGCTCTCGTTTTCCATCCTCTTTTCTTCCAGCTAGCTTATCACCATGCTAGCCTCTCAGTGGGTGTGTTCCCACCGTCTCGGCCTTTACTCGGCCCGGCCTTTACGCGGCCCTCCAAGTTTTCACTCGGCTACTCTCGTCACGAGTAGAGGATTAGCATCTCGCGAAAACATGGCTTTTCTCATGCCATGTTCGAAAGTGCACTCTTTTCCACATGCACTCCCTACAATTTCTCTTTTTCGTAACTCTCATTTCATGGAGACAGTACTTCACATTTTCAAAACGCTTTCATATCTTCAAAACTCCAAACTGTTTACTTGGGTCTTCTCACGAGCAACATCTTTTTCTTTTTCATCATTTTTTTTTTGTTTTTTGTTTTACTCCTTTACTAAACATGCATATGGGTGATAACTTTCATACGGGGATTTAAAACAAACAATGAAAAACTCGAGACTTTGTATAGTTGAGAATCATACCTTCACTATCACGTTTGCTTTAAACTCTACAAACATTTTGATTTGCGCAGCTTATACGCCCCATATGGATCGAACCTCCGCTCTGATACCATGTTGGAAATTTTCGGAGATATACGAGCATAATTGTGTTGCTCGCATAGAGCTCCTAGGAAGCAAGATTAACTCTTTAAACTCTCAAAACTCTTAATCTTTTTATTAACTACTTGCTTCTTACAATTTACAAATGATACTACTAATGCCTATTTATAGGCTTACAAGATACACTAGTTCTCTCTAGATGTTTCTCACTCTAGAAAACTCATTTGACCAAACTTATTTTACTTCACACTAATGAACTTTCTAGACACATCATACTCTACCTTCTTCTAGATTATTCTTATGGACCAACTATCTCACTCTTTAAGACTTTGACTGTGTAGAATTCTCTACACATCTCTACACTTATCCAAACTAATCTAGATAACTCTAGATTGCAAATTATTATTTCCAACATCCCCTCCTAATTTGTAATCTCCATTCCAATTTACAGTTTCGATCATCACCCAATTTTATCATTCAATTTTATCATCGACGACAAAAGCAGCCCTTCAACACTGTTTTCCAGCACAGAATTCAGTTCACAACCGCCCTATACGTTCACTGGCTCCGTGCGACTTTCCAAATCTATGAATACCCAAACTTTCACGATGTCGTACCCATCATTCTCCGCCATACCAGCCGCTTCAGCTCTTGAATCTCGCCCCTCCATCACCTCTGCTTACGCTGCTGATTCGAGAAGTAAACACAGACTCCATCGGCATAAGGGTAAGGCATGCACCAAGAATTGCTTTGCTGTAGTGGTGAACGTCCCAGTCACCCACGGCAGTAAGAACGGTGCTCAAAGCCACTGATTTCTTTTATTCCGTTCAGAAATGAGATGTAGCATGAGAGGTGGACACGTTTCCCACTTCTCTTTAGCTCCTAATGACTCACAGCACACCCTTCTAACTATTTGTCTACCAATTAGTGGAGTCAGGTGCTTGCTTGCACTGTCTTATACAGTAAACTGTGGTACTGGCACTTTTCCTCGTGTCATTTTAACCTCAAATTTAGTTGTTTCTACTTCGGTAATCGAAATTACTTGTATTTCTAAGAAATGACTGAAAACAATTTTATTAGCGGAAATATCGAGTCCTAACTAATATGAATGTGGGCATAAAATATCGCACTTATGTGCTTATCAATATGCTTGTAGGGTAGACTGAATTAAGACTGTTCTGCCTTCTTGAGATAGCGAATTTGCTTTCCAACCTTTTAAGGTATTATAATATTTTTCAAGTAACGGTTCAAAATTCTCATTCTTGATTTTATCAAAGAAGAGGGGAGTTTCGAGGTATTTGTCTTTTTTAGTCATCAACTGGACTTTAAGGATTTTTGCTATTATTTTACCATGTTTGGGATGAATTTTTGGGCTAACTTAGATTTCTGACTTTTTAAGATTTACCATTTGGCCTGTAATTCCCCCAAAATTAAACAAAATATCCAATAAATTTTTGCTTCTCCCAGGTTCGCTTTGGTGAAAAGAAAACAATCATCGGAGAAGAAGAGATGGGAAATAGTAGGGGCGTGTTTATTTATTTTAATCCTCGAGATTTTATTTTCTCTTGTTGCTTTTTCAAGGAGTCTTGAGAGGATTTCCATGCAAATTAGGAAAATATATGGGTATACGGGATCACCTTGTCTTAGATCCCTTGAATTGGAAAAGGTTGGTCCTGGGGATCCATTTAAAAGGATAGCAAAGGAGGTAGTGGAAATTGAAATATGAGGTAAACCCAAGCATCACTAAATCCAAATGAGGATAAAGCTTTATTTATAAAAAGGCCACTCAACTCTATCGAAAGCTTTGGAGGGATCAATTTTAAGAGCTAAAAACCCTTATTTTGTTTTGGAAGTTTTCATTGAATGAATCAATTCATGGGCTATGATAATATTGTCTGTAATTTGTCTCCCTGGAAGAAAGGAAGATTGATTGGGGGAAATGATTATATTCAATAAGGGTTTTAATCTATTAGCTAATAATTTGATATGTATGATCTCTATACCTTGGTAACTATTATTATAGAGGCTGAACAATAATATACAGAAACATAGAAAATAGAACACAAATAGTATTCGAAGAAATATATATTTCTAGATTATGAACAAGAAAACGATTTACAATTCTCTCTTTGTTACGCTCACAAATTCTCTAAACAATAGTTAACCCTAAATTGTTTGCTAAAGCTTGCCTTTGACAATAACACAGGTATTTATCTACAAGCTTTCTCTAGGTTTGTATGTAGTTAACAACAAAACCTCCCTATTTATAGACTTTCATCGTACTCAGCCGTCAAGATCTTCTTAGGAATCTATTTCCTAAACTAAGAGTGTTGCCTATAACATAACTCTTTTTAACTACGAATTCTGCCAAATGAGGTTTCCTCCCTAATTTAGGATTCTTCGCTTAACTTAGCTTGAGGTTTACTAAGTTCCTAAGAGGAGTAGAGATACACATGTATCATGGGTCCCCCTTTTAAGAACTTGAACTCCTGTGAAAGTTAAAGATGAAGGTTAGGGAACTCAAGAGTCTTTTTTTCCTTATTAAACCACTTGGCCTTGCTGGGAACTTGAACTTTACATCCAATTATAAAATATTCTTTATCTCCTTATCGTGTTTTGGTCACTCTTCGCTCCAATATGCAATCTTCCTTGAGTGGTTCCTCTCTATCAAACCATAAGTCTTCTACGCGTGGTAAGATCATGTTGTCGTCGTCGTCATCATCTAATAATGGTGGTTCAAACAACTTCAAGTATTCATCATTTATAACTGAGTACATTCCTAGATAAGGTGGTAAATCCAGACGAAATGCATTCTCACCAATTTGATCGATATACAAAATGGTCCATATCTCAATGGGTTCAACTTCTTACCTTCTCTCTTCAATCGTTCCTTACATAATTTTAACCATGCCAAATCACCAATACATAAATTACAAGGCACTAGATGCTTGTCATGTTTTGATTTGTATTTTGCTTGTGACTTCTTTAATTGTGCTTTAACAGTCGCGTGTAGAGATGTCAACGGGGAAAGCTAGGGTCAACCCGGCCCTAGCTTGCCAAGCTGTGGACGGGTTAGGGTCATCCCTAGCCCTAGTACTGTTCATGTACAAGCCCAAAAACCCAACCCTAACCCTAGACGGGTTGGCTTGTCAAATGGGGTGGCTGAAATGTAAAATCACTTAAACGTATAAAAAACTCAGTGGATAGAGGGATTCGAACTTATCCCACCTTGGTTCATATAGAAAACTATAACCACTCTTCCATTTCGTGGTAGTTGATCACTTTTTCTTGTTATTTTATATATAATGGTATATTTATGTTGGTCAATGCTTTACAAAACGTTAAAAAAGCACCCCACTACTCAGTAACCCTAAATCTTTATCTATCTAATGTCGGCGATTGTCTTCTCTAGTCTAAATCTCTCCCTTTCTCTCTCAGACACAAGTACAGAGCATCATATATTCTCATTATTACCGCTCGGGAATCATCAAAGACTCATCTTATCTTTCTTTTCTTATATCTCAAATCTGATTTTCGTTTTCTATGTGTATTCAGTATTTGAAATAATAATGAATCAGTGATAAGAAATCAATTGATTCGTTGATATTTAGAATTTTTGGATTGAAGATCAATTGAAATTTGGATTGTATTAAATCAATTAAGTAATATATGAACTTTGATTTCTAGCAGAAAACCCTAAAATCATTTTAAAATTCCTAAATTAGTAACTCACAGGAAATTGACGGGTTGGCGGGTAACTCGTGGGTTGACCCTAGCCCGGCTTGGTTTTACTAAGGCTAGATATGACAACCATAACCTGGCTTGTTTAGGCAAGGGGCCAAGCCGAGCCGGGTTGAAACAAGCCAAGCTAGGTCCAACTCGCCGGCCGGGTTAGAAATTGATAGCTCTAGTCACGTGAATCTGAGATATCCTTTCTAAGAACTTTTGTGCCTTTTTTCGTTCACTTCCTTCCTTTCCCTATATTTAAGTGTCACTATAAAATATAGATCAAAAGGGTTGGGTGGTAAGTAATCATAGCACGTCTCGAAAGAAGATTTCCCGAAGAACTGTGAACTGCTCTATTAAAAGCAAATTGTAGATATGGTAAACTCTCATCCCAAGTTTTAAGATACTTTGAATTATATCCCCTTAATATGTGAACCATAGTCATGTTGACCACTTCTGTTTTCCCGTCTATTTATGGATGAAAAGATGTACTCTTCTCCAACCTAGTGTTCATCATCTTCCATAAAGAATCCTAAAAATAACTAAGGAATCGACTATCCCTATCAGAAATAATTGAAGTAGGTAAACCAAAATGCTTCCATACATGATCAAACAAGATCTTTGTTGCACCGGCTCCCGCTACTATCTTCGTACATGGAATTAATGCAATCATCTTTCTGAATCGGTCGAACACAATGAACAAGTAATCGTTACCATACTTGGTCTTCGCTAACCCACCAATAAAATCCATAGAATTACTCTCCCAAGGCCTTGATGGTACTGGTAATGGTATATATAACCCACGTTTCATGTTGGAAGGTTTAGATGGGCCGCACAACTTACACACTCTAACTAACTAAGTCACATCATCTTGCATCTTTGGCCAAAATACATAACGATGAAGGTTAAGAAGAGTTTTATTCATCCCAAAGTGTCCAGCAACTCGGGATATGTGTGCCTCACTCAACCATTGTAAATGATCTCCATCTTCTAGAATGCAAAGTAACTGACCCTTGTATAAAAATCCATCCCGGAGTTCAAACTATCCTTTCAAACCACTTTTTATACCTTCTAACACCTTCTTGAAGTCTTTGCTAGATGTGTATGACTCTGCATACTCTTGAGGAACAATCGGCTGAATTCTCATGGCCACCATTAATGCTCGGATTGATGGACGAGACAACGTATCTGCCAACTTGTTTGTTTGTAGTACCAGAATATCACTACAACGCTATTCCCGCGATATTAACAACATTTCTGCGAGAATCCCAAACGTTTCTACAAATATTAACGACACTTTGAAGAGATTGTCGGAAGATTCTTCAACAACATTTGGCGAGTGTCACAAAAGAGTGATGTAACGATTAACGATTAAATATATATGAAGAATAAGTCTGCTTCACGACGGTTATAAAGTTGGCGATGGTGAAGACTGAGGTTACGGCGATGAGATCGCAAAGTAGATCCGAATTAGGGGGAAATCTTAGCTGTCTTCCACTATGTAAATCCCTATATAAAGGGCACGATAGATCCAGAAAATAATGATGTATTTTTTGAGAGCTGAGAGAATTTTGAGGAGAGAGAAACTCCAGAAAGAAAGTTGTGCTTCTGAGTTTTAATCTTTCTTGTAAATCTTCCTGAAAGTGAATTAATAAAAGTGTTGTTGTTTATTCACAATTATGACTTAGTTTTCATAGATTCTTGACAAGGGTGTAGTGTAGGAAATCCTGCAACTACATTTTGACGCTAGAAACAGGGATTGAATTAACGAAAATAGAAGAAAAAGCGAAGAAGAAGATAAAAATTGTTCAAGATTAGGGAAATCATAAAGTAAATCGGTGAGAAAGTTGAAGGAAGAATGATCAGAATCAAAAAGGATTGTAGAAAATTGAAAGGTGATGTAATAACAAAAGAAATTATTGATAAATTTCATGAAAATATTAAAGGAATGATACATAAATAGGATTTTGAAGGAAGGAAGATTATGACAGTGGAGAAGATATCATCATTGAAAGATTGGGAAAAACAAGAAATCACGTTTACAGCAGCAGAAATACCAGGAGAAGATTCAAGTCATACATCTCCATTGGTGGTCACAGTAACCACTATACCAATGAGAAAGGAGAAATCGATAAAATCTGAAGAAGAATGGGCTATGAATAGAACTTTAGTAGACACATGAAGTTCTGTAGACATGATATTTAATCATACCTTAAAGAAAATGGGATATAAGGATGAAGAAATGTCTCATTCAACGTATTATGTTCATGGCTTCGGAAAGTCTATAAAAAACCTAAAGGCGAGATAATGGTGCAAATTCCACTAGGAGAAATTGAAACACAAATATCATTATGTGTGGTAGATGTGGAATCGCCATACAATATGATACTGGGAATACCGTGGATACACGCAATCAAGGCTGTGGCGTCAACATTACATCAATGTGTTAAATTTCCTATGCCTAGTGGAATTGGAGAAATTAGAGGAGATGTGAATTTCGCGAGATTGTGCTACCAAATTGAAGTAAGAAATTGTGAAGAACGTCCAAAGCTTCGAAAAGCTCGCAGAAAATTGAACAGAGAAGTAAAGAAAGAAGAGGAATTTAAAATTTACATGATAAGGGCAAAAGAAGGAAAAGGGATACCAAGTGAAGTTTCGCGAGAAGAATATGAGTTCGCGAAAGTTACGAAAACGCCAACACAAATGGGAGAACCTGAATCCAGCTACACTGTTGCTGAACCAACAAAAGAAATAAATATTGGAAGTAAAGAAGAACCTAAAATGCTGAAAATTGGGACTAGAATGGAGGCAGATGAGGAAGAAAGAACTATAAATCTTTTGCGAGAATATGCAGATATCTTCGCGTGGAACATGGATGAGATGCCAGGGATAGACCCGTCAATAGCATGTCATAAATTAGAAATCAACAAAAACATAAGACCCTTTAAGCAAAGAATAAGGAAGATCACAACAACATATCATTCTCAAATAGAAGAAGAATTACAGAAGATGCTCGACGCAGGAATTATAAGACAAGCAAAATATCCATAATGGATTGCAAACATGGTGGTGGTCCCAAAGAAGAATAAAGGGATAAGAATTTGCATAGATTTTACGGATCTAAACAAGGCATGTCCAAAAGATAGTTTTCTGTTGCCATATATTCCACAAATGGTCGAATCAGCAGCAGGAAATGCAAGAATATCATCATTAGATGGGTATAAAGGATATAATCAAATCCCTCTCGCTGAAGAAGATCAAGAACATACTGCATTTTTTGCTCCAAGAGGATTATATTGTTATACAAATATGCCATTTGGTTTACGAAATGCTGGTGCAACGTATCAAAGAATGGTGGAAAAGGTGTTTGCAAAGTGGATCCACAAAACCTTAGAAGTGTATGTAGATGATATGCTGATGAAAATCAAAGAAGCTGAGAATCATGTGCAAGATTTGAGAGAGATTTTCGATCAAATGCGACAATTCAATATTAAAGTGAATCCTGATAAGTGTACATTTGGAGTAACTTCAGGGAAGTTTTTGGGGTATATTGTGTCAAAAGAAGGAATACAAGTTGATCCAGAAAAGGTACAATCAATTCGCGATATGCCAACTCCTGCGACGGTAAAAGATGTGCAAAAACTAAATGGACTCTTAGCCTCGCTAGGAAGGTTCATTTCGCGATCTTCAAACAAGTGTAAACATTTTTTCAATATACTCAAGAAGGGAACAAAATTCAAGTGGACAGATGAATGCAAAAAATCTTTTCAAGGAATAAAAGAACATTTGGCAAGTATATCTATATTACAGAAAGCTGAACCGGGAGAAGAATTATTGATTTATCTCGCGACAACTCCATATGCGTTAAGTGTTGTGTTATTGCGAGTAGACGCAGGGGTAGAAAAACCAATTTATTATATCAGCAAAACATTTAATTCAGCAAAGAGAAATTATTCAAATATTTAGAAACTAATACTAGCATTGGTACACGCAACCTTCAAGCTTCGGATTTACTTCCAAGCGCATAAGATCAAAGTGTTAACGAGAGTGCCAATTGAATCAGTGATGAAAAATTCAAAAAGATCAGGCAGAGTTGAGAGATCGAATGCACAAGTAGGGCACTTTGATATTCAATATAAAATTATATCTTCGCCAAAATCACAAGTTATCGCAGATTTCTTAGCTGAATTTCCTTTAGAAGATGATGAAGTTGTAGAAGAGATGATGGATATAGAAGAAGAACATGGAGACCCAAAAGAGCTATTAACAGAACCTGACAGATGGGAAATATTAGTGGATGGATCGTCAAATGGAGAAGGAAATGGGATTGGAGTTTTTTTCATTTCACCAGAAGGAGAAAAAACAGTTTTTTCATTTAGATTGGAATTTGCATCCACTAAGAATGAGACAGAATATGAAGTTGTAATCCATGCATTGAAGTTTGCGATAGAAATGAAGTTGGAAAATGCTAGAATCACCGGTGATTCACAATTGGTTATTCGCCAGATAAAGGGAGAGTATACCACAAATGAACCATCTTTGAAGAAGTACAAAAAACTTGTTGAAGAATTGTCTGCGAGAATTCCAAAAATAAAATGGAGACACATATCAAGGAAAGATAATAGGCTTGCAGATGCATAAAAATTCAAACACTTTTGCAACCGGCGATAAACAAAGAAGAAGAATAGGTAGATGTAATGATGGTAGAATCTGACGAGGAAGAGATATGGAATAATGCTACAGATTGACGAGCAGATCTTCATGCTTATTTGGCGAGAGGAGAAATCCCCAGAAATCGATTAGAAGCACATAAATTAAAAAGTAGAGCAACAAATTATGAACTAAGAGATGGGGTATTATATCGCAGATCATTTAATGGACCATCGCTAAGATGTTTAACGAGAGAAGAAGGACAAAAGGTGTTAAAAATGTTGCATAGTGGTGATGCTGGTAATCACAGCGGAGGTATATCTTTGGCATATAAAACAAAGATGCAGGGTTATTATTGGCCATATATGCATGAGGATGCAAAACAACTTTCAAGGCGTTGTGAATATTGTCAGCGATTTTGGAAGAAGATACATGCACTAGGAGCACCATTATCATCTTCGTCAAGTGTATGGCCTTTTGGAAAATGGGGATTGGATATTGTGGGACCATTTGTGCCTGGTTCTGGACAAAGAAGATATTTAATCGTTGCTACAGATTATTTCACAAAATGGGGAAAAGTTAAGGTAGTACAGCACATCCGCGATAAGGATATTTTTACGTTCATATTTGAAAATATAATTTGCATATTTGGGATCCCAGCACAGTTGATGTCCGATAATGGAAAGCAATTTGAAGGGATGAATATCGAATTGCTTCTTAATGCGTTTAAGATAAAATGTGGAAAGTCAACTCCTTTATATCCACAAGAAAATGGTCAGGCTGAGGAAACTAATAATATAATCGCAGACATCTTGAAAAAGAAGTTAGAAGGTTATCACAAATCATGGTGTGAGCAAGTGCATAATGCAATATGGGCATATAATACAACTAGACGAGAGGCAACTGGGATGTCACCTTTTTGTTTAACATATGGAGTTGAAGCTGTTCTACCAACATAGGTTGCTATCCCAACAACAAAAAGAGAAGCATGGGAGAAAAATATAAGTGCTGGCATGATTTTACATGAGTTAGATGAACTAGAAGAAAAGAGAGAAAAAACTCTACAACATATGGAAAACTACCAGCGGAGATTAGCTCGCGAGTACAACAAACGAGTTAAGAAACGTCAATTCCAGCCTGGCGATCTAGTTTTGCGATAAACATCAAAATATCAGCAAGAAAGTGGTGGAAAATTAGCGAGAAATTGGATGGACCATACGTCATTAAAGAGATAATTGGAAATGGAGCATACAAATTAATGGATCCAGAGGGAAGAGATGTTGGGCAAAGACTTGATAGACCATGGAATAGATTGTTTCTGAAAAGGTATTATCAGTAGCAATTTTTGCAAGGTAAGAAATATAAATGTAAGATGAAAAAATTAAAAAATTCTTCTTTCTCTACCTTAATTTATGCGAGCATTATCGCAAGAATAGCGAATAAAATTTCGCAGAGATTAAAAGAATGGGACGAACCTTTATGGCGTGCACCCTAGTTCGCGAATAAAATTTCGTAAGAGGCAAATGTAATACCTAATAGTGCATCATATGAGGGAGTATATCTTGACATGACTCAGCGATAAGGTTATACCGCTGCTGGAACCTGAGTCATGCAGACGATGGGGTTAAAGAAAACCTATCCGGGAGAGAGATCTTGGATTTCCAACTATATATGGTTATACCCTGGTTGGACGACTAAGAGTCTCTTCCAAGAAGTGCATAGTATGACCAAGGCACCGAGGTACACGGTTGAGCCAAGGGTGCCCGGAGCGTACGAAACTCTCTTGCCATCCTTGGTAAATCTTGGCTACAATGCACTTGGCCTGAAGAAAACCCCACTTAGGGTGCAGTCTTGTAACTATAATCCATATAGGCATAAAGGACAAGAGGCTGAGAACACAACTGGTTGTTGACAGATCCGAATGGGAGGAGCTAGTCTTGTATGGCCGATGTTCCCTCCTTGAAGGGGCAACCAGGGGGAATATAAGGGCGGCACCCTCCATTAGGGAGCTGATAAGTGTCATAAGACGGAAATGTCATGGGGCTTTATGATCGCAAGAACATTTAGGCCTGTCATATTGTCGCGTAACGTAAATAATGCAGAGGAAACAAGCCACGAGAGCAATGTTAAGATGAGATCAATGGGTTTTTACATGAAATTGTAAAGACGTCCTGCGATTTCATCGAAAGACGGCAATGTCATAAGGTAAATTCTTGCGAGAGAATGTATGCTTATCATATTGTCGCAACGATTTTGAAAGAAACATGGATAAGACAAGATCAAAGGGTCTTTACATGCAAATGTTAAGAAATCCTGCGATTTTGTCGCAGAAAGAAAAGGTTTGGCGAAATAAGACCTTTAACTAGGAAGGCAAAATAAGACCAAAAGAATAATCTTACAAATTAACTATTTTTCTTTAAGATGGCCGGAAACATTCATTTATCGCAGAATTATATACAAGGAGGAAAATTTTTAACATCGCGGATTCCCTCAGAATTTTTCAGAAAAGTGCAACAGTATTCCTCATATCGCAGATGTATTCATATTTTCGCAAGAATGCAGCAACATAATTACTCAAAGAAGATAATGAATATTCACCATTTCAAGCAAGATAATGAAGGGAAAGAAGGGGAATAGAGAAATAATATTATATTATCTTGCTTAAAAATATTCAAAGAAAGCTAAATCGAAAATTAAAATTGTTCAATTTTTGAAGATTACATCACTCGCAAGATAGAAGAAGTAAAAGAAAGCAAAGATAAAATTCAATCCTCGCCAGACTTATTGTTCTTGACTGATTCATCAACATCATCAGCATTCTTCTCACCACGAGCTTCTTCTTCTCTGGATTCTTCATCAGCGATTATTTATTTTGGAGGACTTTTTTATTCTTCTTCACCACCTTCTCGATCTTCTTGAGTGGTATTTTCTTCATCATTAGTAAACTATAGCTCTTCATCCATGGGAAGAGGAATTTCATCATCATCAACCTCTAGAGGAGGGACAGAAACAGGAGAAAGAGAACGGGGAAGCAGAATATTGTTCACGAGAACTTCAGCCCTAAGATGGACTTGGCGAAGAAGAGATTTTTCACGATTCCTAATTTCTATATTCTCAAAGTATTCAAGATAATCAAGTCTTCTTTCTGCTTTGTCCTGAGAAATAAAGCAATTAGAAGCAAGATATTTATTTTCTTTGCGAACTTTATCCAATGTAGCGGTCAGATCAGTGATGGTAGAATGAAGATTTCTTTCGGATTCTGCGAGCAACAAAATAAAAAAATCAGTTATACAAGAATCTCACAAGGAACATAATATAAAATTTTATGAGAAGATCAACAAGAGAGGCAGTCAACTGACTACCTTCTTTTTGCGAGGTTAAGTTTTGGATTAAAGCAAATAAACAGTTCTCCCACTGATTCATGGCATCATCGAATTTATCGCCAACCATACCCTTCAGGAGAGATTTCATGTTTTCTTCTTTGTTGCGAAGATATGAATTTTCCTTTGCTAATAAAGAATAAGATTCCTTTAACCGAGAGTATTGGTCTTGAAGTTCGCTGGCTCTTAAACTAAGAGTTAATCTACCCTTGATAAGGTTATCCTTTTCGGTGGCAGATGATTCAGTTAACTCTTTGAGCTCCTTCTTAAGAGAATGAAGAGATTGCTCTTGATTATTACATGTACTTTGAAGATTACTTATTTGCTGCGAGGAAATCGTCATCAAGCTTGAAAATCTATGTTTTTCTTGGGACAGGGTTTTATTCTCATCTGATAAAGATTCCATCGCCAAATTAGCCTTAAAAAACAAATATGAGAGACGATCAAGCTCGCCATTCAAAAAGTTCTGCCTTTGCAATAATTGATTGTTCTCATTAGTAAGATTATTTATGTGATCAATTGAATGAGTGTACAAATTTTCTAGTCTAGTATGTTGATCTATCCAAGAATCTCTTTCAACGCGAACTTCTTCAGCAATAGATTCAGATTTGAGTCTTTCTATGAAATGAGCCCGATTTGAAACTAACATATGAATCAAGAATTTAAGAAAGAAATATAAGTACAGAAAGTATGTATATGAAGCAGAAAAGAAAATATAGCAGAGGCAAAGAAAAAATCACCTTTCAGCTCGTCATTTCTTCTGCGAAGATTCTCGCAGTCTAAAGAAGAGTTACGGAGCATGTGATTCAAGGTATCACACTCAGCAGTTTTAGCTTGAAGAGTTTTCCTCAGAACTTCAATCTCATTCTTTAAAGCCGCTCGTGAATCATTACAACCAGATCCAAAATACTTAAACAGAGTCTCGCAAACTTCCTGTTGGAGAGGGTCAGTGGAAGACTATCTAGTATTGTCTAAAATATTAGATAAGACTTTAAAAGCAATATCAACACCTGCGAAAGTTTTGCTTGTTGAAGGAAAGGATTTAGAAGGTGAAATAGTAGTGAGAATAAGTTGGCGATCATTTGTGGTGGTTGAGTTATCAGGAGGAGTATGTGGAAAAATAACAGTTGAAGGTCGTAAAGGACTATAAGGAATTTCAGTCGCAGCAGCTTTAGAAGCTTGGTTTAACAAAGTGTCAGAAGGGGTAGAGGTATGAACAGCGATATTCTCGCGGATAGGAGAAGAAATATTTGGTTGCGATGGTGTGGGAGTAATCTTCACATATATTAACGGGGGCATAATGAGATTTTCCCCGAGTGTCTTAAAATGGCGAGACCTTTTGGGAAGTTTATCAGGATTCACGTCCTTCTGCGAATAATAACCCAGATAAAAAATAGAGGCAACAATATTGTTATTAAAAATAAAGGGTGTTTCTTACTACCTTATCATTCGCAGAACTTTTTTTCCTCTTCTCAGTCGTTCTTTTTCGAGGATTAGGGTTGTGAGAAGTAGATTGTGTGTTAGAAATCTTTCCGCTAAAAAGAAGACATAACAAGGAAATAATAAAGATTGGAAGTAAAAACTGACTTAAAATAAACAACATAAATCAAGAAACAAACCTTGAGGACTCTATTAGAACAGTAGCAGAAGAATATGAAGAAGAGGCAAAGTTGCAGACGGAAGATGAAGAAACAAAAAAGTAAAACTAATTTTGAAGATTATTTCAACCTTTTATAGGCAAAGGGGAGTGGACCTATGGAGTAAGAACGTGTCAGTAAATAAAGGGATTCATAACACTTGTACGAAAGGCTGGAATAACGGGATCTTGTCGAGGAGAAAGTATAAGAGGGGAAGAAGTTGCGAAGAATAATAAAGAATATTAGTTCTCATGATCTTCTCTTCTTCGCAGAAAAGACATGAGAAGAGGCAAGATGTAGTACCAGAATATCACTACAACGCTATTCCCGCGATATTAACAACATTTCTGCGAGAAGCCCAAACGTTTCTACAAATATTAACGACACTTTGACGACATTGTCGCAAGATTCTTCAACAACATTTGGCGAGTGTCACAAAAGAGTGATGTAACGATTAACGATTAAATATATATGAAGAATAAGTCTGCTTCACGACGGTTATAAAGTTGGCGATGGTGAAGAGTAAGGTTACGGCGATGAGATCGCAAAGTAGATCCGAATTAGGGGGAAATCTTAGCTGTCTTCCACTATGTAAATCCCTATATAAAGGGCACGATAGATCCAGAAAATGATGATGTATTTTTTGAGAGCTGAGAGAATTTTGAGGAGAGAGAAACTCCAGAAAGAAAGTTGTACTTCTGAGTTTTAATCTTTCTTGTAAATCTTCCTGAAAGTGAATTAATAAAAGTGTTGTTGTTTATTCACAATTATGACTTAGTTTTCATAGATTCTTGACAAGGGTGTAGTGTAGGAAATCCTGCAACTACATTGTTAATCCATTCTTGTACTTAATGACAATGTTGAAACTCATCAAGTAAGACATCCACTTCATGTGTCAGGCTTGTTGTAGTTTCGTCTGTGTGTGTAGATACTCCAATGGTTTGTGATCTGAATGTACCACTACTTCTTTACCTAAGAGATACACTCGTTAATGCTTGATACATTGATATAAATCATAAAAAAAAAATTCATAAGGTGCGTAGTTCTTAATAGCACCTGAGAACAATTCTGAATGGTACTTTACTAGCTTACCATCTTGTAACAGCACTCATCCCGTTGCATAGTTAGAAGCATCGGTCTCAACTTTAAAAGTACGTTGTAAGTTAGGCAATGCCAAAACTGGTGCTTCTTAAATCTTCTATTTTAGTAATTAAAAAGTGTCTTCATGGGTTTGCTGCCATTCAAACTTTGACTTAGCTCCCGTCAAACCATATAATGGTCCTGCAATAGCCAAAAAATGTCGGATAAACTTAAGCAAGTATGTGCAAGACCCTAAGAAACTCCTGATTTCAGTTACAGTACTAGGTCATTTTTGTCAGAAACTCCTGATTCATTGTTGTCCACCACCAACAATGAATCCGAGAAACACCAAATCCTCCTTCCCAAACTCACACTTTTTTTCATTCAACTTCAGCTAGCCTTCATGTAACACTTTAAACACCTGCTCAACGTGAACTATATTCTCTTCCCAAGTTCTGTTGTATACTAGGATATCATCCAAGTTAACAATCACAAAATCTTATATAAAAGATCGTAACAAATCATTCATCAAACGCATAAACGTCGCTGGAGCGTTACACAAACCAAAAGGCACCACTAACCATTCAAACAAGCCTTGTTTGGTTTTGAAAGTAATCTTCCATGCATCATCTTCTCGGACTCTCACTTGGTGGTATCCGGATTTGAAATCTAACTTTGTAAGGACTCGATCTTTTTCTAACTGATTTATTATGTCGTCTATCCTAGGTAGAGGGTAACAATTCTTGATAGTGATCTTGTTCAATACTCTATAATCAATACACATATGCCAACCTCCATATTTCTTTGGTACCAACAACATCGCTGATCCACAAGGTGAAGCACTTGGCACTATCATTCCTAATTCTAGAAGTTCTTGGACTTGTTTCTTGATCTCATCAGATTCCTCTACGGACATGCGATAAAGGTCTATATTAGGAAAGGAACTCTCTTCGGTCAACATAGTTTCATGCCCCACACTCCTCTTTGGCCGTAACCCCGTGACATCAGAAAATAAATCCTTGTATTTCAACTTCAACCTTTCTAGGTCGCCTTGTGCAGTCAACGCTGCTAAACAAACTCTACTCTTCTTCTCCTCAAGAGAATAGATCTTGAGTGGCTATGATCATGCTTGCTCTCTTAAGAGGAGAATCGCAAAACTTTCCCCATCTTTGGTAAAGGTATACTTTTGTTCCCTCCTGTGTAGAGTTGCATATTTATCCCATATGTAAGGACTACCTAGTACTACCTAATAAACATCTAAAGGAACTACGTCGCATGTAACTTCGTCAATGTATGACTCATCTAGAGAAAATTTGAACGTGCATTGTCATGTAACTTGTAATCCCCCTTCTTTTTGAATCCATCCTAAAAGGTATGGTTTTGGATGTTTGAAGGTCTTCAATCCTAACTTATGCACCAAATAATTTGAAAGTAAATTATTCTGACTTCCCGGGTCAATAAAAGTATCAACTATTGATGTTTTAACTTGCATATTCACTATGAAGAGTCGCTCCCTAAGATCATCTTTTGAAGGTCTTTCTTTTTCCCATGTCATAAGAGAGTGATTTGAATTGGGTTTCGTTAGTCTGTGGACTTCTTTTGGAATTTGAGCGACTAATGGTGCCTTCTTGGATTCTTTCCTCCGCAACCCTTTGGGCTTAGATAAGGGTTCTTTACCCAACACTTGTCGATAACTTGACCTGCAATGGGTGCAAGTCAAACCTTCCTTGTCACTAGATTTCCCTTCTTCTTTGATCCTTTCACCTCCTTTCACAATGGTACCTTTAAATTTTCCATTAGTAGTTCCCTTTGAATCAGATTTCTTAAGCCTACCTTTAATGGCATTAGCTTTTATACTTGATTCAGCAATATTATCAACTGAAAACATCTTCAACTCCTTCCGCATATACTCATGGAGCCCGAAGATATAATTCATATAGATAATATAATCTCTTAAGTCCAAATCCAAAACCATAGCTTGATTCTGAAATTCCGAAGAATATTCTTGCACGGTTTGGTTATAGGACTGCTTCAAGTTATACCACTTGAACCATCTCTCCTCAAGGTAGACAACCGAATAAAATCGTTTCCTTATAATTTCCTTGAATCTTTTCCACGACAATACTCCCTTATCTAGGTTTTATCTTTGATAAGCTTTCCACCAGGTTAGATCATGCTTTTGTAGATTCAATAACGCGAAAGAAATCTTTTCCTTTGAACCATATTAAAAAAAAAACCTTTATAGACGTTCAATCCAATCATCCAATTTTTCCACCGACACTCCCATCGAAAAGTGAAATATCAACACGAAAATCAATTTTCATGTTCTTACCATGAAGTTTAGTTGATGTAAGACTTTTAAGAAACTCATTTTTTCTTCTTTTCTTTGTTCTCTTCTTCTTCTTCTTCTTCTTCTTCTTCTTCTTCCTCTTCTTCTAAAGCTTCAGGTGAAGTTGTAATATTTTTCTCTGTCTTCAGCTTGGGCGTATGGGAACGAATACATTTAGTCAATTCTTCAAGGTTGGTTTGAATTGACTTCATGTATATTTGTAGCGTAACCAACTTTACCAACTTTTATTTCATATGGTTCGCTTTGCTTAGGATCATCATCTGGCTTTGTCATCTTTGATCCCCTTATTCTCCTAACGTCTTCTAGCTTCTCGAGTACCCCACCAAGCTTTATGTAGAGAGATCTAGTGAAACCCATAAACCACAACTAACATTGCCCGTGATGCCAACTTGATAAGTATGATCTCTATACCTTGGTAACTATTATCATAGAGGCGGAATTCAGAATAATAATAGACAAAAACTTAGAAAACAGAACACAATTAGTAATTCGAAGAAATATATCTTCTTTAGATTATGAACACGAAAACGATTTGCAATTCTCCCTTTGTTACGCTCACAATCTGTTACATCATAGCTCGGTTGAACCCACCAAGCGTTGGTATGTCAAGTTTGGTTGTCATATTTTAGTAAATCAAAACTCATTTTAAGAGTCGCTTGATTATGTACTAGAGTCAACTTTGTATAGGTTATCTTGAAAGTATTAGGATTTGAGACTTTACAAGTATTGCGAAGACTTGAAGACGTGAAGAAGCAAGGAGCTACAACGACAACATCATCCTTCCACTTGAGGTTAGTGATATTTGACTTGAACTATTTCATTCCCTAACTATCTTTCAAGTCGTGCATATTAAAAACAAAACTGTGAAGCATATTTGAACTCTAGATAGACATAGTATTAAGGAATACAATACGAGGTTTATTTCTTAACCATTAAACTTTGTAGATAATATATTTCCATAATAATTTGAATGCTATTTTGATTATGTATGGGTATGAGGTGAGGATTTCATCCTAGGGAACAATGTTTACATGTGTTCTAAGGAAGTAAGTTCATAAACTTGTTTGTGAATCGAAAAGGAAATCGTTGGGCGTTATTGGTTTTGTTATTCATTGCATATCTAATGAATAACCAATATGTGTGATTGAGTATAACCGTTCACAACTTGTTGTGTTCTTGGTAGAACTATTCTCAAAGGCCTGACTTATGTATTGGTATGACTTTTATTAGTGAAACCAATCTTAAGTAATCACCTGAGATGGTATGATCGGGTTTGTGATTTTATGTCTGACCAAATATGGGAAAGGGGAACCGATCCTAGTAAGAGGTGCAGTACATCACAAAGGGGAACCGATCCTTGTATGAGGTGCAGTAAGGTTTATAGCAGAAAGGGGAACCGATCCTATGAACATGTGCAACACGTATATAGGAAAAGGGAAACCGATCCTATGGACATGTGCAACACATATAAGTTAGATATCATATATATGTGAGGAACCAATCTAGTCAACCGAATTTTGGAAAGATAGTGTGACGATTCATAGTAATCACATGGAGGTAGAACCGAAACTTGTTTTGGTAGAACCGTTAAACCCATGATTGTGATTGAATGTTATTTGATCAATCGCATAGTTCTTGAAAGTCAGATGAACCAATTCTAAACTTTTTTGGAAGTGTGGAAAATCGATTTCAAGGTTGTAAGTGTGAAAGAGAACTTACAAAGTTAAGATGTCGACATAATTTGAACACGTGCTATAAATATTTATTTCTTTAATTATTCAAAGTTATTCCTTAATAGCTAAGGGAATAGAATCTCAGGATCGAAACATAAATAAGTTAATAATCTTTTAATTAAGGTAATTAACTTCATTTTGTAGGGAAATAAGAATTAGTAATGTTGTTAGAGCACTGGTCGGTCAAACTCGCATGTGTTGCTAAATCAAGCATGTTTGTCAATTTTAGTGATCAAAACTATATAGTCTTGATTTCTAGTCTACTATAGCTAAGGTCTCGGACTAGGATAGAAAGTATAGTTTAGATCAAGAACTCCATGGAGATCATCATACAATACAAATGACTACTCAAGGAACCAGTGGATCTTCATCGACTAAAAGGTATGTGGAGACTTGAACTTATCTATCACTCAAAAGTATATATACTTTATCTCCTATCTTGAGACAAAAGTCGTTCTACTATATAGACTAATAATATGAACATGTGATATTTCGAGCTGGGTATATCTCGCTTATCTATTTCTCGAAATGGGTGTTGTTAAAGCTTTCGCTTTAGCCAAGTTCATCTTTGCTTAGTGACGAAAGTCATGTTATGTTTCAATCACTTTGGAAATTTCTTTGACGAAAACTAGTTCGTGAATAACAACTATATGACGTCCTCTGAGAATGTTTCAATGATTGAAATGAGAGTTTAGACTATAAAACCATTGTGAGATATAAATATTTTTGTGGCAACACATATATGTATAAGTCCTTAGAACTTGAACCCGAAGTTTGAGAAATTTGTTGATCAAGTGGAACCGGAACTTGAGAAGCAACTCAGTCCGTGAACCCAGTCCGTGAACTAGCGTAAGTTCTCGAACCCGAGAATATCTTCTGAAGTTGAAGCTCAGGTGCAGTTCGCAAACCCAGTCTGCGAACTGACGGAAGTTCTCATCCCAAGAAATTCTACTGGAGTTTATTAATTTCAACCGGTTAGCTTGAGTCCGCAAACACGTTAAATACCTTACAAGTCTGTGTTTGTAGCGATCTGACTCTATGGACAGAGGTGATATCTCAATAAACATACCACTAGTCTTCGATGACACTAATTACTTATGATAGAAAATTGCTATGCGCTCTTTTCTTCATGCACGTGATTTTCAATCATGGGTATATGTATTTAATGTCTATAATGCTTTCGTTGATGCAGTTGGAGATGTAAATGTTCCAAAGAATATTTCGGAATACATCCATGTAGAGATTCTTGCTGCAAAGCAAAACTCCGACGGTTTGAATGCAATTATACATTCATTACCCCAAATCTTCAGCACCATGTGTCTAACTGCACTAAGTCGCAAGAAGCTTGGGATATCTTAGCAACCGTATTTAAAGGAAACACCGGTGAAAAGGAAGCTAGGATTCAAAACCTTAGTTCCGATTGGGAAAACCTTCATATGGCAGATGAAGAAATATTTGATGAGTTTAATCACAAAGTGTCTGAAATTGTTAATACATCTTTTGCATTGGGTAAGACTATTCCTGAAAAGGACATTGTGATGAAAATTCTCAGATCACTGCCATCTAGATACGATGCTAAGAAGCATGCCATCGTTGAGGGAAATAACCTAGATAATCTCTCCAGAGACACGCTGGTTGGTAAGCTTAAGATCTTTGATCACGAACTTTCATCCAAGGCTAAGGATGTTGCGTTCAAAGCACTAAAGGACACTAAATTACTTGATAAAAGTAAAAAAGTGTATATCTCTGAAGATGATCACTCTGAGATAGATTCATTAGATGAAGATCTTGACAAATCGGTCTCGATGATCACAAGACAGTTTAGGGATCTTCTTTTGAAGAGAAGTAAACGGTTCTCCAGAGATAAGCCTAAGGCATCAGTCAAACCTCATAATTGTGTTCCTCCTAAAAACAGGGATACTGATGAAACTGATGATGAGGATATGCCTCAGTGATTTAAGTGTAAAGGATTTGGTCATTTTGCAAACGAGTGTCCAAATCGGAGAAAATACACTGGGAACAAAGGTCTTGCTGCAACTCTTGATGAAATGTATGACGTCTATGATTCAAATGAAGACGAGAAATCAAGTGTTGCACTTCTTGGTGAAAATATTGATTTTGATAATTGTAGCAATACACATATCAATTTTAATATTCTTTCATAAGATAATCCAACTGTTCTGGAATAAAAAGTTGACTCCTCTCTGGGAAACATTGTTCATAATAACTCAGCATCCACTATGTGCCTAGATGCTTGCACTATTCAGAAGCCTGATTATTATCCAAGTGTGACATGCTCATATTGTTCATTAAAAGGTCATGAACCCTCAAGGTTTTACGAGTTCAAACACAAGCAAAGACACATTAACAAACTTCAACGAAGAGAAAATCATTTAGCAAGAAAGCTCAAACTTGCTCAGAAGACCGCAGAGGTATGTAAGATTTTATCTTTGTCTAAGAAGTTAGTTTCCAAGGAAAAATCAAGACCATTTGAAAAGAAAATATGGTCAAATCGCTTTGATATACAGAAGTATATGGATTCCTCTCAAGAAGAAATTGGTGAACAAATTGTTGTTCACCACAGCACAACTTAATTGTGTTGTTTCTAAAATCTTGTCTCATGTGCATGATCAAAAGAGACAATGATTTTGTACCTCTCAGGCTTTAGGAAAAACTTTGTTTCTTCTTTTCTTAAGTTTTGTTATTTTTGTCTATCAAACAAAAGAAAAAGGGTATTATCGACAACTTTACTCTTGATATGGATAAGAGTTGGTCGTTTATGAACCAATTTTAGGTTTCGAACCCTACATTCCTTTTCCTTCTCTGAAACCTCTTTTTATCTATAGACTACTTGTTGAGCCAATTGTGAAATCCTCTCACAAACCCATTTGTTGATGGACGCTCCAAGAATGATGTCTTGCGACGGAAAAGAATGTAATGTGATTGTTAAGCCGTCAATCATGAAGGAAAAAGAAAAATCTCCATTGCCTCCAACCTTGAAAAGAAGGAATATGAGTAAACCAAGGGTTATTCCTTAAAATACTCAGAAGTTTTCTGATGTTCTTGATGTGTTAAAGGAATTGCGTAAGAAGATTCAGCAAATAAAGGCTTTTGTGTGTAAGACTCATGAAAATCAGAAGGCCCTGGTTTGACAACAGCAACCAAGAAGGTTCATCGATATAAACTCCTTTCTTAATGAATCCCATGTTCCAATGGTTGTTGAAAACAAGGAGTTCGGGGACGATAATGAATTTTTCAAAGGTCTTAATGCCTAGTAAATCTTCTATGTTTTCTATTTTGTTTAGAAGAATAACTAGTGTTTTGGAATAGCAATGATTGTGATTACACATAGCTATATCCATCGATTTCATCTTCTTGTTTTTATATTTATTGGCTTAAATTCTAAAGTTGTTTGGAAGATGATGGTTGCAGTATTAATCCTTATGGTTTTATATATTGCAATATTTTGATGGGATTTGTATGTTTACGTCCGTGAACTTGATTGTCCCATATTTTGTCAAAATTAAAGTCGTTCACGTATTGGTATGCAAATATTGATAAAAGAATGAATGGACTTTTGGCAAAACACAAAAGTTAAGCCTAAATTGTCAATTATTGATGTAAGATAGGTTAAAATATTTTGTGATTCAAGGATTAAGTCTATTATGTCACCTACTGATGGAAAGATAGAATAAATCCTTGTTCTTGCAATCCACGGTATAGAGCTTAATTGTTCCATATTATTATGTATTATCGTGAAGGTTCCATTGTGTATCTCATGTTGAGCACGATACAACTAAGTCAATTTCTTATTGGCATGGTTGGTTGTTCCATGAGATGATATATATATGTTGAGCATTAAGAACTAAATTAATCAACTTGTGTGGTTATTTAGTTTGTATTCCATGAGTTCTCTCATGTTGAGTACATGTACGGTTAAGGTTTTCATTTCCTATGATAATCTTAGTCGGGGTTCCATAATCTCTTATGTTGAGCCCAAACGAACTAAATCAATCATCTTGTGTGATTATTTAGTTAGCACTTCATAGATTTTTCTCATGTCGAGTGTGGACAATTGAATTGATTACTTTGTGATTAGTTTAATTGCGTAATCCGGTTAGAATATTTATGGGTTCTCTTGTGAATAATCTAATCGATGAATTAAGTCTCCATAAGTTTACTTGTGTTGAGCATATTTAGTCAAATTAATCTTGGTTCGCTTTGGTTAATAAGATTGAATATTTTTTTATTCCAAATTCATACTTGTATGTAATTTTTTGAGTCTAAAGAAATCCTTCTTTTCTCTTGAAATTAAGGTCGCTCTTGTTATTCTTTAGGGAATGACATCTTATGGGGGAGAGTTCTTTTGAACTTGCGCTTATTTTCCAAATCTTTGTGTGGAGTGCGTGCGGCTGTGGAATTTTTAGGGGTTATCTTGTATCTTTATAAACTCCTTGATGAATGCATTTAGCCTCGGCTTTATTATTGCATCTAAAAAAGATTATAGAACATTTACCTTTGGTCATAAAATGTCTCTTACGGAAATTTCATTAGGATCCCGTTCTTGTACCTTTTCAATTTTATTGACAAAAAGGGGGAGAATTAATTGTAGTTCGCACTACAAATACATATGGTTTTCGGATCATTATATAAGGGGGAGTGGTTTCCATGTGAGATGGAGTATTTACTAAGGGGGAGTGAAGTATCACCATAGTATTGTTGTTGAAGTTGTGATGCAATTGGACTTTGACGCTGTGTAATAATACTATGACACTGTATAACAATGATTGAGAACCAATGCTTTTCTCATTGTTATAGCTACGGATTTTCAACAACGATGATACTAAACTTACAACCTTTGGGATCATTGGACTACTTGGAAGTGACGAAGATTTCGAGTATTGTTGAAGATTAGACATGTGGAATAGGAGCTACAAATTTTATTTATATAATTTTTATATTCCATATGTATTAATAGTTTTGCCACTAAAATTGACAAAGGGGGAGATCGTTAGAGCACTGCTCGGTCAAACTCGCATGCGTTGCTATCTCAAGCATGTTTGTCAATCTTAGTGATCAAAACTATATAGTCTTGATTTCTAGTCTACTATAGCTAAGGTCTCAGACTAGGATAGAAAGTGTAGTTGAGCTCAAGAACTCCATGGCGATCAGCATACAAGAAGAAGGACTACTCAATGAACCAGTGGATCTTCATCGACTAAAAGGTATGTGGAGACTTGAACTTATCTATCACTCAAAAGTCTATCTACTATATCTCCTATCTTGAGATTAAAGTCGTTTTACTATATAGACTAAGAATATTCACATATGACATTTCGAACTGAGTATATCTCGCTTATCTATTTATCAAAATGGGTGTTGGTAAAGCTTTCGCTTTAGACAAGTTCATATTTTCCTAGTGATGAAAGTCATGTTATGTTTCAATCACTTTGGAAATTGCTCTGACGAAAACTAGTTCGTGAATAACAACTATATGACGTCCTCAGAGAATGTTTCAATGATTGAAATAAGAGTTTAGACTATATAACCATTGTGCGATATAAACATTATTGTGGAAACACATATATGTATAAGTCCTTAACACTTGAACCGAAGTTTGCGAACTTTGTTGATTAAGTGAAACCGGAATGTGAGCAGCAACTCAGTCCGTGAACCCAGTCCGCGAACTGGCATAAGTTCTCGAACCCGAGAATATCTGCTGAATTTGAAGCTCAGGAGAAGTCCACGAACCCATTCTGCGAACTGACGGAAGTTCTCATCCCGAGAAATTCTACTGGAGTTTATTAACTTCAACCGGTTAGCTTGAGTCCGCGAGTTCAAGAGGTTATGTCTGAAAACGTTGTTCGTGAACTTATCATAAATTACTAAGGAATGCTTTTGCAAACCGTGGCTTTATAGTTCATGAAATGATTCGAGTGAATCACATCATTTTTTATTCAATTGTGTCTCTTGTAGTACTTGAGATCTCATAGCAATTGAACAACTCTCTAACTAGTTCATTTGAGTCATTTGGACTAGTTATGGTGAAGAAGAATATGGTTGATATGAAAGTTATCATTTGGCTAACCATTTGGTTGACTAATATTGAACCAACCATTGTACACGTTTAGGTACGGTTACACAAACCCAAAACGTCAAGTACATGTGTGTATGGCAAGCTAAGTTTTTTATCTAACGGTTGAGAGATATTAGCTTGTATCTAATCAGGTTTTCATCTAACGGTGAATATTGAATGCTTTGTTAGTAAGCTAACATTGATTGCAAACCCTGATTTGAAAGACTATATAAGGAGAACTCTAGGAATTAGAAAAACGAATACTAGTTTTCTCTAAGATAGAGTCGATCTCCATTAACCCTTGAGTTTTCTCTCTAAATTCGGGCTAACGACTTAAAGACTTCATTGGGATTGTGAAGCCAGACCGATACTACTTTTCTTGTAGTTGTGTGATCTGATCTTGCTATTTTTATCGTACGAGTACAATTATAATAATTGGCTTGAGATTTCTATCTCTGATAGGAAAGATAAAAGTAGTCACAAACATCTTCGTCTCATTGTTTGTGATTCCTCAATAATCTTCTTCGCTACGTCGATTAATTTTATTGTGAGGTGATTGATGAAACTGAGTTTTTTTTTCGGGAATATAAGTCTAGTTTTATCGATTGGTTCCTGTTTACCTTGATTTATCAAAAGACGGAACAAAACTCATAGGTTTATTCGTGGGAGACGAATTTATCTATTACCTGTAGACTTTTCTGTGTGAGACAGATTTGTTTGCAAAAGTTTTCGACTTTGGGTCGTAGCAACTCTTGGTTGTGGGTGAGATCAGCTAAGGGAATCAAGTGCGCAATATCCTACTGGGATCAGAGGTGTAGGAGCATAATTGTACCTAGGATCAGTATGAGATTGGTTGGGGTTCAACTACAGTCCAGACCGAAGTTAATTTGGAGTAGGCTAGTGTCTGTAGCGGCTTAATATAGTGTATGTTTAATCTGGACTAGGTCCCGGGGTTTTTCTGTATTTTCGGTTTCCTCGTTAACAAAATTCCGGTGTCTGTGTTATTTTTATTCCGCATTATATTTTGTTATATAATTGAAATAATACAGGTTGTGCGTTGTTCAATCGATTTGAATATCCGACCTTATTGGTTGTTGATTTAAATCGATTGACACTTGGATATTGGTCTTTGGTACCATCCAAGTTATCTCTCTTTGATTAGACTCGCGAATCTTATTTGCTTGAGTAAATCAAATCGAGAGATTGAGATAATAACTCCTTGAGATATTTTCTATTGATTGAGTCTTATTGATTCTCTAGAAAATAACTCAGAGTTGTCCATACAGATTGCTAATCGAAATATTGGGTGAGGTTGTTAGACCCCTGCTTTTTCAAATGTGCATTTACTAATTAGAGATTTTCCAAGAGATTTCGATCATTATTTTTGGACAGAGCATTTCAAGGAATTATGAAAACATAATTTTTTCTTTAATGAACATCTTGAAAATATTTTCGGTTTTGGAAATTCCTTGGTGCCCAAACTTCCTTGTCTATAAATACTTGAAGTTTTCCTTTCTAGCAAACTAATTTTTTTTAACAACAAACTTCCTCTTTTGTTGTTGTTACTGGTGTAGCCGCCTATTCGGAGAGGAAAGTAACCTAATTAGACAAAATCTCTTACGGCCGCTCAATTTAAAGTCTTCTTTGGGATTGAGAAGCTCTAGCGTGTACCGTTGGTGGGAAACTAGATAATTGCGATTTATCTTCTGTTTTCATTGATATGATTGACTAACGATGGTTGAACTTTGATTGCACCTAGTTTTTTTATGCTTGATAATCTTCTATTTTGATATAAGATTCACTAAAACTAGTTCAGAGTTTCAACATGGATCTTTAGACTGTTGTTAGTTCTAAAGACGATCTTGTGATAATTCATTGTTAATAGACTCCGTTCTGTGCGTCATTGATCATAAGAGATTCAAGTGATTGTGTGCAGGTGTTTATTGAAGATCTAAGAAGATTTGAAGACAAAGAAGATATTGAACATGAGATTGTTCTAAGGATAATCGTTTTTGGTAAGAGAGGATCCAATTAATAATCGGTTTATCCTTATGATAGATTTGATTGATTAATTGAGTAGATCGGCATCAATACGATTCTTTGTGATTAAAGGTATTGATTACAAAATCTTAAACGATTACTTTGGTAATTGAACATAAGATAGATCTAAGGACCTGACGAAGGAGTTTATGTTAAGAAAAACGGAAGAGCCTTTGTCCGACTCATATCACTTGGTTGAAGAGAGTTGTTACCAAACAGATTTGTTGTTCCTTTACTATTTGGAATACGAACCAAAGAAAATGTTCCAAGTACGTGACTTATTTATAAGTTGGAGGTGTGGGAACACAGACGGAACTATTTGAACTATAGGTTTAGTTGCTTGGTATCAACTATACATAGTTAGGTGTAATTTTGTGTAGCGGCTTAATCCTGAGAGTATTTAATTTTGGACAAGGTCCCGGGGTTTTCTGCATTTGCTTTTTCCTCGTTAACAAAATCTTGGTGTGTCATTTACTTTATATTTCCGCATTATAATTATTTTATTATAATTAAAATAAATCACACAAACATTAATTCCTATTTACTTGATAAGTGAATCCTATTGTGTTTGGTTAAGTCCGAACCTTTTTATCAAGCAACATACTTCGTTGTTGTATTGTCTCGATCTCGTATCCATAGGCGATCACACGAAGTGTGAACCGATTAGTTGCATTTTCTCGACTCAGTCCATAGACAATCACTTTCGGAGAAATGACTTATAAGTAGGAAAAGTTTTAGCTTGAGGTATATTTGGGTACCCTCTCCTTTCAATTGGTATCAGAGCAGGCAAACCGAAAATATCTAACTATCTGTTTTTGGTGCGATCCAACCTATAAAAATGAACTCGAGTTCTCATGAATCGACTTCAATTAACGTACCGTCAAGATTTGGCGGAACAAACTATCTATGGTAGAAATATGATATGAAATATTTTCTTCAATCACGAGACTTTAATACTTGGCTATTAGTCGTCGATGGTTATATTCGTCCAAAGATAGAAAATTCAGAAACTGAGTTTAAACGCTTAGTAGAGTTGTCGAACGAATAAAAGGCTCTTTCAAAGCAGAATTCAGATGGTTTAAATGCTATAATACATGATGTAAGTCGTGATCTACAACATCATTTATCAACATGTCAAACTTCGAAAGAAACTTGGGATAATCTTCAGATCGTATTCGAAGGAAATTCATCTGAGAAAGAAGCTAAACTTCAAACTCTCACTTCTGATTGGGAAAACCTTCGAATAGATGACAACGACACTTTTGAAGAGTTTCATATTAAACTCTCTGAGATAATTAATGCTTATTTCTCGTTAGGAAAGACTATTTCTGAAAAAGATATAGTATGCAAGATTCTCAGATCGTTTCCATACAGATACGATTCTAAGAAGCATTCAATCATAGAAGCAAACGATATTTCAACTCTCTCACGAAGCACACTCGTTGGAAAGTCAAAGATCTTTGATCATGAATCACATTCTATTCAAGGTAAAGGAATCGTTTTTAAAGCTGCAAGAATTCTGAAAGCTCCAATTGAGAGGAATAGACAGATGGATGATTCAGATGAACAGATTGCAGAAAATTCTGATGATGAAATTGAACAATCATTATCATTGATTACTAGACAATTTCGAGATATCTTAAAGAAAAAAAAAAGAGATTCGTTAAGGATACTAATCGATCTTCTCGCCCACATGATCAAGTTCCTGTCAAAAAGGATCATGAAGAAGATGATGAATATCAGCCGCAGTGCTTCAAGTGTAAAATGTTTGGTCATATTGCTAAAGACTGTCCCAATCTTAAGAATTACATTGGAAGCAAGGCATTGGCTGTAACTCTAAATGAGGCCTCTGATTCATACGATTCTGAAGAAGAGAAAACATCTAATATTTCATTAATTGTCAATCTTATATCTTACTCCTCCATTAGTGATTTACCCATTTTAAGAATGGACATATCTTCCGATGTTATTAAATCATCTAATGGTAAAGGTAAAAATAAGAAAAGATGCAAAAACTGTCTTAAAAACAGAATTGCTAAGAGTTGCATATGCAATTCCAGTCAATCCCAAGATACTTCGTCAGTTCGAGGTAACAAAAGGAGATATTTTCATACTATACTAGATCGAGAACACTCTGGTTGTTCAAAATTCCATAATGAGATAAAATCTCATACTAATGCCACTTGATTGGTATTAGAAATCTTTCCTCACCACGTTTGCCAAATCTTTGAGTGAGGAAGAAGAAAAATCAAGGCACCTCGTGTAGATTATGGAAATAATATCTAGTATTTGAAGATATTTGAAGATATTTGATATATTCGTAATTTTAGGAATATCATATTCTTGGTAGTATGAAAATTATAAAAGATCTTTCTTCTAATTTGATCATTCCTTGTCCGAACTATGGGTCTGGATCAAATGGTTTCTCTGGAAAAGATGTTAAATCAGAAAGATCACCTTAAAACTAAGTATGGATTGTCTCTTGATGTTAAAGGGAAAATAAGAAAGGGAGATTGGCTTAGCAAGAAGGAATGAGAGAATACTCTGAAGAAATATCAGTGTATTGAGGCATTGACACACTTTTGTGTTCAGTCAAAGATAGAATTACATGTTCTTGCAGAATCCTTCACGAAAATTTCTCATCTGCAAGAAATACTAGTCAAGCAACAAGTTTTTCTACTTAAAGAAATTCAAAAGCTGAAGAGTAGTAATCCTCCTTCATTCAGCTCTGATATGAAGGACTAAGTTGCAAGGGAAAAATAGACAGTTATTTTTGGTTTATTTCAATGAAGTCTATTTTGAATAAAACAATTTGATTTATAATTTTTCTTGTGATAGTTTTCGGTTTACATAGCATGTGCTTGAATGCTTTTATCTTTTTTCTATGTATGTCTATGGGATGTTTGATTTTGGTTTTACTACCTTAATATTCGATCTCATATATTGTGAACCCATGTGGTTTGGGTGACTTTTTGATTAGCAGGATTAAGTTCTAGCCCATGTTGGTAGGCTTTATCAAAGAATCATGAGGGGTTCTGGTATAAACAATATGTGAAAAAGTCATAATATGTTGAATCGGTTTTGGTTTAGCATAAAATCATATGTGTTTCGACGGTTTTAAACTTTGCTTGCAATTGTTAAAACCGATTTTCAACCTTTCTCTGGTAAAGGTTGGTTGTTGTTATTCTTTTGTTTTTGCATAAGGATGACAACATGGTGATATTTCGATATCAATTCTCCCTGGAAGAAGATGCAAACATATTGGAGAAGTGGATGCGAAATTTGAGGTAACAATTTTGTTAGTTAATTATGTTCCTGTTTAAGAAAAACCTGAGTTTATTTCATATATATTTATTGCTTTTGCTTAACAAAATTTCGGTTCACTTGATGCTTATTCCATGATGTGTGTGTGGATGTGTGTGATTCAATTGGTTCCGGTTAAGAAAAACTATTGTTATCTTGCTTTATTGTGTGGTATCAATTGTTTAGGCTTACAAAATTTCAGTGCAATTGCGGCATTTAATGTCTATGTTGTTTCAATTGCTTCCGGTTGAGGTGAATAATTATGCACGTTGATTTATGTTGGTTTGTATTAATTATTTATGGCTTAACGAAATAAAAGGTTTACGGGATGAGTTGTTTAGTCCATTTCGATTCCGGATAAGAGAAACTAAGTAAATACTGATCTTAGTTAGACTTATCGAAGTGAGGTTTCGGTTATTCAAGTCTAATCGAATGCATTAACAAGAAATGCAAGTTAACTAACCTAGTATTTGGCTTGTTTAAAATTGAAAGGTCTAAGTTTATGGATAATTAGAACCTGATGAGAAAAATAGAGTTATCTTTATTTTGGTCTTATTGAATTAAGTGATTGTTTTTGTACAATCTATTTAGCAAAGGGACTAAGGTGCTTAGTTGATTTTTGGTTTCCTAAACTAAAATTGGAAAAATTGTTTCGGACAATTGTTTCCTTGGTAACATATCAAAATAAAACTACTTGTAGTTTCGGTTTTTGATATTGGCTATCAAAACATGGTGTGTGGAACTCTCATGCTTAACTCAGTAGGTTTGCAAGTCTATTTTGAGATTTGTAAGATTCTTTTCGTGTTGTCCTTTATATTTTCTTTTCTTTGTCATTTTTGTGACAAAAGGGGGGAGAAATATATGGAGTAAACAAGTGATATTGGAATTGATTTTATATTGATTGGTATCGCTAAGGAAAAGAACATTGGTGCTTAAACGTTTTATCTAAACGAAAGAGTGAAAGCACAGACTAAGGGGGAGCAACATGTCATATGAAGTGGTATAACAAAGACGTATGGATTGAATATCTACCTATCTTCCTTAGGGGGAGTATTAGCTTTGTTATTATAATGTCAACAGCGACATTTTCAAGGATTGAATGTAAACAGTTTACTGTGTTGTTGAATCAGGAATCAAGCGTATGTGTAATAATTTGTTTATCCATATGATGTAAAAGTTTTGTCACTAAAATTTACAAAGGGGGAGATTGTTAGACCATAGCTCGGTTGAACCCACCAAGCGTTGGTATGTCAAGTTTAGTTGTCATATTTTAGTGAATCAAAACTCATGTTAAGAGTCGCTTGATTATGTACTAGAGTCAACTTCGTATAGGTTAGCTTGAAGGAGTATTAGGATTTGAGACTTTACAAGTATTGTGAATACTTGAAGATGCGAAGAAGAAATGAGCTACAACGACAATATCATCCTTCCACTTGAGGTTAGTGATATTTGACTTGAACTATTTCATTCCCTAACGTATCTTTCAATTCGTGCATATTGAAAACAAAACTGTGAAGCATATTTGAACTCTAGATAAACATAGTATTAAGGAATACAATACGAGGTTTATTGCTTAACCATTAAAATTTGTAGATAAGACATCGCCATAATCATTTGAATGTTATTGTGATTATGTATGGGTATGAGGTGAGGATTTCATCCTAGGGAACAATGTTTACATGTGTTCTAGGGAAGTAATTTCATAAACTTGTTTGTGAATCGAAAAGGAAATCGCTAGGAGTTATTGGTTTTGTTATTCATTGCATATCTTATGAATAACCAATATGTGTGATTGAGTATAACCGTTCACAACTTGTTGTGTTCTTGGTAGAACTATTCACAAAGGCCTGACTTATGTATTGGTATGACTTTTATTAGTGAAACCGATCTTAAGTAATCACCTGAGATGGTATGATCGGGTTTGTGATTTTATGTCTGACCAAATATGGGAAAGGGGAACCGATCCTTGTATGAGGTGCAGCAAGGTTTATAGCAGAAAGGGGAACTGATCCTATGAACATGTGCAACACGTTTTTAGGCAAAGGGGAACCGATATATATGTGGGGAACCGATCTTAGTACCTAGTCAACCGAATTTTGGAAGGCTAGTGTGACTATGCACAGTACTCACATGGAGGTAGAACCGAAACTTGTTTTGGTAGTATTGTTAAGCCCATGATTATGATTGAATGTTATTTGATCAATCGCATAGTTCTTGAAAGTCAGATGAACTAATTCTAAACTTGTTTGGAAGTGTGGAAAATAGGTTTCAAGGTTGTAAGTGTGAAAGAAAACTTACAAAGTTAAGATGTCGACATACTTTGAACACGTGCTATGAATGTTTATTTCTTTAATTGTTTAAAGTTATTCCTTAATAGCTAAGGGAAGAGAATCCCAGGATTGAAACATAAATAAGTTAAGAATCTTTTAATTAAGGTAATTAACTTTATTTTGTAGGGAAATAAGAATTAGTAATGTGCATTTACTAATTAGAGATTTTTCGAGAGATTTCAATCATTATTTTTGGACAGAGCATTTCCCGGAATTATGAAAACTGAATTTGTGCTTTAATGAATATCTTGAGAATATTTTCGGTTTTGGAAATTCCTTGGTGTCCAAACCAAGGTAGTTGATCTCGGATTCCGGTTTGTCTCGGTCCCGTGCGAGACACTGGTACAACGTTGTCTCGGGGAAATTCTATTTCCAAATTTCGGTGTAATTTCGGTTCCAACTTTTATATATATAATTTCTAAAATATATAAAGATCAATATTGTTTATTGCGGATTTTGGTTTGTCTCGGTCATAATTGGTATACTAATACAATTTTATCTTTTCGGATTGTTCTCTGAACTTAATTTTCAAATTTTATAATATAATTTATATAAAATAAATATATCAAACATTTTACACAAACCTAACAGGTATCATAAACCCAAAAAAAAAAGTACCAAATGAGTGTTGTACTTTACTAGTAACTCCACGTGAGTGGGAAGAAAGGTACCAAACCTCACAGTTGTACCAGATGCGAGTGGAATGAAAGAAAAAAATCTTCATTTTTATCGTCTCTCCTCTCTTTCCCTTCAACTAATCAAAAAATCTCTCTTCTCCATTCTCAAATATCACCACTGGATCATCTTGTAGGCACCGGTTTTCAATCGCTATCGACACCAACAACATATTTTAGAGTTTATAAGTCTTACCTTCTCTATCCTAAAATCCACAAACAAGATAGAATTATTTTTCACAATACTAAACAATCTTAACCTTATAAGGGTTCTCCTTTGCCTTTGTAGTTGCAGGAATTCCTACACTACACCCCTTACAAGAATTCATAATAATCAACACATATTTGAAGATTAAGAACAACACTTTTATTGATTAATTCTCAGAAATATTACAAGAAATGGAAGAAATCAAGAATACAACCGATCTCTTAAACTTTATCTCTCCTCAAAACTTTCTCAACACTCTCAAATTGATCTCTCCCTTTCTGAGTCTATTAGTCCTCTTTATATAGGGTAATTACATAGTGGATGACAGCTAAGCTATCCTTTTATTTCGGATCTGACTCGCAATGTTCTCGCAATAATTATAATATTTATTCTCGCAGATTCTATAATCTTTGCAGGATCGTCATGCTCTTCTTGCGTTTCAATTTCTGTCATCCGTTATGTTATTCTTTGAGTCCTTCTGCGACACTCGCAGTGTGTTGTTGAAGAGCTCGCAGAAATGATGTTATAAATCTTGCAAGAGTATTGTTGTGGAGATATTCTGATCCTACATCTTGCCTCTTCTCATATCTTTTTTGCGAAGGAGAAAAGATTATGAGAATTTTATTTCTTCTTAATGACGCAGTTATCCCTTTTTTAATATTCTTCTCCCGACAAAGCCACGTAAATTAATTATAACCGCCTACACGTGCCGAATATTCATATTTTTACCGGTATCTTCATTATTATCCGGTCACCATCCTTTTGTTTATAAAAGGTAGAATCTGGTACATAAATAATCTTCTTCTCCGTCTTCCTCGTCTTTTCGTTTGCTTGCACTTTTTTCTGTCTGCAACTTTCTTCCCCCAAAAATTCATCTGCTACTGCTTTCATGGAGCCATCAAGGTATATGTTATTCTGATGTTGCTAAACTCAATCCTTCTTATCTAAATTACGTTCATCAAAATTATTTGATCTGTCTTTATTTTATTTTATGTAATTCCCATACTGTGTTTTTGTTTCAGCAGAATCCCTTCTAACACCAAATTTGTAGTCCAAAACCCTAATTCTTCCAGAAATTCGCAGCAAAAATATGCTGAAAAGAAAATGAAGCCTATGAATCATAAGGTAGTAAGAAATATTTGTTTTCTTAATAACAATATTGTTGCCTCTGTTTCTTATCTAGATTATTATTTGCAGGATGGTGAGGATACTAATGCGCCTTGCAAGAAATCTCGTCAGGTTAAAGCTGTTAATTTTGCCATTGCTATTCCCAAATTAATTTCTGCTAGTTCTATTCCAACACCTTTGCAAACTGAACCTTTAACTTCTGTCTGCGAGAACATCTCCATAAATATTCCTGCCTCAACTGATCCTGTCATAAATGAAATTCCTGAAACTGCTGCGAATGAAGTTTCTTCCCCTCCTATTTGATAGGTGTCTAAAACACCTATATATTTATCTATTGTTTATGCTTTCTTTGCTTAGTTTTCTTGTAAATTACCTTATGTTTTGTTTTTGAGTATTTAGGTACTTTGGAGTCATTTGGATCAAAAGAAGAGGAAACATGGCAAAAGCGTTGGAGGTAGATTGTGTCTCATTATTTGCTTTTATTTCTTCATCTCTGTCTGAAAAGTATGCCAGCTTTAGTGATGCAAATTATGTCTGAAAAGCATGGCGGATTTAATGATGTTAAGACGTTGAAGAAAAGAAGTGGACTTAAGATGCAAGAGGAGGATGTAGCTGGTGGAGAGCATTCATTTGGAGCATAAAGGGGCGCAATTGTCATTTTAGGGAATAACATTATTTGGATCCCGGTAGTAGTTAAGGGGCAGATCTATTGGAGAAGTACTAAACAGAGACTGAACGAGGTTAAGGGGTGGCTATTATGGCTATCCCTTATTAGAAGAGACCGGCTGGCAATACCAACCTCAAACTAATTACCCTAAATCAAGAAATATCCTCTCCCAATCATTTGATACAGAAATTGAGAAAGAAAAAAAAAAGTAACAGCCGCTGCTACCAGATCGATGAGAAATTTCGGGTGTTAACAGAAATTAGAGTTAGGGTTCTCTGAAGCTGCAAATCGAGGTGATAAGGAAATAGAAGATGTTGGTGGTGAATGAATTAGTGAATCTGAGATGTATGAATGAGTTTTGTTGTTGGGAGATATATTTCAATCTGAGTATGGAATTGGCCAGGAAAATCAGCGAGAATGAAGATGAAATTCACGGCAGAAGTAAGGTTGATGTAGATCTCAGAAAGGGTACTAGTTGTTTAGAGATATTTGAGAAGATTTTCATGGGTTTCTTCCGTGAGTGGTAGGGTTTCGATTCGCCTCTGGAATTGAAGGAAAGATGCAGTCTGTGATGGTCTGGTAAATGGGTTCTTGAATTTGGGTTGGTTCTTGTATTCATTTGATGGTTGGTGTGAAGATAACTGGGTTTCTGTAGAAGTTAGGGTTCTAGTGGTGATGTTTGAATCAAATGGAGTTAAATCTATGGTTTTATGGGTTGTGAAACTGTTAATGGTGGATTGAATTGAAGGTTGGGATCTGAAATGGGAATTGCTGTAACGGGTTTCAGTGGATGGAGTTCAAATTCGCAGGTGTAGGGAAAATAAAGCTGTTGATGTGGATTTGGCTGAGGAAATATGGCTAGTTGAAAGGTGTTGATATTGCATCTGAAGTTGTTGCAGGTATTTGGCCTGATTCAGCTGGAGATGTGATGTACAATTTCAAGTGCAGAAATGGTTGTTGTCGAGGGTATTCGATGGTGTGGTCGTGATTCTGCTGAGTTGATTGCAATCAAGATGAGCTGCAAATGAACTAAAACTGTGCAGTGGTATCATGTTGAGATGCAATAAATGGTTCATGGATCTAAGGCATTGCAGGTGGTGATTGAAACTGCAGGTGTTGAAAAGTTGCAGCTGCAGTCGCATTGGGTTTTGTGAGATGGGTCGGGTGGTCTGGTGGATTTGGTTCGAAGTCGAACGGATGCTTATGTGCAGTGAGCATCATATGTAGTATAGGGAAAAGATGAAGCTTCACAGTCTAGAATGCAATGTTGTGTGCTATCGGGTTGGAGCAGAGTTACAGAGCTGATACATGGGAATGAATCATAGATGGTGTTACACTGATGTGCCAGTGCAATTGTTGTCGATTGGTGCATTGCAGGGGATGAGTATGGATGAATGCAAGTGATGCTGATAAGCTTTCGCTGCGAAGAAGGTGGTACGAGGAGCTTGAAACTGCAGGAATGGAATTAGAGGGTTGGATATGGTAATCGTGTGAAGTTGCAGCTGATAGTATGCAGATTTTCAGGTTGAACTGAGTCAGGGAAGCTGTATAGGGCCATGATGGCGCGACAAAGTTCAGGCTGTGTAATTAATTAGGCCAACTCCAACTCAGCCATCCAGCCAAGTCATAGAGCTGACTCGGTATTCACTCAGACTTTGACTGGGTTGACTAACGATGACCGTTAGGTCAACGGTTAACCTTGACGGTGGACTGACGGAATATTCCGTCGACAGAGAAGAATTTTTGGGTGGCCGGTGGTGACTTTTTGCCGGATTCCGGCCAATTTCCGGCCAAAAACCCAGTTTTCCATCGAGCGTTTTTGGGACAAATTTTCTACAAGGGTTTCTCTCACTCATGGGCCGGGTGAATTTCCAACTAATGGACTTTGAAGACTTGGACCTAATTTTGGAGAAAAAGCTACAAAAAGAAAACTTCTACTAACTTTTGGAGATAACGTTTTATTCTATTCTTGGAGCTTTTGCAGAGAACTACTTCTAGGGTTTGCTTTCTTTTATGTTTCATCTTCTTTCTTTGAATATTATGATGATGAACTCCATGAATATGAGTAGCTAAATACAATTATTGGTTATGGGATAAAGTTGATTTCTTCAAGCATGTTATTTGATTCTATGAATTAGTTTTGTCTCAGTTTTATCGTTTATGATTCATTATTTATATTATCATATAATTTGGATGCTAGTTTGGTTGAGTCCGGAATCAATTGTATTTGTTTTCATCTCTATAGCTATATTAGGGTTTTCAATACGTAAAAGTTGTTATCTCTGATTTTTAGTAGCATCTTTTGGTTAATACTTGTAGTAATACATCTTTTTAATCGCATATGAATCATAACCTTTGTTAAAACGAATTAGTGCTTTTACATGTTTGTTTGCATCGATTAGTCTTATTTCATAGAACTTATTGCTCTTGGGGAGTTAAACCTAATTATGCTTTTACACTTTAGGTTGCTTTTTAAGTAGAATTCACAATAGCATCTTTTAATGTTGTTTGTGATAAAATCAGGAAATAAACGGGATACTTTTGCGATCAAGATATCCTAGGACTTTTGATAATTGCGAGATTAAATTACCAATTCTAATCATTGATGAAAAATACATGTTTGTGAATGATACTATCCCTTGACCAATATCTTCTCTTTATTGATTATTCAAACTATTTGCTTTGCTTTATTTAGTTTTATTACTTTGATAAAAACAAAAACATACCCTGGGTTACTTGGTTACTTAAGAATCTAAAAATTGCATAACAACAATCGCCTCTCTGTGGATATGAACTCTTTCTTATCATGTACTTCATTCATATTTAGTAGAGTGAGAAATTGAAATTATTTTTGACGCATACGACACGCATCAAATTTTGGCGCCGCTGCCGGGGAGGCATTCGGCTTGTTATATAGTTTTGGTTTCTTATTTTTACGTTGTTTTTAATTTAGTTTTGAGAATTGTGTTTCAGGTACCTTACTGAAATACAAACTGGGAGAATCAATGGGTGATACAAATCGCACACTCAAGGAGTTGGCTTCTCACAAGCTATATATACAACAGGGGTGTATTCAAACAAATTCTACTTTCGAGATCAAGCCGGGGCTGCTTAGAGAATTACCAAAGTTCCATGGCATGGTGAATGAAGACCCAAACAAGCATCTTATGGACTTCCACACCATTGTCATGGCCGTGCTTTCAGTGGATACTGATGCGGATAGTGCAATGTTGAAAAAATTTCGATTCTCTTTGGCGGATAGTGATAAGGATTGGTTATATTATTTTCCTCCCGAAGGTGTCACAACATGGAATGGGTTCAAGAAGCTATTTTTAGAGAGATATTTTCCTGCATCAAAGGCTACTCAAATTCTCAAGGAGATTTGTGGGATGAAGCAAAATGTGGGAGAATCTTTATATGAATGTTGGGAACGATACAAGAGATTGGTGGCAAGCTTCCCTCATCACCAATTTAGTGACGCAATGATTATCCAATGCTTCTATGAAGGTCTTCAAGCAAGTGATAGGAATCTTATTGACGCTACAAGTGGTGGTGCACTTATGAACAAGACGGTGACACAAGCTAGAGAGTTGATTGAGAGTATGGCAGCAAATTCTCAATAATTTTCAAGTCGTGGATCAGAACCACCTACCAAGGGAGTTAGTCAAGTTGACGAGATTATTGAATTACGTCAACAAATGAGCAATATGATGGCAATGATGCAACAAATTGCAGCAGTGGTTGTAAAACCATCACGCCCAGCTTATGAGAACGTAGAGCATGTCAATGCTATATTCTCAACTCATCCGTATGGTATTTACTCCAACACTTACGAGCAAGTTGCAAGTGCAAGTTCTTTTTACAGCCATCCGCATGAGTTCCAACAACAAGTGCAACAACCACAATAAGGGAATAATACAGAATTGGAGGAGATGGTTACTTTGGTGGAGGCTCTAATGTCCGTGGTACAGCAAAATCAACAACTAGCGATCTTAAATCATCAGAAAACGGATAATGCAATTAAGGAGTTGCAATCACAAGTTGGTCAACCGCAACAACAATAATTCTAGCAACAACAACAACCACCTGAAAATCAAGGGTCCAATATGTAAGAGTTGCTGAAATCTTTTATGCAAAGAACAAAGGGTGTGGTCCAGGACTTGCAAACACAAGTAGGTTCAATGGCTAAGGAGATTAATCAGTTGCATGCACAAAATGGTAAGAAACTCCCTTCCCAACCTCTTAACTCAAGAGAGGGTGTCAATTCTATTAAGTTGGGAAGTGGTACCCAATTTGTGCAACCCGAAGTTACTAATTCGGGTGAAGAAGAAGCCCCAAAGGAACCAATTTTGGAGGAAAAGAACGCAGATTTTCCCCAAAATCCCGAGGTAACTAAATCAAACACTAAACCTCTTGTTTCTACTTATGTTCCTCCTCTACCTTTTCCTGGCAGGTTCGCTAAAGATAATGAGAAGGTGTAACAATATAGGGATATTTGGGATGTTATTAAGAAGGTTCAAGTGAATATTCCACTTATTTAAGTAATTAGGCAATCTCCTCGCTATGCAAAGTGTGTAAAGTAATTGTGCACTAACAAGCACAAGCTAACTGGTAATGAGGTAATGAGTGTGGGGGAAAACGCTTCGGCGTATCTTACAAAGAAACTCCCACCTAAATTGAAAGATCCCGGTAGTTTCACTATTCCATGCAATATTGGTAAAACAAGATTTGCGAAAGCTACGTTAGATTTAGGAGCGTCTATTAATGTTATGCCTACTTCGATTTATGATGCTTTAAATCTTGGTCCTCTCAAGAAAACCGACATAGTTATTCAATTTGCCGATAGATCTAATGTTTACCCTAAATGGATTGTTGAGGATGTTTTGGTGCAGGTAAAAGGACTAATATTTCCAGTGGATTTCTATGTTTTAGACATGAGTGATGTGAATTCATCCTCGTCTACACCTTTACTGTTGGGTAGACCATTTATGAGTACCGCTAGAACGCATATTGATGTCCACAATGGCACCTTGACTATGGAGTTCGATGAAGAAGTCATACACTTCAACATCTTTGAGGCGAGGAAACATCAAAGTACCATTCAATCAGATTTCCATAATGTGTTGGAAGCCGGCTAAGGCGTAACAAGCAAGGAGCAAGTCGGGCTGACGACTTTAAACCAAGCGCTAAGTGGGAGGCACCCCACAGGTTTTGTATCTTCACCTTTATCTTTTTATTTTTAAGCATTTTTATTTTTCCTGTTTTTGCATATCATTTGCGGAATTTCCCACCTTGAACTTTCTTTGGATGATTCAATTTTACATTGAGGACAATGTAAAGTTTAAGTGTGGGGGAACATTTATATGTTTGTATAGTTTGTTTTAGTTTGCTTTATGCCTTTTAAAAAAAAAATCAGAAAAATAGAAAAACCAAGAAAAAAAATTGTGCTTTTTGAACTCCGAAATCTAGAAACTTGTGCCTTTAGGATGACACCATTAGTGGATGGAACCATTTTGATTGCAGGAGTTGAGGAACCAATTAACTAAAAGGGACGAACATAGCTCAGAAATTACAAATTATATGATAGTTGTTACCATATCTCGGAATATCACTATATCACATTCTATTTTTATTTTTCCATATTTATCTATTGTTCTCTAAGTGTTTTGGTGGGTCACTAAACATCGACGTGTTATTATTGCTAGGATGAAATAGAGTGATTGAGTTACTAGAAAAAGAAGGAAAAAAAAAAGACCGACCAATTAGACCAAACGGAATAAAAAAAGACACTTGGATAGCAGTATGTGTGAACGTTGTCCCTGTCTTCGTCGCCTAAAAAAGCATGGAATGCAGGATCCAAGGCAACTATCATGTACTTGCTGACAAGAAGAATGCGTCTGGATCCAAAAGATTTAATCATGCTGTCGAAATAAGTGAAAAAAAGTGAAAAAAAAAAAGTGAAAAAGAAAAAGAAAAGAAAGTTTTATATTGGTTGAATAAAGTCACTCATGGTTCCCTTGTATATGCCAGTGAGTTGATGTAGAATTCAAACCAGTAGCTCAATCCAATAGGATGCATAGGTTCATCTTGGAAGTGACCTTGAGACAGATATGGGATACATCGATCACTTGTGACCATTCGCCAACATCTACATCTTTATCCATCTTCTTAATCTTTTCATTGTGATAGTGGTTTGTTAGTTTCTGAGTATTGTGGCTTGTTCGACTATCTAATTAAAGCTTTATTTACTAATATATGAATTGAAATTGTGCAAGGTACCTCCTCATGTAGTCATTTTGGATTCGTTCATTGATTTGTCACAAATAGACGGAGTTGGAAATATAGGTTTTGTAGGCAGACCTCTTGTAAACCTTCACGAGACTAAAACTCGTCCACTAGGGACACCTAGGGGTTTAAAGTCTTGTTATTTATGCTTAAAATGACCATAGCCTAGACGAGACGGAGTTGTATGTATCTTTTAGAATTATTTTGTTTGATTTTCTCGAGGACTAGCAAAGTCTAAGTGTGGGGGAATTTGATAGGTGTCTAAAACACCTATATATTTATCTATTGTTTATGCTTTCTTTTCTTAGTTTTCTTGTAAATTATGTACCTTATGTTTTGTTTTTGAGTATTTAGGTACTTTGGAGTCATTTGGATCAAAAGAAGAGGAAACATGGAAAAAGCGTTGGAGGCGGATTGTGTCTCATTATTTTCTTTTATTTCTTCATCTCTGTCTAAAAAGTATGCCAGCTTTAGTGATGCAAATTATGTCTGAAAAGCATGGCGAATTTAATGATGTTAAGACGTTGAAGAAAAGAAGTGGACTTAAGATGCAAGAGGCGGCTGCAGCTGGTGGAGAACATTCATTTGGAGCATAAAGGGACGCAATTATCATTTTACGGAAGAACATTATTTGGAGCCCGGTACTGGTTAAGGGGCAGCTCTATTGGAGAAGTACTAAACATAGACTGAACGAGGTTAAGGGGCTGTTATTATGGTTATCCCTTATCAGAAGAGACCGGATGGCAATACCAACCTCAAACCAATTACCCTAAATCAAGAAATATCCCCTCCCAATCATTTGATACAGAAATTGAGAAAGAAAAAAAAAAGTAACAGCCGCTGCTACCAGATCGATGAGAAATTTCGGGTGTTAACAGAAATTAGAGTTAGGGTTCTCTGAAGCTGAAAATCGAGGTGATAAGGAAATAGAAGATGTTGGTGGTGAATGAATTAGTGAATCCGAGATGTATGAATGAGTTTTGTTGTTGGGAGATGGATTTCAATCTGAGTATGGAATTGGCCAGGAAAATCAGCGAGAATGAAGATGAAATTCACGGTAGAAGTAAGGTTGTTGTAGATCTCAGAAAGGGTACTAATTGTTTAGAGAGATTTGAGAAGATTTTCATGGGTTTCTGCCGTGAGTGGTAGGGTTTCGATTCGCCTCTAAAATTGAAGGAAAGCTGCAGTCTGTGATGGTCTGGTAAATGGGTTCTTGAATTGGGGTTGGTTCTTGTATTCATTTGATGGTTTGGTGTGAAGATAACTGGATTTCTGGAGAAGTTAGGGTTCTAGTGGTGATGTTTGAATCAAATGGAGTTAAATCTATGGTTTTATGGGTTGTGAAACTGTTAATGGTGGATTGAATTGAAGGCTGGGATCTGAAATAGGAATTGCTGCAACGGGTTTCAGTGGATGGAGTTCAAAGTCGCAGGTGTAGGGAAAATAAAGTTGTTGATATGGATTTGGCTGAGGAAATATGGCTAGTTGAAAGGTGTTGATGCTTCATATGAAGTTGTTGCTGGTATTTGGCCTGATTCAGCTGGAGCTGTGATGTATAGTTTCAAGTGTAGAAATGGAGCAGAAATGGTTGCTGTCGAGGGTATTCGATGGTGCGGCCGTGATTCTGCTGAGTTGATTGCAGTCAAGATGAGCTGCAAATGAACTGAAACTGTGCAGTGGTAGCGTGTTGAGATGCAGTGAATGGTTCATGGATCTAAGGCATTGCAGGTGGTGATTGAAACTGCAGGTGTTGAAAAGTTGCAGCTGCAGTCGCATTGGGTTTTGTGAGATGGGTCGGGTGGTCTGGTGGATTTGGTTCGAAGTCGAACGGATGCTTATGTGCAGTGAGCATCATATGTAGTACAGGGAAAAGATGAAGCTTCACAGTCTAGAATGCAATGTTGTGTGCTATTAGGTTGGAGCAGAGTTACAGAGCTGATACATGGGAATGAAGCATAGATGGTGTTACACTGATGTGCCAGTGCAATTGTTGTCGATTGGTGCATTGCAGGGGATGAGTATGGATGAATGCAAGTGATGCTGATAAGCTTTCGCTGCGAAGAAGGTGGTACGAGGAGCTTGAAACTGCAGGAATGGAATTAGAGGGTTGGAGATGGTAATCGTGTGAAGTTGCAGCTGATAGTATGTATATTATCAGGTTGAACTGAGTCAGGGAAGCTGTATAGGGCCATGATGGCGCGACAAAGTTCAGGCTGTGTAATGAATTAGGCCAACTCCAACTCAGCCATCCAGCCAAGTCATAGCTGACTCGGTATTCACTCAGACTTTGACTTGGTTGACTAACAATGACTGTTAGGTCAACGGTTAATCTTGACGGTGAACTAACGAAATATTCCGTCGACAGAGAAGAATTTTCGGGTGGCCGGCGGTGACTTTTGGCCAGATTCCGGCCAATTTCCGGCCAAAAACCCAGTTTCCGGCGAGCACTTTTGGGACAGATTTTCTACACGGGTTTCTCTCACTCGTGGGCCAGGTGAATTTCCAACTAATGGACTTTGAAGACTTGGACCTAATTTTGGAGAAAAAGATACAAAAAGAAAAGTTCTACTAACTTTTGGAGAAAACGTTTTATTCTATTCTTGGAGCTTTTGCAGAAAACTACTTCTAGGGTTTGCTTTCTTTTATGTTTCATCTTCTTTCTTTGAATATTATGATGATGAACTCCATGGATATGAGTAGATAAATACAATTATTGGTTATGGGATAAAGTTGATTTCTTCAAGCATGTTATTTGATTCTATGAATTAGTTTTTTCTCAATTTTATCGTTTATGATTCATTATTTATATTATCATATGATTTGAATGCTAGTTTGGTTGAGTCCGAAATCAATTGGATTTGTTTTCATCTCTATAGCTATATTAGGGTTTTCAATACGTAAAAGTTGTTATCTCTGATTTGTAGTAGCATCTTGTGGTTAATACTTGTAGTGATACATCTTTTTAATCGCATATGAATCATAACCTTTGTTAAAACGAATTAGTGCTTTTACACGTTTGTTTGCATCGATTAGTCTTATTTCATAGAACTTATTTCTCTTGGGGAGTTAAACCTAATTGTGCTTTTACACTTTAGGTTGCTTTTTAAGTAGAATTCACAATATCATCTTTTAATGTTGTTTGTGATAAAATCAGGAAATAAACGGGATACTTTTGCGATCAAGATATCCTAAGACTTTTGATAATTGCGAGATTAAATTACCAATTCTAATCATTGATGAAAAATACATGTTTGTGAATGATACTATCCCTTGACCAATATCTTCTCTTTATTGATTATTCAAACTATTTGCTTTGCTTTATTTAGTTTTATTACTTTGATAAAAACAAAAACATACCCTGGGTTACTTGGTTACTTAAGAATCTAAAAATTGCATAACAACAATCGCCTCTCTGTGGATACGAACTCTTTCTTATCACGTACTTCATTCATATTTAGTAGAGTGAGAAAGTGAAATTATTTTTGACGCATACGACACGCATCACTATTGTAGTTATTTCTCAAGTTATCTCTACTTTAATTCCAGTTATTACTTTTCCAGAAACTACATATTCAGATGAGTCATTCGCTGCGAACGATTCAAATCTCCAACTTTTTACTGTCACCATTATTCCACCTATATCTCTTTCCCCTTCTAAAGAAACTTCAGTTGGAGTAGATGTTGCTTTTAAGGTTTTGTCTGATATTTTAGACGATGCTAGGAAGTCTTCTATCGACCCTGTTAGGCATAGTGTTTGCGGGATTTTAAGTAAATATTTTGGTTCTGACTGTATGGTTTCGCAAGCATATCTAAAAAATGAAGTTGAAGCTTTAAGGGGAAGTCTTCAAGTCAAGACTTTAGAATGTGATACTCTTCATCATAAACTGAGCAATTCTTCACTGAACTGCGAGAATCTTCGCAAGAAAAATGATGAGTTAAAAGGTATAAATTTTTCTATCTTTGTCTTTAATTTTCCTACGTTAATTATTTTTCTTCTTTTCATACTCCATTTTCTTAAAATCATTTGTTCGCACATTAAGCCTTAAATCATAATTGATTAATGGGGATATTCAAAGCTGAATTTGTTGCTGAAGAGATTCGTGTTGATAGAGATTCTTGGATGGACCAATATAACCGATTAGATAATATTCATATGTATTCCCTTGATCAAATAGAGAACCTTACCAAAGAGAACATACAATTAGCACAGAAACAAGATATATTAAGTAATGAAATATCTCGCATCTCTTATTTGTTAACCAAGGCTAATTTAGCAATGGAAACTTTATCAGACGAAAATAAGATTTATCTCAAGAGAAGCGGGATCTTTCAAATAAGGTGGCGATCTCCTCGCAGCAACTAAGTACCCTTCAAAGAATGTATGATAACCAAGAACGATCTTTTCATTCGCTAAAAGATGAACTTAAGGAAGTAATTGAATCATCTATCACTGAGAAAAATGCACTCATCCAAGGTAGAATAGCTTTAAGTATAAAGGTAAGACAACTTAAATAAGAATACTCCAAATTAGAAGAATCCAACTCTTCATTAGCAAAGGAAAATACTTATCTCCTTTCTAAAGAAGAAAGTATAAAATCTCGCCTAAAAGGCATAGTTGGAGATAAATTTGATGACGCCATGGACCATTGGGAGAATTCTTGCCTGTCACTAATTCAAAAATTAACTTCGTAAAAAGAAGGTAGTCATTTTGGCTGACTCAACTGCTAATTCCTCTATTAAATTTCTTTATAATTCTTCTTGTGAAATCTCTGCCTGAATATCTTTTATGTTTACTCTTGTTTTTCGCAGAATCTGAGAGGAACCTTCTTTCAACTATTTCTGTTTTAAATGGTAAACTGGCTAAAGTTCGCCAAGAAAATGGATTGCTTGCTGCTCATCTTGCCCTTCTCGCGATCGAGAAGAAAGACGATATGACTATCTTGAATATCGAAAAGACATGGAGATCAGAAACCGTGATAGGGCTTTTCTTTGCCAAGTTTATCTTAGCGCTGAAGTTCTTGTGAATAAAATTTTGTTGTCAATTTCTCTTCCCCCTACATAAATCAAACCTCTAGAAGTAGATGATGATGAAATTCCTCGTCCCCCTGATGATGTTCATGAATATGAAAGTGGTGAAGAAAATGTTTCTCAAGAAGATTCGGTAGATAAAGAAAAATCCCTCCTGAAGAAGCAGTTTTTGGTGGTGAAGCTACAGTTGTCGAGACAGTTGGCGAGAAATCAAACGAAGAAGAAACTCGAGTTGACCATAATGAAAGAAATACTGGCGAAGGCGATAACACAAGCAAAGATAACGAAACTGGAGAGGCTAACACTGAAGCAACTTGAGTTCTGTTCTTGTTTTCTTTAATTATCTCCTATTTTTATTTTTCTTGCGAGTGATGTACTTTACGCAACTTTAGAATTCAATTATGCTTCTATCATTTTAAGTACTTGCGAGAAAGATAATGATATTCAATTTATAAATTCCCATACTTGCCCCTCATTATCTTTCTTGGTATGAAAAAATCTTTCCTGCATTCTTAAAAGAAAATAGTTAATGTTTAGAATTATTCTATTGGTCTTGTTTTTCCTTCCTAGTTAAAGGTGTTATTTTGCCAATTTTTATTTCTGCGACAAAATTGCAGGACATTCTTATATTCACATGTAAGAACCCATTGATCTTGCCTTATCCTCATTTTGTCAATTTGTTACGACAATATGACAGGCCTAAGTTTCCTTGGCGAAAACAAAGCCCCATGACATTGTCGTCTTGCGATGAAATCGCAGGACGTCTTTACACTTTCATGTAAAAACCCATTGATCTCATCTTATCTTTTTCTCATGGCTTTTTGCCTCTGCATATTTTTTTCTCAAATATGACAAGTCTTGATACTCCCGTGAGTAAAAAGCCTCATGACATTTGCGTCTTAAGACACTTATCAGCTCCCTAATGGATGGTGCTTCCCTTATCTTCCCCCTATTTGCCCCTTCAAGGAGGTGTACATCTGCCATACAATACTATCTCCTCCCATCCGGTCTTTACAACAACCAGTTTTTTTTTGCAGCCTCTTATCCCTTTTTCCTATGTGGCTTATGGTTACGAGACTGCACCCTAGGTGGGGTTTTCTTCAGGCCGAGTACATCATAGTCAAGACTTTCCAAGAATATCTAGGGTAGTTTCATACGCCCAGGGCACCCTTGGCTCAACCGTGTACCTCGGCGCCTTGATCATATTTTTCACTCCTTGGAAGAGACCCTCAGTCATCCAACCTAAATCATAAGTTCAGGTTGAAAATCCAAGATACCTCCCCAGGATGGGCTTCATTGACCCCAAATCTCCATCACTCAGGTTCTAGCAGCGGTATAACCTTATCCCCGAGCCATACAAAGAGATACCCCATTATATGACATACTTTAGGTTTTACATTTTCCTCTTGCGAAATTTTATCCGCGAACTAGGGTGTACGCCATAAAGGTTCGTCCCATTCTAATATTTCTCTTGGGAATATCGTTATTTCTTATAATCCTGAATAATCTCGCAGCTGTGATAAAAATTTCTTTTATTCATTTCTTCTTTGTTTCATCATATATTATATCACCAGCTAGCCTTTCTCAGAATTTGTTACTGGTAATATCTTTTTAGATATAGTCTGTTCCATGGTATACCAAGTCTTTGACCAACATCTCTACCCTCCGGATCCATCAAGTTATATGCCCCTGTTCCAACTATCTCTTTGATAATATATGGTCCATCCCATTTTCTCGCCAACTTTCCATCATTTTTTCACTGATAACCTGGTGTTTCTCGCAGCACTAAATCACCTGGTTGGAACTCACGTTTTTTGACACGTTTGTTATACTCGCGAGCCAATCTTCGCTGATAATTTTCCATATGTTGTAAAGATTTTTCTCTCTTCTCTTCTAACTCATCAAGTTTACTTAGAATCATACCAGCACTCAGATTCTTTTCCCAAACCTCTCTTTTTGTTGTAGGGATAACAACTTATGTTGGCAGTACTTCTTCAACACCATATGTTAGACAAAAAGTTGACATCCCAGTTGCTTCTCTCCTAGTTGTATTGTCGGCCCATATTGCATTATACACTTGTTCACACCATGCCTTGTGATGTCCCTCTAATTTTTTCTTCAGTATATCTGCGATTATATTATTGGTTGCTTCTGCCTGCCCATTGGCATGTGGATAAAGAGGTGTTGATTTTCCACATTTGATCTTAAACACATTAAGTAACATTTCTATGTTTTGTCCTTCAAATTGTTTTCCATTATCAAATACCAACTGTGCAAGAATTCCAAATCTGTAAATTATGTTTTCAAATATGAATGTAAAAATATCTTTATCACGAATGTGCTGTACGGCCTTTACATCTCCCCACTTTGTGAAATAATCTGTAGCGACAATAAAATATCTTATTTGTACAGAACCGGGTAAAAATGGTCCCACAATATCCAACCCCCATTTTCCAAAAGGACATACACTTATTGAAGATGACAATGGTGCCCCTGGTGCACGTATCTTCTTTCAGTGTCGCTGATAATCTTCGCAACGTCTTGATAGTTGCTTCGAATCCTCATGCATATATGGATAGTAATAGCCTTGCATTTTTGTTCTGTATTCCAAAGATCTTCCCCCACTGTGATTACCAGCGTCTCCACTATGCAACATTTTTAACACCTTTTCTCCTTCTTCCTGTGTCAAGCATCTAAGTGATGGCCCATTAAAAGATTTGCGATATAATACTCCATCTCTTAATTCATAATTTGTTGCACGACTTTTTAACATGTGTGCTTCTAATATATTTCTTGGTGTTTCTCCTCTCGCCAAATATGCATGAAGTTCTGTTTGCCAATCTGCAATATTGCCTCTTGGTTCTTCTTCGCCACTTTCTATTATCATCACATCTGCCTCTTCTTCTTCTACTACTTTATTGATTGAAGGTGATATAAGTGTCTGAATTTTTATGCATCTCGCAGCTGGATTTGTCATCATGTTGGATATGAAAGCAAAAGCATCTGCGAGTCTCTGTTATCTTTTCTTGATATATGTCTCCATTTTATTTTTGGAATTTTTGCTGACAGCTCTTCAACAAGTTTCTTGTATTTCTTCAAAGATGGTTCATTTGTTGTGTATTCTCCTTTTATTTGGCGAATAACCAATTGCGAATCACTAGTAATTCTAGCATTATCCAACTTCATTTCTATTGCGAATTTTAGAGCATGTATTACAGCATCATATTCCGTCTCATTATTAGTGGATGCAAATTCCAATCTAAATGAAAAATTCATTTTTTCTCCTTCTGGAGAGATAAAGACAACTCCAACTCCATTACCTTCCCCATTTGATGATCCATTCACCAATATTTCCCACCTGTTGGGTTATGTTAACAAATATCTTGGGTCTCCATGTTCTTCTCCTACATCCATCATCTCTTCCACAGCTACAGCATCTTCTAGAGGAAATTCTGCTAAGAAATCTGCTACAACTTGTGATTTTGGCGAAGATAGAATTTCATATTTGATTTCGAAGTGTCCTACTTGTGCATTCCATCTCTCAACTCTGCCTGATCTTTTTGAATTCTTCATTACTGACTCAATTGGCACCTTTGTTAATACTTTTACTTTATGTGCTTGAAAATAGATGTGAAGTTTAAAAGATGCATAAACCAATGCCAGAATTAGCTTCTCAATCTTTGAGTAATTTTTCTCTGCAGCATTAAATGTTTTACTAATGTAATAAATTGGGTTTTCTATTCCAGCATCCACTCGCAGTAACACTGCACTTAATGCATGCAAAGTTGTCGCAAGGTAGATCAATAATTCTTCTCCTGGCTCCGCTTTCTGTAAGATAGATATGTTCATTAAATATTCTTTAATTCCTTGAAAGCCTTTTCACATTCATCTGTCCACTTGAATTTTGTTCCCTTCTTGAGTATACTGAAGAAATGCTTGCATTTATCTGATGATCGCGAGATGAATCTTCCTAGCGAATCCAAAAACCCATTCAACTTCTGCACATCTTTTACCGTTGCTGGTGTTAGCATGTCGCGAATTGCTTGTAATTTCTCTGGATCAACTTGTATTCCTTCTTTTGACACAATATATCCTAAAAAATTTCCTTAAGCCACTCCAAAAGTACACTTTTCGGGATTCACCTTGATGTTAAAGTGTCGCATTTGATCGAAAATCTCCTTCAAGTCCTGCACATGGTTTTTAGCTTCTTTACTCTTGATTAACATGTCATCTACATACACCTCTAATGTTTTATGGATCCACTTCGCAAACACTTTCTCCACCATTCTTTGATATGTTGCACCAGCATTTCGCAAACCGAAAGGCATCTTTGTATAGCAATATAATCCTCTTGGAGCAAAGAATGCAGTGTAATCCTGATCTTCTTCAGCGAGAGGAATCTGATTATATCCTTTATACCCATCTAATGAAGATATTCTATCATTTCCCGCTGATGATTCGACCATTTGAGGAATATCTGGTAATGGAAAACTATCTTTAGGACAAGCTTTGTTTAAGTCAGTAAAGTCTATACAAATTCTTATCCCCTTATTTTTCTTTGGAACCACCACCATATTTGCAATCCATTCCGGGTACTTTGCCTGCCTTATAATTCCTACGTCAAGCATTTTCTGTAATTCTTCTTCTATTTGGGAATGGTATGTTGTTGCGATTTTTCTTATCTTTTGTTTAAATGGTCTTACATCCTTGTTAATTTCTAACTTATGACATGCAACTAACGGATCTATTCCAGGCATCTCATCCATACTCCATGCGAAGATGTCTTTATATTCTCGCAAGAGGTTTACGGTTCGCTCTTCCTCATCTACATCCATCTTAGTTCCAATTTTCAGCATCTTAGGTTCTTCTTCACTTCCAATATTTACTTCCTTTGTTGGTTCTGCTGCGGTATAGCTGGCCTCAGGTTCTCCCATTGGTGTTGATGTTTTCATAACTTTCGTAGGTTTATCTCCTTCTTGCGAAATTTCGCTGGTTATTCCTTTTCCTTCTTTTGCTCTTATCATGTAAACTTTAAGTTCTTCTTCTTTCTTTGTCTCTTTTGCCATTTTTCTGCCAGCCTTTCGCAGTTTTGCACGCCCTTCATAATTCCTCACTTCGATTTGATAACACAGTTTCGCATGATCAGTATCTCCTCTAATTTCTCCAACTCCACTTGGTATAGGAAATTTGATGCATTGATGCAATGTTGATGCTACATCCTTGATTGTGTGTATCCATGGTCGCCCCAATAGCATGTTATATGGTGATTCCATATCTACCACACATAATGTCACTTGTGTTTCAATCTCTCCTAGCGGAATTCGTACCACTATTTCGCCTTTAGGTTTTGTTATAGATTTTCCAAATCCATGAATATAAAAGTTGAATAAGACATCTCTTCATCCTTGTATCCCATTTTCTTAAATATATGATAAAATATTATATCTACAGAACTTCTTGTATCCACCACAGTTCTATTCACAGCCCATTCTTCCGCAGATCTTGTTGATTTTTCCCTTTTCCTTCGTATAGTGGATACCGTGATTACCAAAGGAGATGTATGATTCAAATTTTCTCTTGGTATTTCTTCTGATGTGAATATGATTTTCTGCTTTTCCCAATCCTTCAGAGGTGATACTTTCTCCACCGTCATAATTTTATTTCCTTCAAAATCTCGTTTATGAATCCTTCCTTTAATATTTTCATGGAATTGGTTGATCATCGCTTTTGTTATCGTATTACACTCCAACTTCATATAATTCTCCTTGGATTTAATCATTTCTCCTTCAACTATTTCACCAACTTGTTCGATCATCTTCTTAGCTTGAATACTAATCTTTAATCTTGTTTTTTCTACGATTTTCAACTTTCAATCCCTGTTTCTAGCGCCATTATGTAGTTGCAGGAATTCCTACACTACACCCCTCACAAGAATTCATAATAATCAACACATATTTGAAGATTAAGAACAACACTTTTATTGATTAATTCTCAGAAATATTACAAGAAATGGAAGAAATCAAGAATATAACTGCTCTCTTAAATTTTCTCCCTTTCTGAGTTTATTAGTCCTCTTTATATAGGGTAATTACATAGTGGATGATAGGTAAGCTATCCTTTTATTTCGGATTTGACTCGCGATGTTCTCGCAACAATTATAATGTTTATTCTCGCAGATTATATAATCTTCGCAGGATCGTCATGCTCTTCTTGTGTTTCAATTTCCGTCATCCGTTATGTTATTCTTTGAGTCCTTCTGCGACACTCACAGTGTGTTGCTGAAGAGCTCGCAGAAATGATGTTATAAATCTTGCAAGAGTATTTTTGTGGCGATATTCTGATCCTACAGCCTTATCAATCGAGATCTTTTAATTATTGTTAGTTAATGAAATCTAGTTATAAGTTATTATGATTTGATCAATTTTAAATTTTCAGTTTGAATTATTTGACGAACACATCGATAGGTTAGGATAGATTAATATACTAGATTTTTAGCAACTGTAAATTTGTAGTATTTGTATACGTGACCGAGAAAATCGGTGAATAATCGTCAGAGAAACCGTCCGAGTCAGCGATAATCTCGGTCACATTTCGTCTCGACAAGAAATGTGAAACCGTCCGTTGGATAACCGAAAACGGGAAAATCGCGAGAATCTCGGCCGTCTACACTGGTCCAAACTTACTTGTCTATAAATACTTGAAGTTTTCCTTTCAAGCAAATTAATCCTTCGTAATAACGGACTTCCTCTTTTGTTGTTGTTACTGGTATAGCCGCCTATTCGGAGAGGAGAGTAACTTAATTAGGCGAAATCTCTTACGGCCGCTCAGTTTAAAGTCTTCTTTGGGATTGAGAAGCTCTAGCGTGTACTGTTGGTCGGAAACTAGATAATTGTGGTTTATCTTTTATTTTTATTGATTTGATTGACTAACGGTGGTTGAACTTTGATTGCACCTAGTTTGTTTATGCTTGAGAATCTTCTCTTCTGATATAAGATTCACTCAAACTAGTTCAGAGTTTCGACAGGGATATTTAGACTGTTGTTAGTTCTAAAGACGATCTTGTGATAATCCATTGTTAACAGACTCCGTTATGTGCGTGATTGATCACAAGAGATTCAAGTGATTGTGCATGTGTTTTTTGAAGATCTAAGAAGATTTGAAGATAAAGAAGATATTGAAGATTTCTGATTTGTGGGTTCATAATCTTTGGTGTGCACAATACTTGTTTTGGTAAAAGAGGATCCAATTAATAATCGGTTTATCCTTGTGATAGATTGGATTGATTAATTGAGTAAATCGGCATCAATACGATTCTTTATGATTAAAGGTATTGATTGCAAAATCTTAAATGATTACTTCAGTAATTGAACATAATATAGATCTAAGGACCTGACAAATGAGTTTATGTTAAGATAAACGGAAGAGCCTTTGTCCGACTCATATCACTTGGTTGAATAGAGTTGATACCAAACAGATTTGTCGTTCCTTTACTGTTTAGAATACGAACCAAATGAATTGTTCCAAGTACGTGACTTATTTATAAGTTAGAGGCATGGGAATACAGACGGAACTAGGTGAACTATAGGTTTAGTTGCTTGGTCTCAACTATAGGAAGTTAGGTATTATTTTGTGTAGCGGCTTAATCCTGAGAGTATTCAATTCTGGAAAAGGTCCTGGGGTTTTTCTGCATTTGCGGTTTCCTCATTAACAAAATCTTGTTGTGTCATTTACATTATATTTCCGCATTAGAATTGTTTTATTATAATTAAAGTAAATCACACATACGTTAATTCCTATTTACTTGATAAGTGAATCATATTGTGTTTGGTTAAGTCTGAACCTTTTTTATCAAGTAACATACTTCGTTGTTGTATTGTCTCGATCTCGTATCCATAGACGATCACTCTAAGTGTGAACCGATTAGTTGCATTATCTCGGCTCAGTCCATAGACAATCACTTTCGGAGAAAGGACTTATAGGTAGTAAATTTTTTAGATTGAGGTATATTTGGGTACCCTCGCCTTTTTTTAATCTCTCTAAACAGTATTTAACCCTAAACTATTTGCTAAACCTCGTCTTTGAAAATAACACATGTATTTGTCTACAAGCTTTCTCTAGGTCTGTGTCTAGTTACCAAAAAAACCTCCCTATTTATAGACTTTTATCGTACTCAGACGACAAGGTCTTGTATTAGGAATTTATTTCCTAAGCTAAGAGTGTTTCCTAAAACAAAACTCTTCCTAAATAGAATTTTTTTCCCAAATAAGGTTTCCTCCCTAATTTAGGATTCTTCCCTCAACTTAGCTTGATGTTTACTAAGTTCTTAGGAGGAGTAGAGATACACTTGTATCAATTTTGGAGATAAGTTTATATATCGTGTTGCTTAGGTTGATTGGTCTGGAATCCACTGGGATTTGAGGTGTTGATATTTTTCGGATAAGAGTAATAAACGAATGGCTGAATTCTTGTGTTATAATCCATGTTTTAAAAAAAAAAAATCTTGTATGGTATTTGTTATATCTAACCTCAAGATTAATTTCCCAATGGCTTTGAAACATCCCGGTTGAAAGACGTCCGGGCCAGGAGCTCCCCAAGGGTTCATTTTAGAAAGAGTGGACCAAATTTCTTCTTTGGATGGAATTTGGGTTAAAGGAGAATTTTTTGATTCTAGGATACAAGGTTTGTAAGTACTGAATATCGCGAGATAATAGTTCACGAGTATCGTAATAAATAAAGGAGAAAAGAGATATAAAATGATACGATGATAGAAGTAGCGCGGGGAAATATGAAATTTTGCGAGGATGAAGTAATTTTGCGAGTATGAATTGCGATACTTCGCAATTCATATACAGCTGTATAAGTTTTACTATAAATAGGAGTTCAAATGTAAAATTCGGGAGGTTCTTTTAGTGAGTGTTAGAAAATATCTTAGGAAAGAGAATAGAGAAAGTTGTAACTATTCTAATTCCATTTAGATACTTCTTTGTAATCAATTGGGAACATTAATAAGAAAATTGTCATTCATCATCAAGAACTTCTTGAGTCTTTACTAATTCTATTGAGGGTGTAGTTGTAGGTTATTCTGCAACTACATAATTGGCGCTAGAAACAGGGAGAGAAAGAATTCCTGTACCAGAAAAATGACAAGAAGAAGAAACACATCAGAACCATTAACTGAAGTAATAAGAAGTGTAAGATTAGCAGGAGGAGAAGCAAATATAACAGGAGAAACTAGTAGGAGAAGGAGTAATCGAAGAAATCAAGCTCAACAAGTAGGAGATCATGATCAAGTGAGTATACACACTTGGAGAACTAATACACCAGAAGAAGAAGATAGAGAACCACAAATCAGAGAAAATGGGAGGTTGATGTGAGGAACAATTCTTGAAAGAGAAAGGGAGATGCTAGAAACATTGAGACAAGGAATCCAAAAAGAACGAATGATCGAAGCTGAAGAACGTGCCAAATTAACAAGACAAAATCAAGAATTGAGGATGGAAAATGAGATGTTACAAAGGAGGAAATCTCAAAGTGTTGCAAGATCAAATGTTAGAATAGAAAGAGAAGGACAAAATTCACCGATAATCAATAATGAAAATGATATGCAAGAACAAGCGCAGAATCAAGGTGATAGAAATCAAGAAAATTGTTTCATTTTAATACCAAACCGCGAACAAAATATGGAGAATTTACGAACAAGACCAAATCATAAAGAAAACAATCAGAATCGAGAGGAAGAACAGCAACTTATGGAAGAAACTGAGAGACAACAAGCAATACATCAAAACAATCACGAGAATGGAGTAAGAAGACATGAAGAAGTTCGTAACAAACAAAATGTTGAGTATGAAAGAATTAAGAGAAGAATTGTAAATCAACAAACATAAGTGGAAAGGAATGAACCAAATTCTCGAATCAGAGTACAAATAAATAAAGAAGAAATAAGTCATAGAAGAAGGAGAAATGAAGAAGAAGAAATTCCTGATATTCGCATGAGAAGAATGAGAAGAATAGAAAGGGAAGAACAAGAATTCCAAGATGCTTTACAACTGAACAATTATGATAATTTAGAAAGAAGATATTTGCAAAATTATGCAAATGAAAACATTAATGAAGAATATGATAGAATGCGAAGGATCGCAAGGGAGGAAGCGCAAGAACGTAGAAGAAGAGAAGCTGCGTTAAAAAGACCAATGGATGAGAATTCTGAGGCAAATGCACGAATCTTTTGAGAATTAGAAGAAATGAGAGGGATGATAAACAATAGAAGAGGAGGAGATAGGAGGCAATTAGATGAAGCAATAGAAGAAGCTGCGAGGACTCCATTTGCTAGAGAAGTACAGTTGGGAGGGATTCCACCAAAATGTAATTTGCCCACACTTACCAGTATCTTTGATGGGATTTCATGTGCTATTCAGCACATTAAAGCATACATAAGATGCATGTTACAATGGGAGAATCATGATGATGTGTTATGCAAGTACTTCGCATCAAGTTTAACAGGGGAAGCTCTAAAGTGGTTCGAAGGACTCCCTAAGAACACTATTACATCATTCAATCATTTGCAAGCAATTTTCCTTGGAGCATATATCACAAATCACTCTTCACGACTTGGTATTGAAGATGTATTTGGTTTAAAACAAAGAGTGGGTGAAAGTCTGAAGCATTTGGTAAGACGATGGAAGACTATGTGCAGTGATATGGCAGGGCGTGTAGATGAGAGATACTTGATTCTGTCCTTCATAAATGCGATGTTCGCAACTGAACAATTATATGTTCAAATCTTCAGAAGAAAGAATTCCATAATGATGACAGAATTACGAGAATTGCAAGAAGAATACATTACACTAGAAGAAAAGCAAAACAATATGGAGTCATATCCAGTAACAAACACTAGCAATCAAGAGGGAGGAGCAAATTTACTTCCCAAAATAATCAATGTAGTAGCACGTACTTCGCAAACATCTTCACAAACTTCTTCGCAAATTTCAAAAGAGAATAAAATCAATGATAGCCAGCCAAAGATGGTAGCAATGGGCAGTAGAGATCAAGAAGAGTATGATAGAGAGAAGAATTTCTATAATCGAATAGGAAATAACCAAATTCCAAGACTAGATCAACAACAAGAAAATTATGGGGGACAAAGGCCAAATTATTTTGGACAAGGAAACCAGAGACAAAATTATAACAACGGTCAAGGAGGTCAAAGAATGGTAAGGGAAGAGATAAAATTTCCACCTTTGAATACAAGTGTAGAAAAGATATGGCAAGCAATTATCCTGGTAGAGAATATACCAACTCCATGGAATATGGGAAAGGAACCACCAATGGGTCCAAGAAGTCATGAATTTTGTTCATATCATCATTTTCATGGACATTCTACAAATAATTGCCATAATATCAAGAGGATAATCTTGCGAATGATTGATCAAGGAAAACTAAATCAATTTTTACTTAAGCAGACACAGTCGCAACAATTACCACAGGCTCCATCCATAACTCGCAGGGAGAACACGAAAAAATAAAAGGGAGAAGAAATCCTACATATAGAAGTGGGGTCAAAAGCAAGGAATGTTTTCTGTAATTCCATTGTTCATTCATATAAAACCATAGAGGATTTTCATGATAATGTGTTAAGTAGGGTATATGCGAGGGATGGTGAAGGAAAGGAAGTAATGAACATCGCAAAGATTTCACGACTTGAAGATTGGCAGAAACGTGAAATTTCTTTTGAATCCACTGAAATTCCGAAGGTTGTGAAGCACATGATAATCCATTGGTGGTAAGACTGGCAATCTACATGAATATGGAGGAGAACGAAGATGATATGGAGGAAGAGTCAATTGGTCTTAATAGGATTTTGATTGATACGGGAAGTTCTGTCAATATCCTCTTCTATTCTGCTTACAAAACTATGGGGGGAAAAGATGCAGATTTAATACCTTGTACTTACAGAATTTATGGTTTTAATGGAACTGCCAACAAGCCCAAAGGAGAAGTGAGCATGCGAATTCCATTAAGTGGAATGCGAACTGAAATTATGTTCTGCGTTGTTGATGTTAAATCACCATATAATGCTTTGATAGGAATACCATGGCTTCATGGAATTCTAGGCGTAGCATCCACTCTACATCAGTGCATAAAGTTTCCTCATATGAAGGGTATTGGAATTATCAAGGGTGATTGGGCTGAGGGAAAGAAATGTTACGATACAGAAGTAGAAGTTTGCGAAGGAAAAACTGCTGAGAAGGAAAATTGGAGAAAAAGAGCAAAGGCTGTGAAAAGAAGTGAAAATTTAATGGCAGAGGATTAAGGAAAAAGAGAATAAAGTTACGATGATAATCACACAAGAAATTTAGGATGATAATAAGGGATTGTGATTTGCGAGGAAAAAAGAAGGAAAATAATAAAACAAGAAGGTTATCAGTATGTTTGCTCGTGAAAATGAGGTATGTGGAAAAACAAAAAATTTATTTCGTGATAAAATTTTACGAATATTGTTTGCTCGCAGGAAATTGGGAAAAAGTTACAAATTTTCAGAATTTATATTCCGATTAAAATTTCATTAATTTGCGAATAAAAGACCGCAATCTGTGATCAGCCTCCAAAAAAGAAAGAGAGCCGCAGAAAATTTTATACAGGCAAACCTTTGTGGCGTACACCTAGTTCGCGAAGCTATATTTCGTAAGAGGCAAAGTCCTAAAGTACGTCATTTAAGGGGGTACCTATAACGTGGCTAAGGGTAACCGGAACACCACCAAGGGCCCTTAGTACATGGTAAAAATTTTGGGGTACAACCCAATAATGGGGTACCTATCCGGGTTAGACACCTTGGGTTCTCACCTAATCTAACGACATTACGCAATATAAAATGCGGTGTAAGAGGATTTAGGCTGGGCGACTAAGGCATACTGTCTTTCCCAAGAAGTGCAGAAAACGATCAAGGCGCCGAGGTACACGGTTGAGTCAAGAGTGCCGGGTGAGGTTGAACCACATCTGCCATTTTTGACAAGTCTTGGCAAATGATGCACTTGGCCCAAAGATACCCCATAGGGTGCAACCTCGTAACTATATGCCCTATAGGCAAAAAGGATAAGAGGTTGCGATCAAAAGTGGTTGTTGGCGAAACCGGATGGGAAGAGCTAACCTTGTATGGTCGATGTACGCTTCCTTGAAGGGGCAATCGGGGGGAAGATAAAGGGCAGCACCCTCCATTAGGGAGCTGATACGTGCTATAAGACGCAAATGTCACGAGGCTTCTTGTTTGCGAAAACATAAAGGCTTGTCATATTTGTGCAACAAATGAAGTTCTGCGAGCCTTCTAAAAAAAAAAAAAAAAAAAAAAAAAGGGGGGGGGAGAAAGAAAGAAAGAAAAGAATAAAGAACTCGCAGAACATAATAAAGTTAAGATGATATCAATGGGTCGCTACATGAAAGTGTAGAGACGTCCTGCGATTTCATCGCAAGACGGCAATGTCATGGGGCTTTATGTTCGCAAGAATATTTAGGCATGTCATATTGTCGCAACAATTCCTGAAGAGGCTAAAATACTATACAAAGAAGTTAAGATGAGATCAATGGGTTTTTTCATGAAAGTGTAAGAACGTCCTGCGATTTCATCGCAAGACGATAATGTCACGAGGTTGTATGTTCGCAAGAATGTTCAGACTTGTCATATTATCGCAAATAATTAATACAAAAGAGGTGGCAAAATAAGACCTTTACTTAGGAAGGCATGATAAGACCACAGAAATTAATGAAATTTATTGCATCAACATCATTGAAGAAATTATACAAGAATATACATTATGAAGATCTGAAAAGAAGACAACTTCGTCAATATCATTGAAGAAATTTTACAAGAATATACATCAAGAAATTTTGAAGAGAAGACAGCTCTGTCAATATCATTGAAGAATTTTTACAAGAAGTCCTATCAAAGAAGACAACATCAATGAAGAATTTTAATGAAGACTTAACAAAAGATGCAATTTTGATAGCAATCAAATACAGATAAGTTCATATTCGTAAAAATTTACGAGAATTACATACTTCTTATACTTCTCCATATATTGAATATTTCTCCAAAAGGTTGAATACATCTTATAATTCTTCAAGAATATCTCATATTTATTATACTTCTTCAACGGATATTTAATTTTGCGAAGGTTAAGTACTTATTATACTTCTTCATACAATGAGTAATAATTTTTATACTTCTTCATATATTAGAAAATTCTTCATAAATTGAATGCTGCTAATACTTCTTATACTTCTTAAGGGTATTTCATATTTTGTATACTTCATACTTTCTATACTTCAAGGGGAGATTTATTATTTACTTCGCAACATTCCGTAAAAAGCAAAAGGCTTATATTTCTTATACTTCGAAGGGAGGATTTTTATTCATAATCACAATAAGAAGAAAATTCGTAAGATAAATTCAGAAGGATATTCTAATACTTCCAGCGATAGTTGATCATTTGAAGAGAAATAATAAGGGGAAAGGGAATACTAAGCTAAGTCTTTAAGATATATTATTTCTCTCCATATGATCAAGTTATGCGAATAAGGGAAATAAACATCAAAGAAAGATTAATTCAAATTAAGCTTTGAAAAATAAATTGTTGGATTGATTAAAAGCACAATCAAGAAGAAAGTGTTGTATTGAAAAGTTACAGAATAGATATACAAAAAAAAGAATGAAGTTATTCTTCAGATGATTTGTTCCCATCAAAATGGTCTTCTTCTTCAACTTCACTATCATCTTCAACTTCACTTTCAGAGATTTCCAGATATGGAGTATCTTCAGGAATTTCTTCAGAAAGGAGCGTATGGTACTTCTTGAGAGGAATTTCATTATCTTCGCAAATCTTGCGAGTCATCTTAGCTCGAAAACGCTTGACATATAAACTATGGTTATGCTGGGAGATTAGAAGCTGAGATCTCAAGTCCGAAATTTTCTTATTACGATTAGCAAGGAGAGTTTCCAGATCATTATTTATCTTCGCAAGATTTTCTGCAGCAAGGAAAGACATTAAGGAATTGATTAGAAAATTCAAATTACGAAGGAAAAGTAACCAAAATAATTACCATCGCAAAAAATTTACCTTCTAGTTGCTTCTTATCATTACGAAGAGAAGAATTTTCAAGCTTTAATTGATTATTCTCCTCAAGAAGAGAAGAATTATCAATTGCGATGCTCGCAGATTGTGAATTATGTTCATGATGGGATATTAATTCTGCGTTATCAATATTTAAATCTTCTACTTTCTGACGGAGACTTGAATTTTCAACCTCTAACTTCGCACAACGATTCAAAGTTTTCTTCTCTGCAAGATAATGACGTCTTTCCCAATCAGAAGCAGCTGCACAACTAACTCTTCCAACCTAAACAAGAAAAAATGGGTTAGAAATCAACAAAATAAAGAAATAAACAAGGAATAGAGAAGAAACTTACCATGCTGCCTAAAGCATATAATGAAGCAGGAGAGACGAATCTTGAAATTCCTTTGAGGGAGTTATTATCAATAACAGTAGGAACTTTACAAGCCTTCGCAATAAGTTTGCGAGTATTCGTTGTAGGAGAATTTCCTAATCCAAGAGAAGAATGGAGGAAAGCCTCAGAGATGCTAACCATTGCTGAGGCAAAAGTTTCTGGGATACTATAATCTTCATTCCCACCTTCATCAACATCATTATCATCATCTCCTTTGTCAGAAAGGGTATCGGAATTAGAACTAAAGTCCTTCTCAGGAAATTTATCATTTTCATCACCAAGATCTTCCTCAATGTCCTCATTAGAAGAAATTACATTGGAATGGGATTTGGTTGAGAGTATCTTCTTTTTCCTTCTCTCGTAAACAACATCTTGAAGTTTTCTTTTTCCTTTGCGAAGAGCATCATCTTGACTATCAGAAGCTTGGGAGACCTTCGCATAACGAAGAGTTTGTTGCCTCGCAGTAAGCCTTTTAGAAGAAGTAGAACTTTTATTTTCACTCGCAGCAATCTCAGGAAGAAGTGGAACCTGTAAATTCAAATAAGGATAAGAAACAGAGGCAACAATATATTGTTTAGAAAAATACAAGAGTGTTTCTTACCTCATTTGAAATTAAAGGGTAACAAAAAGATAAGGAAGTGGAAATACATACATTTCTAAAAACCCAAGGTTGATAATAGCGGTTACGAAGATTCGCAGGAAGTTCTACTATCCCGTTAATATAAGAACCTGATAACATTAAAGGGTACTTATACCAATCTTCATCATTAGAACGACGAGGTGTCTTATTATTTCCTGAAGCATAATCAATATCGTGCATGAGAAGATCATCTGCTGCGATATTAGCTTTACGATGAAGACGAAAACTCCAACGATTATCTTCTTTCCTCGCAGGAATTAGTGTGTAATTTTTGAAGAAACCCTCAACTGTATAATTCGCAGCAACAATTTCTATATTCTCAAATCCAGGTTTCCTAAGATCAGTTGAATATAAAGATTTCCCAAAAGCGGCACGATTTGCGAATTCAACTAAGAGGCGAATGCAATCACTAGTCAATTGATAAATGGCACAAGAAAAATTGGGGTGGGAAATAATTTCGTAGAATAAAGGAAAGTTAACATCATAAAGAGGAAGAGGAAGACTTGCGAGGATTTTACCTCGTGAGATTAAAACTTTCTGATCATCCCAAACATAGTTGGTAAAGAGCTTCACACAGAGAGAAGACTTATTATCATAACCTTCAATCTCAGAAATAATAAGGTCTCTATCAGCAAGTTCCGCATTAATTTGTTCAATAGTTTTCTTCTTTGGTGCCATTGAATATAAGAGGGAAAATAGAAAAAATAGAAGAGGTTGCAGAGGCAGAAGCGGTGAAGAAGATGAATAATGGAATAAAAAGCAAAAACAAAGGATAATATTTATAAGAGAGTTTGATGGAGATAAAAATTCATTAATACGAGTAAGCGTGAACGGTTGAAAAGAACGGTTACGAAGAAACGTGTCAGAAATATAAGGGAAAAGTAAAAAGACGTGTTGCGAATCGGAAGGGTGGTAATAACTACACTAAATTTACGAGAATAGGGATTCTCATGACATTTCTTCTTCGTAGAATTGACATGAGAAGAGGCAAGATGTAAGTACTGAATATCGCGAGATAATAGTTCACGAGTATCGTAATAAATAAAGGAGAAAAGAGATATAAAATGATACGATGATAGAATTAGCGCGGGGAAATATGAAATTTTGCGAGGATGAAGTAATTTTGGGAGGATGAAGTAATTTTGCGAGTATGAATTGTGATACTTCGCAATTCATATACAGCTGTATAAGTTTTACTATAAATAGGAGTTCAAATGTAAAATTCGGGAGGTTCTTTTAGTGAGTGTTAGAAAATATCTTAGGAAAGAGAATAGAGAAAGTTGTAACTATTCTAATTCCATTTAGATACTTCTTTGTAATCAATTGGGAACATTAATAAGAAAATTGTCATTCATCATCAAGAACTTCTTGAGTCTTTACTAATTCTATTGAGGGTGTAGTTGTAGGTTATTCTGCAACTACAAGGTTGGATTATTTCTGAGAGGTCAACATTGTAGTTGTTCATTTGAGATGCTCCAATTTGGGAGAAATGATTGATCAAGAGAGAATTGATTTGGTCTCGATCTGAGATCCAAAAACTTGAAGGTTCTCTTAGGGAATGAATTGTATTTATCCTTTTCCTATTAGAGGCAGAAGCATGGAAATATTCGGTGTTTTGATCGTATTCTTTAAAGAACTTATCCCTAGAAAGTTGATGGTAATAGTCATTTTTAATTTTGTACCTTTTCCCAAGTTCGGCTTGGATATTATAAAAATTACCACTGATTTTGAGCATCTCCAATGGGAGGTTTCTAAATTCCTAAATTTTAGGCCACATAGTGTTAGAGCATTGCTCGGTCGAACTCGCATGCGTTGCTATCTCAAGCATGTTTGTCAATGTTAGTGATCAAAACTATAATTCTTGATTTCTAGCCTATTTATAGATGTCTCGGACTAGGACATAGATAGTGTAGTTAAGCTTAGATTTCCTGGCGTTCATCATTTAAAGACGAAGAACTACTAAAGGGAGCTTGTGGAACTTCTTCGACAAAAGGTATGTGTAGACTTGAACTAATCTATCACTTGGAAAGCCTATTTCTACTCTATCTCCTATATTGAGACATAAGTCGTATTTCGATATAGTTTTCTACTATACGTATTTGAAATTTAGAGCTGAGTATATCTCGCTTATATATTTCTTGAAATATGTGTTGACAAGCTTTTTATTTTGCTTTTGCCATGTTCATCTTTAATCGTGACGAAAGTCATGTTGACATTTCAATATCTTGAAAATTGCTTTGATGCTAATAGTGTGTGAAAACGGCTATTGTCATTATAGAAGAATGTTTCAATGATTGGAATGTAGAGTTGATAGTGTAACCATCTTTGGATATAAGCATATATAGTGTGTTTACACATTAGTGTATAAATCCATAAACCGGGAGCCAAGTGTTTGCTATGTGTGTATACAAAATTGGTGAAGGAGACAAGATAAGTACGCATACTGGCGGAAGTTTTCGAACCGAAAATACGCATTCTTGAGCTGGTTATTTTATCAAATCGGTATGTTCATGAACTTAAACATTTAAATCTTAAGGAATGCAATCTTTTAAAATCGTGTCTATAATGTTCATGATTGATTCAAGTGAATCAAACCGATTTTGCTTCAATCGTGTTCTTGTATAAATCATGAGAATATAGCAATTGACCAACTATTTAACTAGTTTCATTTGAGTCATTTGAACTAGTTATGGTTAAGATGAATAAGGTTGACATGAGAATAATCATATGGCTAACCTCGGTTAACTATTTGTGAACCAACATGGTGTACACGTTTAGGTACGGCTACATAAACCTAAATGAGGGTACATTTCATTTGTGTGTAACAAGCTAAGTTCGATCTAACGGTTGAAAGGAATTAGCTTGGTTGAATCAGGTTTTTCATCTGACGGTGATTATTGAATGCTTTGTTACCAAGGTAACTTGGATTGCAAACCCTGATTTGAAAACTATATAAGGGATAACTCTAGCAACTGGGAAACCTAATCCCCACACCTCATGTGTGTTACTAGTTGCATAACTAGATTCGATTCTCCTTTAACCTTAGGTTTCTTCTCGAGACCTTATAAGTTAACGACTTGAAGACTTCATTGGGATTGTGAAGCCAGACCCAACTATTCTCTTTGTAGTTGTGTGATCTGATCTTGTTGTTTCTATCGTATTGAGTACAATTGGAACAATTGACTCGAGATTTAATATCTCTGATAGGAAAGATAAAAGTAATCACAAACATCTTCGTCTCATCGTTTGTGATTCCACAATAACTTGTTTCGCTAGTCGATTAAGTTTATTGTGAGGTGATTGATAATACTAGGCTGTTCTTCGGAAATATAAGTCTGGTTTATCAATTGGTTCATGTTCACCTTGATTTATCAAAAGACGGAACAAAAACTCTTGGGTATTTCTGTGGGAGACAGATTTATTCAATCCGATAGACTTTTCTGTGTGAGACAGATTTGTTTATCAAGTCTTCGACTTTGGGTCGTAGCAACTCTTGGTTGTGGGTGAGATCATCTAAGGGAATCAAGTGCGTAGTATCTTGGTGGGATCAGAGACGTGAGGAGCGCAACTGTACCTTGAATCAGTGTGAGATTGATTAGGGTTCAACTACAGTCCAATCCTTGGTAGTAGGCTAGTGTCTGTAGCGGCTTAATACAGTGTGATGTTCAAACTGAATTAGGTCCCGGGTTTTTCCTGCATTTGCGGTTTCCTCGTTAACAAAATTCTGGTGTTTGTGTTATTTCTTTTCCGCATTATATTTTGTTATATAATTGAAATATCACAGGTTGTGCGTTAAGATCAATCAATTAGAATATCCAACCTTTATTTTTTGATTTACATTGATTGACACTTGAACATTGGTCTTTGGTACCGTTCAAGTTGTTTCACATAATAATCAGGCTCACGGATTTCTATTTGTTTGATTTGCTGATTACATTGTGAAACAGAGATATTAAAACTCTTTGATATACTTTACTCTAGATTGAGTCAGATTGTCTAGTTGATTATCTAGAAAGTGCATTTAAGTAAGTCCTCTCAGATTGCCAAACGAATTGTTGGGTGTGGTTGTTAGACCCCCCTCATTTTCACATAGGATTTACACACTTTTTGCAACAAAAAAAAAATCTCCAACGGAGATGTGAAGTAGGATGTTAGGATGACGTGGTGAGTTAATTATTTAGACATCCTCTAATGCATCCTCTAGTTTTAGAGGTTCTTGTAGAGGATGTGATAAATCTAGTCAAAAATTTTAACCAATCAGATTAATGTTAAATCAACCGAAAACAAAATATATGTAACAAAAAATGTGGTTTAACCAATTAGATGAACACAAGTAGATTTTACTTATGATCTTAACATCGGTTGGTTGGTTGGAAACGATCTCTTTCAGATTCCTATAATGTAGGGAATTTTAGATTTCACATTTTGTAAGGATGTTTTCCTACACCAACCACCAACCACGTAGGAAGCACATCACAACTCGTTGGAGATGGTATGAACGACAGAGAGAGAGAGAAACTGTGGCAGACAAACAGTTCATCCAGTAATGATTAGTATTTCACATAGCTAGGCTTAATTTCTGTTTTCACCAAATTATTGCTATTTGGTTAAGACATTATCACCTAAAGTGATACATTATCAAAGGAAAATGATGATCCCACCAAAGAATGATGAAAGTCATCAAATCATTACATTCCACGCAGTCATATATAAAGAAAACGGCATTGGCAACCAAGTGCATTGGTGTCACTAAGTTCATTTTGGTGACTCAGGAAAAAGTTCTTGATATGTCTTCTATACCCATTTCATTACTCATAAAAGAAAATTCAATAAAAATAAAAAGATACCTTCCCTGTGGAAGAGATCTCTGTATCTGTATTCTGTATTATGACATTTTTTTGTAAAACTAAATAAATGGAAAGGAGAGATAAGTAAGACTGTCAGAGAATAAAGTAGAAAAACTAAAGCATCTTTGGTTCTTAAGCTTTAGGTTTTCGCTTTTGCTTTTCCTTCTACCTCCCACTACTATGCTATACTAACTTTTGAGTTTGTTTTGTTGTAACAACTGAATTTTCTGCCTAAACAAGAAAAGGATGTCCCTGAGGTAAGTCCAATGCAAACTTAGGGATCTGGTTGATGACTTCTTGCAAGTCCTATCAGCTCGTACTCCAATAACTGTAACGATGATAGACTATCTGCCGGTAAAGTTAGTTGCACATATAGAAATGAAACTCCCTGGCCGGGAAAAGATATGTGACACACAACTGACAAATGATAGATATCAGCAGTGACCTGAAATGGAACTCCCTTGCTGGGAGAAGATATATGTGACTGTGACACACAACTGACAGATGATGGAGATCAGCAATGACCTCTTTCCAGACAAGAGATTAGCCGTGACCTCTACCCATCTGTCGCGCATGTTTGTCCAAACAGAAAACAGAATCAATATAAAAGGACTTCTACTGTTCCATTGCAGCTGTGGTGTTTTGGTGATTTAAAAACAAAGCTTTTTCATGAAGCTTTGTAGAAGAAGAAAGGGTATTTATTGGTAGTCTCACAACAAAAAAGGCCTTTTATATAAATCACACTGAAATATTATAAAAATTACAGCATTAACAAAGCTTTGAAAAAAAGCTATCTGATTCTAGGAAGAGAGAATAATAATCTAAGAAAAGCGAGGCATGCCAAATCATAATTTAATCTAAAAAGATAGTCTTTGCCATTCCATTGATAAAGAAGAAGGTATAGGAAGATTAATGAGAACTTACACCGATATGTTTTCTAGAAAAGACTTGAGATTAAGGGAAAAGCCTTATTCGAATCACCTTTATCTCCTTTTTCAACAAAGCTTATGCTTTTCCCTCCATTTCCATCTAGCTTGTCTCCGGGTGTCCGCGAAATTAACATAGAACTTCTTCATCAAAACACACTTTTTCTCCCATTCATGACATTAAAATACAGCCTTCCATTAGAAAGTGAAAAAGAAACAAACCCGAAACCCGAATTATTCTTTTCTCTTTCTTTCTGTTACCTTATCAGTAGTTTACCTTTGCTTCAGAATTGAGTTTCAGGTTTCTTGATACTAGCAATCTTCTCTGCAATTTCAAAGTGACAAAAAAGGAATAATGCAGTTAGTTATGGAGGCAAGTAGTAACAATCTTCTACTCAATTAGCAGTTGATTTTCACAACCACACAATCAAAATCTGAATCATCCACCAGAGCCCAGTACTCCTCAAGAACAAGCGAACGAGCACTTCTCATTACTACCATGACAATCAGGTCTGTTACAAATCCCTTTTGAAAGGTATATTATGTCATGAAAAAAACATTCCTTGCTATCGGTTTCTATTATCTGTTCTCCTTAATTGTAGGTGAACTCATTCACTAACCTTTTTTATCCTTCGGGAAATGACAAGCCATTTACTAACATTGTCGCTCTTTGTAGCTGATACTTCTAAAGCTTCTGTTGCTGTTGTGGAGAAACTAATCATAAACACAAAGAACCAGAGAGAGTACCACCAACACAAGAAAAAGCTTCTGAGAAACCAGCAGGAACCATGCACCAGAACAACCAGCAACCTATTCCCAATAACCAAGAGGACTTCAAACTGAAGGACACGAATCCCCGACTTGGAGAAAGATGGCCAAATGGGGGCGTACGAGGTGGTGGGGGGTGGATGAGTGGAGACAAAATTACCAGCACTTACGACCTCGTCGAACAAATGTACTATTTGTATGTTCGAGTTGTCAAAGCCAAAGACCTTCCTACTAGTGCCATCACTGGAAGCTGTGATCCTTACGCGGAGGTAAAGCTTGGAAACTATAAAGGTACAACAAGACATTATGAAAAGAAAACAAACCCCGAATGGAATCAGGTATTTGCTTTCTCGAAAGAAAGAATTCAATCGTCAGTATTGGAGGTTTTCATCAAGGATAAAGAAATGGTTGGAAGAGATGATTACCTTGGGAAGGTGTTGTTTGATCTTAATGAAGTGCCGACTCGAGTTCCACCTGATAGTCCCTTGGCTCCTCAGTGGTATAGACTTGAAGACCGACGTGGAGAAGGAAAGGTGAGAGGTGAAATTATGCTTGCAGTCTGGATGGGAACACAGGCTGATGAAGCCTTCCCAGAGGCCTGGAATTCAGATGCTGCAACAGTTCATGGGGAAGGCGTATTCAATATTCGATCAAAAGTTTATGTCTCGCCGAAACTTTGGTACCTCAGAGTTAATGTAATTGAAGCACAGGATGTACAACCAAATGATAGAGGCCGGCTTCCTGAAGTGTATGTGAAGGCTCAAGTCGGTACCCAAATTCTCAAAACAAAGTTATGTCCAACACGAACGATTAATCCCCTTTGGAACGAGGATCTTGTCTTTGTAGCAGCTGAACCATTCGAAGAGCAATTGGTCCTTACGGTTGAGGATCGAGTACATCCCTCTAAAGATGAAGTGCTTGGAAAGATAAGTTTGCCACTGAATGTGTTTGAAAAGCGCTTGGACCACCGCCCTGTTCACACTCGATGGTTCAACCTCGAAAAGTTTGGATTTGGAGTCTTGGAAGGTGACAAAAGGAAGGAGCTCAAGTTCTCAAGCAGAATTCATCTAAGAGTGTGCCTCGAAGGTGCTTATCACGTACTTGATGAATCAACAATGTATATAAGCGACCAACGCCCAACTTCAAGGCAACTATGGAAGCAACCGATCGGCATTCTGGAAGTAGGTATTCTCAGTGCACAAGGGCTCCTGCCAATGAAAATGAAAGATGGGCGAGGTGCCACAGATGCTTACTGCGTCGCGAAGTATGGGCAGAAATGGGTGCGAACAAGAACAATAATCGACAGCTCCGGCCCAAAATGGAATGAGCAGTACACATGGGAGGTTTATGATCCCTGCACAGTGATCACGTTAGGGGTTTTTGACAACTGCCACTTGGGCCATGGTGAAAGACCTGGTGGTGCGGGCGGCGGCGGCGGTTCTGGAAGAGATTCAAGAATCGGAAAGGTAAGAATTCGACTGTCAACGTTAGAAGCAGATCGAATTTATACCAATTCTTACCCGCTTCTCGTACTTCACCCATCTGGGGTGAAGAAGATGGGTGAGCTGCAGTTAGCTGTGCGTTTCACTTGCTTGTCCCTTGCTAACATGATATACCTTTACGGTCATCCACTACTACCAAAAATGCATTACCTGCATCCATTCACAGTAAATCAATTAGACAGCTTAAGATACCAAGCAATGAGTATAGTTGCTGTAAGGTTGGGACGAGCTGAACCGCCATTGCGGAAGGAAGTCGTCGAGTACATGTTGGATGTAGATTCTCACATGTGGAGTATGAGAAGAAGCAAAGCTAACTTCTTTCGGATAATGTCCTTACTATCAGGAATGATCTCGGTCAGTAGATGGTTCGACGATGTTTGTCACTGGAAGAACCCAATCACATCAGTTCTTGTTCACGTTCTCTTCCTAATATTGATCTGGTACCCCGAATTGATTCTTCCAACAATCTTCCTGTATATGTTCCTCATTGGATTATGGAACTACAGATTCCGAGCTAGGCACCCACCACACATGGACACAAGACTTTCATGGGCAGAAGCAGTTCATCCAGATGAGCTCGACGAAGAATTCGACACTTTCCCAACATCGAGACCTCAGGATATTGTCCGAATGAGGTATGATCGGCTCAGAAGTGTTGCAGGAAGAATTCAGACAGTGGTAGGAGATATGGCAACTCAAGGAGAGAGATTTCAGTCTCTGTTAAGCTGGAGAGATCCTAGAGCAACAAGCCTCTTCATAGTTTTCTGTCTCTGTGCAGCTATCATTCTGTATGTAACTCCTTTTAAGGCACTGGCGCTGCTCGTAGGGCTATATATGCTACGCCATCCAAGATTCCGAAGCAAAATGCCTTCCATCCCCAGCAATTTCTTTAAGAGGTTGCCAGCTCGAACTGATGGAATGCTTTAATCAGTTGAGTAATAACTTTCAAAGTGACGTCTCTTCTCACAGCTGATGATACTTGTAAAACACCAACCTGCACTGTTGGAATTAGTTCTAATTTTTCAGATGTATTTGTATTTATTATGACTTCTGGGTTTCAAAGAAGTCTAATGGGTTATTTGGTTTTTCTTTTCTATACCATTTCCTTTCTATTTGATAGCGGAGACTAGGAGAAAGGATGTATGCATAACTTCCCATAGAATTGAGTTCCTTCTTCAGTGGTAGAATGTTTCTGACTCATTCCTGGTTCCAAGGCCATAGCAACTGAAACTTTCAATAAGAACCAATCGCCTTAGATGAGATCAAATGAGATTCATGTGAGAGACCTTTTTTTCCTGGATATGTATAATAAAGAAACAAACTTGACTGATTGTCTGGGAGAGAGAGACACTTCTTCTCTTCAGGGAGAAACAAACCCTTGCAGAAAACTAGATTTCATAAGCTTGTGTGCTTGAGTTCTCTGTCTAGTGTCCACAAAGTTGAGTTTGTCCAGATAAAAATTCACCACGAGAACAAAATCCACTGGCTTTGCAGCTGGTACTGTGCTGAGGAGGGTGTAAGGAATCACTCACACATTAGCAGAACTGATCTTTAGACTTAGTTCATCACCAACTAATGCCAAAATAATTGATCTCCTCGAAATCATGCTCAAGCTTTCCAAAATATATACAAATTTCATTTACTGAACCAAACAAAAATTCCTTATAATAATAATCGAACACAAGACGGAACATTGCAAACAAACAAAGAGTTGCACAATAAACACTGTAACCTCCCAAATACCTGATAGTTATTATATATGACTCAAATTCAAGCAATCAATGATGTTTAAAGTACAATACAAATACCTGAAACTAGATAGAAACACGAAAATGATCCCACTTAAACCCAAGATTCATATCGTGGTTAATAATCGATGTAAAATGTAAATCTGCTCAGGCTTACAGTCAAGTTCATGGTACATTCTGTTCATTTTTCTATCGACTACCGACGACCACGGCTCAATTCACATGTTTTTTTTTTTAAATTCCAAAATTCAGTACAATCAAATAGCTGGAACAAACCCAAAAATAATTATATACAATTAATTCATAAATTGTTATGATTATACATCCAGACATTGAAATAGTTGGAATCAACCAAGTAATACAGCTATAGGAGTTTCTGATCGATTCAGTATCTCAGTCCAATGATTCTTCTATATTGAAGTTTATATCCAAATAACACAAAAAATAAAAACACAAGGATATGGTAAACATAGATTACTCCACCAAATTTTAATTGGTTTAGTTCCCCATTCGTACACAATTCTACTAGATCCCTAACAAACCAAACAAGTGTAAAATTCAAATAAGGATCAATCAGTGAATTGCAGTTTCAAACTACATATATAATAAGTACATACTAAAACCCCAAAATTAAACTGGGAGAAGAGATACCAAAACAAACCTAAAAATGATGATGATCGCATGAATGAGATTAACCAGCATGAAAAGGACCTATGTCACCACTTCTGATTGAACGAGCAATCTCATCAGCAACAGTAAGACATGATGAAATCCAATAACATAAACCCAACCATATCATTCTTCCCATTCGAACCGACATTTCCCATGTCACTAACATCTCTCTGTTACTGATTATTTAACCTTCTTCAAATCAAAATATTTCTTCTTTTTCCTTTTGGGAACATCTATGGCCTTTTCCTTTTTGTAAACAGAATTATGTCAGCTACCAGGTATTAATGGTTGGGACCTTGACTGAAGTCGTGTTTCGTTGACTAAAGAGACTATTAGCTGCTGCAGATTGTGAGGATGATTGTCCAATGAACCATTTATGAGGATGATCAAGTGTAATGGATGGTTCAATGATTGTCTCCTCCCTTATCTCAGATGTTGATTCTGATGATTAGCTTCAGCTTGTTGCATTTCTACAGAAATTGCATCTGCATCTGCTTGTTGGATTTCAGCTTGCTGCTGTGCATGTTGGAAGCCAATGCATTCATCTAACGTGTGACCACTCAAATCACAAATCCACACAAATTACAAAGAAATTATTATGATTTACACTGAATCTCAATAGTTGTCTGAACCTGATACTTGACTTGACTGTAAAATAAAAAGTTCCATTAGACTGTCAGAAAGGATAGTTGAAAGATAGACAAAAAAAGTAGAGTTTCCACGGCCCATTGTCAATTGTCATAAAGATAATTACGTTGCTAGATATTGTGATATGCGAACATTAGTGAGATCTTCAGGGTTTGGAGAAGCTGCTGGCTGGATTTGTTGCTGTTGTTGTTCATCTGGGTTAATAGAAGTTTCTGGATCATCGTCCAGGCCCATGAAAACCACAACCACTGATTTTACTGGTACAGTCGAAGTTTGAGATGTGGAAGGTTATACCTCCTCTATCTCTTGCTGCAGGTTAAGTACAATTATTCTTATTCAACCGTCAATGACCTCAATCCACCAGGCTATTTGCTAGGTGTGCTGAAAGCAATTAGCACACCAAGACGAGCCAAGAAGTTGGTGATGATATCAAAGTCATACTGTTCAGGGTATCATGAATAAGAATCTTTCCAAGTGAGCAGGCTCCCAATCTTGCAGCATAAACAAACCAAAAAAGACTTTTTTCCACTCCTTGCACAGGACACAAACCACTTCAAGATAATACTTGAACCCGAGTAATAGAGCCGAATCTGTTCTTCTGATGGATTTACCCACCTGAGTAACTTAGCATGATAAAAGAAAATCTCAGACCTAGCACAGAAACCACCAACAAGACAATTGCAAAAAATCCTAAACAAGAAACTAATCACTTCAAAAAAAACTTCAAAATAAATGCTCTACAAGTGAAAAATTCTTGAACTAAGGCATCCAACAGCTAAATGCATAACTGACTGGACTCAATGAAAGGCCATAGACATTTGGAGATATTATCAGATATTCTGGCTGGCAACATATAAGTATATAAGCGGTAGTCAGGTTGTGACATTAAATGAAAGAAGAAGGGTCAACTGGTTTAAACAAAAACTGTGCAGCAACTAAACAATTTCAAGAGATGATATCATACCAAACTGAGCCATAACAACACAAACTTGAACAAAACATAGCTAATTAAGTGTTGCATATTTGAATCCATTAAACCAAACAAAAATATAAACTTAAACTTATAAAGCTAAATCTAGCTCAAACCAGATTCTGTCACTTAACACAGTCGAATGTAACAAGGTTTCACAATGAGAATTTCTTGAGGCAAAAAGAGGCTACAGTGCTTCAAATGAAGACTTTTCTAGAACACTAATTCATGGGGCTTCATGCCAGACTTGAGGGAAAATCGTGCAGCCAAATAGGTCTTCAAGTCAGCAACTCCCTCAATGGCCTTCAACAATGAAGAATCTAGAGTTTTTTGGTCATCCTTCTTGTCTTGTGGGAGGTTGTTCTTCTCCTACAAAGTCAAAAAGCGAAAATTTAACATGGAACTAAAATAAGATAGCAAACATTGAATTTAGGAACCAAAGAGAAGCCACCAACCTTTTCTTCAGATTCAAAAAACTCTCCCTCGCTCTTGTCCTTCTTCTTCTCTGTTGGCTTAGAAAAGTACTTGTCATCAAACTTATCAGTATTAACTCCTGAGATATCAACCTTGGTAGAAGTTCCAATAACATATGCTTGGTTGACACGCCTTAGAGGAACACCATTAACCTTGAACGGTCCTACAGCAGTAGAATGATACAAGTGACCAGTAAGTACCAGTCAAAAACAACATATAAGCCAGTCAAAACCAGGAAGCACTACTGGGACGGAAACAACTTGAATATATCTTCAGCTGACATTATAATTCAATGGAATTTCTTAACAATATAACAATCACAGCTTTATGTTGAAAGGTTAACCAATACATATAATTCAATGGCACTTCTTAACTATACAACAATCACAGTTTTATGTTCAGAGGATGGTTAAATCATTGAATAGTCGATTTGAAAAGATAACTAACTACATTAAATCATTATAAATAGAAATCAGATTCATAAAGACAAATTCCTGTAAAACCCTACATAAAGACAAATTCTTCACGCTTAAAGTACAGCATTCAATCTACATAGTTTGAATTCACAACAAAATGACTATCCTGACTCAAAAACCTTAGAAAGAATCCCATCGATTTCCAACACTGACAACACAGTATTCAATCTATCATAATGCATTTACAATAATTCAACAACACAAAGATCAGAAGCCCAACACCAATAACATGAAACCATATCAGATCTCTTATAAAATCAAGTAAAATGGATGAAGAAGCCTCACCAGTAACGAGGAGCAATCCAGATGGGAGCTGCTTCAAGAATACAACTCTTTTACCCTTGAACCTTCCAGCTAAGATAATCAAAACTGTTCCAGGAGTAATACTTGCCCTAATTTTTAGGATAAACAAAACACAAATCAAAACATAAACACACAAAAATCAAGAAACAAAAAACAAAAAAGTTCAGAAATCAAAAATTCCAAAAATGAAGAAACAATACCTAAGTTTGGTTGGCTTTGCCTTGCGTTTGTTAACCAAAGGCTTCTTAACATCATCTGCTGGGTAAAACTTTGGTGCTTTCGCAGCAACAGCTGCGGCGGCAGGTTTAGCATCATGCTTTGGAAAAACTCCTCCATTCTTAGCCTTAATAGCCCAGAGACCACGTTTGTGGTACATTTTAGATCGAGAAAATTTACCCAATCCTCTGATAAGGTCAGGATTTCTGCTAACCTTAGGAGTTCTTACCTTGGAAGGAGCCATTACAAACGAAGCTTAGGAATTTCTGCTCTGAAACTGCCTCTCTCTCTCTCTCTCTCTCTCTCTCTCTCTCTCTCTATCAAGTGTTAACCCTAGAAGAACTTGAACGAAAGACTCGATGTTGTTTTTATATATACCGTAAAACCCTAATAAATGGCGAGGAAGTTTTGGTTAACAAAGGCCCATCATCCCAATCTAGCCCAAAAAGAGTGACTAAACTAGCATGGCTTGATTGGGGTATACTCAGACTAATTGGGGTATATCCTTATACCCAATAAGACAAAATATGATGATTTTATTTCAATATCCTTGAACTAATTAACTTAAAATTGAACCCTAAAATTAAAAACTAAATAACTCTTAATCTTCCTTAATCTCTCTTCTCTAATTTCTCTGCTCTTCCCCTTCATCTTCTTCCATTTCTTCCATCAAACGAAAATCTTCAACATTGATTTTCCAAAAAAATGGTTGATTCTACCGGCGAAAAGAAGACTCTAAGTGATATCTAAACTCAAACCCATGATGAGATCAAACATGAAACTCTAACTATACATAATGAGATTAAAAAACAAAAAAAAACAAAAAATCAAAACGGATCGAAAGTCGGCAAGGTTTTTTTGTCGACCTTGCCGACTAAAATATAGTCGGCATGGTATAAGGTTTAATACCGTGTCGACTTTTCATCTCTGAAATCAGTAGTTACAGGGTCGGCACGGTATTCAACCTTATACCCTGCCGACTATATTTTAGTCGGCACAATATTCATCCTTATACCTTGACGACTATAGTTTAGTCGGCAGGTTATGAAATTAATACCTTGCCGACTAATCATGCATTTGTAACACCTCTCTGTATGTCAAAAATCCTATAGTCGGCAAGGTATTTTTTTATCGACCTTGCCGACTATAAAGTAGCCGGCAAGGTAAGAAATCAATAAGATGTCGACTAGTGAAGCATTTACAACAGTCTCATGTGTGTCAAAAATAATAAAGTCGACATCTTCTTCATTCACCGACCTTGCCAGCCATAAGTTATCGGCATGTTCTTCATCCGCAGACCTTGCCGGCCAAAGTTAGTCGGCATGTTCTTCATTCGCCGACCCTGACGACTTTTCATACTTTCAGAACTGAAAGTGTTGATTTTTGATCTAATTTTGAGTATGATTTCATACAACAGCTTTGCAATCCCATTTTTAGAAGTGTTTGGGTAGTGTGCTTTCATTTCCATTGCCAAAGATTTTCTCAAAACAATTTTTTTTCCTCAAAAATCTTCTCAAATAAGTTCAATCAAAAACAAAATTTCATTTCATAAGTTTTAATCCACTCAATTAATCAATCTAAACTCAATTAATTAAGCTAATCATATTTTTTAGTGTTAATTAAACAAGGGTATATTAGCCATTTAGAAAAATATATTGCTAAGGGGTGGCTTCTTTTACTTCAAAATGACCCTATTTTGTCTTATTGGGTATACCCCGCCCTTTTCAACCTGAATTTGGGCGGATGGATAGCGATTTGCCATGATAAGTGGACGGATCGGTTTGGATATGATAAAAATTGCGAGCTGTTAAGAGGTTACCCCCTCCGTCTAAGATGTGGTCAATCCACATATGTACATTTTGTTTGTGACCCTTATTTATATTTTGACACAAAATTAACTTAAAAATATATATATGCCTTCTCTAAACGGGTAGGTAATAATACAGGTAGCTAGCTCAGCTGGTCATCCCAGTTCCTCAAAGATTTGATGTGTTCTAGGAGGTCCCAGGTTCGAGTCCCCGATGGCGTAACATTGCAGAATTTGACATGGAAGGTAGAGTTAGTTTGTCCCCCTAGCGAAATAATCATCCCCTTATCTTCTCTGGCTCCCTTGGATAGTTTCTCATGAGGCTCGCTGGTAGGCTGGCACGACAACCTATTCGACTAATGTAGTAGTATGATGTTGGAGCTTAGCTTGTTATGGTTCCAACTAGTTTATTGTAAAAATAGTCTCTACCCAGTAATAGTAGTATGATGTTGGAGCTTAGCTTGTTAGGCTTCCAACTAGTTTCTTGTAAAAATACTCTTTACCCTATAATAATATTGTTTTAGAAATTTGTTTTCTACTTTATATGACGTGTCAACATATAAAGATGGGTCACATTATGTGGTCGGACCACATCGTAGCCGCATCCGAGGTTACCAGATTTTATGGGTCTTTGTTTTCGTTTTACACGGATACTAGCTTTATGCATGGGCTCAGATTGGTTATCACAAATCTAACTTTCGCATCCTACTCGCTCAGTCTCGTATCAACTGCAATAGGTTCAACATCACCACATGAAGTAGAATTTATAAGTTCATTCTCATTGTTTATATTAATTTCCAGACATAACCCTTTCCATTCTATTGATCCATATCAATAGTTCCCTAAAGGCATAAGGACAATGTTGTATTGCAGAATGAAACACTGCACGAAATAAATTGTACAAACAGTGGTTTTGCAAAATAACAATATAACATAACACAAAAGACATGAAATGCATTTATATTAATCTATATTCTCTTTGTTCATCTTAGACCATATATGCAGTTCACTAAAAAATTCAGATGCAACAAGATATGATTCTCAATCCAAGTTCCTACATTTTTTTGGCAAATATTTTCGGGGATACTCATGTTTATTATGGACAAATTCTGGATGCAGAGATCGGACAGTGTTCCACGGGGATACTTCATCTTTCCCAGGGTGAATATTTGATACACATTGTGTTCATATTAGACTCATCCAAGGTAATCTGGTAATCCAGTTGCACCCCGAATACCTTGAGTAACGCATCCTCCACTGACTCCCTTTTCTTTTCCCGGATACATGAATAGGCAATGTCAGTGACTTGAAAATATTTTTTAATAATATATGAGTTGGAAATAAATATACACATAACAATAAATTTTCCCGTATTAGTTTACACGGTTACCTAATTTCTAGTCTATGGGAAGATTATTATATGTTAAATGCAGAAAAAGTAGTGGAAGCTTATTACCCTAATTTGGGTTAGATGTTGTTGTAGTAGGTGGAGGTGCATCTAGTAATGCAACATCACGAAATTTCTTCTGGCTTGAGTAAAAATATTTGGACTGAAATTTCTGATAAAGAGGTGGGTCACATAATAGCCGTGGGATGTGCTTATATTCAGGTGTTGATAAGTCTGATGGAATCAATGAGACATTTTAGCCACCTCCCTTAGTATGTTATGCGAGCAGATGTTGGTTGTTCTCGACTAACGAAGATAAGAATACATGCAATTTTTATTAATCCGGCATGGTAGTAGTTACGGAAGTACCTCATGTATCTTCAAAAACAAGAACGCATAAGCCTCCATGGCCACTGGATCCTCCCTGACCTCTCCGGAATATGAAACACAAGCTAGTTAAATCCAGTAGTAGAAAGATCACATTACCTGCAACAATATTAAGTGTCGGCGTTATATAATCTCGCTCAAAACAATTTTTCAGTATGAACTGTAATAACGATATCATTTCATTTAGAGTTATATCTTTTTCTCTGACAACCAAAAAGTTTACAGAACTGAATTTGTGAACCTGATTTATGTGTGAGAGTTCTTGGACGATCTCAAAAATCAATATCCAAGAATTAGCCAAGTCGTATCCAACAAACAAGGATGGATGTATCTACTTTAATTGATTTACGTACAACCTGTGATATTTCAATTGTAAAGATAAACAATATGATGCGGGAAAAAAAAAACACAGACACCTGAAACTTTGCTAACGAGGAAACCGCAAATGCAGAAAAACCCCGAGACCTAGTCCAGATTGAACACCAAACTGTATTAAGCCGCTACAGACACTAGCCTACTGTAGATGGTGAAATTTGGATAAAGGGGAAAAGTGTCATTTCAAGACCATAGACAAAATCCAACTCTCACGGGAGAGATTAATCCCTTGGTCCTCAAGGCACTCATAGACACAATTTCTAATATACGTCAACGCAATACACGGCTGGTCGTGATATTGTGACTCCTAGCGCACATCCTCGACGAGATATTGCTGGTCACATAGGTTCCGTTTAGCGTAAAACTTCCCTGGCACACTTGTGAACCAGAACAGCCACGATTCGCAAGACGTAGCTGATTGTGATGCCATGATTCCTAGTATACATCCTCTACGAGATACTGATGGTCACGTGGGCTCTGTAAATGCGTAAAGAAACATCCTCGGCGGACTTACAACCCAGAGCGGAGACATACATGTCTCCTATAAGCACGACATCTCCTGTAAGCATGACTTACCCTATTTTAGATCAAGGATTGATTCCTAGTACATCATCACGAGATACACTGATCATGTCTAATGTAGGAATGTGACTCGACTTACCAAGGCTTCTGAATAATTCCTAATACATCCCCGTGAGATACACTGTTATTCTGCCTCCGGGACCTTTCGGCAGACTCCTAGAATATCCTTTCGAGATATACTAGTCTTATCGGCCCACCATATATGCACAATTGATTCCTAGCATATCTCTGCAAGATACGCTGGTCAAAGATAAGTGAGCCAAAGTCTCGCAGAGACATTAATCGGGCGCATAAAGCCCCTTTTCTCTCTTTAGGACGAGACTCAGCTGACCACAGAGAGAATTGAATCTGTTAACAAAATCTTCATAGAGATTTGGATCCGTCTGCAAAATCTCAGATAGAATCACATATCTCCGCAAAATCTCGGGGAGATTCAAATCTCTTGGAAAATCTCAGACAGGGCCGAATATTCCCTATGATAGGCACGAGCGTCATGTAGGAATCGAGTCTCCTTTACATACTCTCCACACGAATTCTGAGGCATCTCATGTATTTTAACGTGACTCAACCTAATCATTCTTAAAAATCAGAGAATGTCTCTTTATCTTGGCTAACTCGGCTAAAGAGAATATGAAAAAGCGGTAGTATAACAACCACACCCAATAATTCATTCGGTAATCTGTATGGACTAAACTCCAATATAATTTCAAGAGCACCAACTTAAAAGTGAGACTCAATCAAGAAATATATGAAAGAGCTTTATCTCATTCACAATAAAATCAGCAAATCGAATAGATAGAAATCCATGAGCCAAATTGATATGAGAAATAACTTGGACGGTACCAAAGACCAATGACCAAGTGTCAATCAAGGTCGGATTTATCAACCGATTGAACTACGCACAAACTTTGATATTTCAATTATATAAACAAATATAATACAAAAAAGAAATAACGCAAACACTAGAAATTTTGTTAACGAGGAAACCGCAAATGTAGAAAAAACTCGAGACCTAGTCCAGCTTTGAACACCACACTGTATTAAGCCGCTACAGAAACTATCCTACTACAAGTTAACTTCGGACTGGAATGTAGTTGAGCCCTATCCAAGTCTCACTCTTATTAAGGTATATTCGCGTTCTTCACGCCTCTAGAACCACACCGGATTTTTCGCACTTGATTCCCTTAGCTGATCTCACCCACAACTAAGAGTTGCTACGACCCAAATTCAAAGGCTTATGAACAAATTTGTCTCCCACATATATGTCTATCTTTATTCGTTTTATTCCGTATTTTGATACAAAGATCAAGGTAAACAAGAACCAACTAATAATCCGGTCTTATACTCCCGAATAACAGCCTAGAAATATTAGTCACCTCACAATAACCTAACTGATTAACAGAAGAAGTTATTGCGGAATCACAAGAGTCTGAGACGAAGATGTTTTGTGATTACTTTTTATATCTTTCCTATCGGAGATAAATGTCGAGTAAATATTAGAAAAGATAAAACTCAATATGATAGAACAAGTAAGATCAGAATACATAACTACAGAGAAAATATTTAGATCTGGCTCCACGAATCCCAAATGACATCTTCAAGTCCTTAACCTAATAATAGTTTTTGGAAAACCAAAGTTAAAGGATAATTGACTCTAGTTTGAAACTAGGACACAAGAAAGTGTCGGGATTAGGTTTTCCAGTTGTTAAAGTTTTCCCTTATATAATTGTTAGAGCATAGCTCGGTTGAACACACCAAGCATTGGTATGTCAAGTTTGGTTGTCATATTTTAGTGAATCAAAACTCATCTAAGAGTCGCTTGACTATGTACTAGAGACAACTTTGTATAGGTTAGACTAGAAAGTCTAGGAATATGAGACACACAAGTATTACTCGAAGACCCGAAGAATGTGAAGAAGTAACGATCTACAACGACGACATCATCCTTCCTCTTAAGGTTAGTAATGTTGACTTGAACTTTTTCATTCCTAACGTATCTTTCAAGTCGTGTTATATTAAAACCATAACTGCGAATTTGTGAATAAATATTTTACTCTAGTATTGAGACATGATCATATGATCATGGTATCAAGGAATTATACCACAAAGTATAACACTTATCTTTTGAGCTTCGGAGATATGACATCGACATAATTGCATGAATTCTATTGTGATTATGTGTATGGGTAACGGTGAAGATTTCATCCTAGGAAATAATATTTTACATTTGTTTAAAGGAAGTATATTCATGAACTTGTTTTATGAATCGAAAGGGAAATCGCTAGGCTTATTGGTATTGTTATTCATTGCATATCTTTGGATTACCAATATGTGTGGGATGGTAGAAAAGATCATAACTTGTTATGTGACTTGGTATAACTAATCACAATGTATGACTTATGATTTGGTATGACTAGTTTTTTTTAATTAGTTTAATCGATCCTAAGTAATCACCTGAGTTGGTATGATCGATTTTTGTAATTAGTGTGACCGATCCTAGTAATTGGTGTGACCGATCACAAAATAGTTATGTAATCGATCCTTGTAATTGGTGTAACTGGTCCTAATAATTGGTGTAACTGATCCTAGTAATTGGTGTAACCGATCCTAGTGACTGGTGTGACCGATTACAAGCAATACCATGAGTATATGGTAACCGGTCCTAATAATTGACGTAACCGATCCTGGTAACTGATGTAACCGGTCCAGGTAACTTGTGTAACCGATCACAAGTATTCCATATTAAGGTATAACCGATCCTAGTGATTGGTAGAACCAATTGAACCCATGAGTGTGATTTGATATTTGATCAATCACATAGTTGTCTTGGAATACAGATGAACCAATTCTAAACTTGTTTGAAAGAGTGGTATAATCGATTCCAAAATTATAAATATGAAAGAGTATTTACAAAGAAAAGATGTCAACATACTTTGAACATGAACAGTAACTCTTATCTTTTATTGTTCAAAAATATTCCTTAATTACTCAAGGAGATCTCGGTCCGAAATAAATTAAGAATCTTTTAATAAGGTTGTTAGTTTTATATGCTTTAATTACTAGAAATTAAATGCATATCTCTAGAGAGAAAAATTAGTAATGTGCATTACTAATTATAGATTTTCTATTGAGAGATTTCGGAATATATTGGACAAAGCATTTCCTGGAATTATGAAAATTGATTGGGCATTTATTGCATATCTTGAGAATACTTTTGGTTTTGGAAATTCCTTGGTGTCCAAACATCCTTGGTCTATAAATACCTAAGTTTGCATTTCTAGCAAACTATTTATTTCTGGTGGAGCCATCAATCGGAGAGGAAAGTAACCTAATTAGGTGAAATCTCTTACGACCGCTCATTTAAAGACTTATGTGGATCAAGAAGATCTACGAGTACCGTTGGTGGGAAACTAGATAATTACAGTTTATTAGTTTTCGATTGATTTGATTGACTAACGGTTGTTGAACTTTGATTGCACCTAGTTTGTTTATTCTTAAGAATCTTTTCTTCTGATATAAGATTCACTCAAACTAGATCGAAGTATCGATGGGATCTTTAGAACTGTTGTAGATCTAAAGACATCTTGTGATAATCCATTGTTAAAAGACTCTGTTCTGTGCGTGATTGATCACAAGAGATTCAAGTGGTGTTGTGCAGGTTTTATTGAAGATTAAAGAAGATGAAGAAGATTTCTTATTGATTTCTCATATTTTTGTGTAGCACAAACCTTGATTGGCTGGGATCCAACTAGAATCGGATTTATTCGATTGATTAGTTGTGTGAGATCGGTAACACCTAATAGATCTCTTGAGATCTATTTTGATTGTTACAAATCTGAATCTTATTACTCAGGTAATAGAGATTGGATTGATCTAACCAGGTAAAGGAGTTTATTAGTTTAAATGGAAGAGCCTTTTCATATGACTTGAGATATCTTTATCTGGAAAGAATTAAGAGAGTTGTTACCAAACAAATTTGTTATTCCATTACTGTTTGGAATACAATTCAAAGGAATTGTTCCGGTGTGTGCACTTATTGAATGTCGGAAGCGCAGGGATACTGAAGAAACTAAGTGAACTAGGGTTAGTTGCTTGGTCTCAACTATACAAAGTTAGTTTAGATTTTGTATAACGGCTTAATTCTGAGAGTATTCAATTATAGATTAGGTCTCAGGGTTTTTCTGCATTTGCGGTTTCCTCATTAACAAAATCTTGTCGTGTCTTTTACTTTTCCAATTCTGCAATTATAATTAGAAGTAAAATACACAAATGTTAACTCTGCTTTACTTGATAGTGATCCTATAGAGTTTGGTTAAGTCTGAACCTATTATCAACTAATCACACTTTGATTGGTATTGTTTCGATCTCGTATCCATAGACAATCACACAAAGTGTGAATACCGATTTGTTGTTGAAAAAGCGGGGGTCTAACAGCCACACCCAATATTTCGAATTAGCAATCTGTACGGACAAACTCCAATATACTTTCTAGAGAATCAACTAGAAAGTTAGACTCAATCAATAGAAAAGTATATCAAAGAGTTAATATCTCTATATCTCGATTTAAATCTTACTCAAGCAAACTGCGAGTCTCAATTTAAATACAAGGGAGATAAACTTGGATGGTACCAAAGACCAATATCCAAGTGTCAATCAATTTAAATCAACAACCAAAAGGCCGAATATTCTAATTGATTGAACAACTCATAACCTGTATTATTTCAATTATATAACAAATATAATGCAGAAAATAAATAACACAGACACCAGATTAAACATACACTGTATTAAGCCGCTACAGACACTAGCCTACTCCAATCTAACTTCGGTCTGGACTGCAGTTGAACAACAATCAATCTCACACTGATCCAAGGTACAGTTATGCTCCTACGTCTCTGATCCCAGCAGGATACTACGTACTTGATTCCCTTAGTTGATCTCACCCACAACCAAGAGTTGCTACGACCCAAAGTCGAAGACTTTAATAAACAAATCTGTATCACAAATAAAAATCTACAGTAATAGATAAATCTGTCTCCCACGAATATACCTACAAGTTTTTGTTCCGTCTTTTGATAAATCAAGGTGAACAGGAACCAATCAATAAAACCATACTTATATTCCCGATGAACAACTAAGTTTTATCAATCACCTCACAATAGCCTTAATCGATGCAGCGAAAAAAAATATTGTGGAATCAAAAACGATGAGATGAAGTGTTTGTGACTACTTTTATATCTTGCCTATCCGAGATAGAAATCTCAAGCCAATTAATATAATTATACTCATACGATAGAAACATCAAGATCAGATCACACAACTACAAGAAAAGTAGTATCGGTCTGGCTTCACAATCCCAATGAAGTCTTTAAGTCATTAACCTGGTTTTAGAAGAAGAAAACCAAAGGTTAAAGGAGAAACGACTCTAGCTTAGCACAACTAGTATCACACAGAATGTGCGGGGATTAGGTTTCCCAGTTGCTAGAGTTTTCCCTTATATAGTCTTCAAATCAAGGTTTGCAATCAATGTTAGCTTACTAGCAAAGCATTCAATATTCACCGTTAGATGAAAATCTGATTAGATTCAAGCTAATATTTATCAACCGTTAGATCGAAAACATAGCTTGTTATACACACATGTAATGCACGTTTCTAGGCTTGTGTAACCATACCCAAACATGTACATTAGTTGGTTAAAAAAAGTTAACCAAATGAATAGCCATATGATAACTTTCATATCAACCATATTCTTCTTTACCATAACTAGTTCAAATGACTCAAATGAACTAGTTATAGAGTTATTCAATTGCAAGGAGATCTTATATACTACACAAGACACAATCGAAGCAAAAACTATGTGATTCACTCGAATCGATTCATGAACTATAAAGTCACAGTTTGCAATAGCATTCCTTAGTTTATTAAGACAAGTTCACAAACATCATTTTTAGACATAACCTACTCAAGTTCGTGGACCGAGTTCACGGACTTAGGTTCCTGGACGAAGTTCACAAACTCCAGCAGAAATTCTCGTGTTCGAGAACTACGTCAGTTCACAGACTGAAGTTCACGTACTGCTCTAGTTTCACTTGATCAACAAATTTTGCAAATTTTGGTTCAAGCAATAAGGACTTATACATATATGTGTTTCCACAACAATGCTTGTATCCTCTAATGGTTATAATGTCTAAATTCTCATTTCAATCACTGAAACATTCTCAGAGGGCGTTGTTAGAGCATTGCTTGGTCGAACTCGCATGCGTTGCTATCTCAAGCATGTTTGTCAATGTTAGTGATCAAAACTATAAAGTTTTGATCTCTAGTCTACTATAGCTAAGGTCTCGGACTAGGATAAAAAGTGTAATTGAGCTCAAGAACTCCATGGTGATCATCATACAAGACAAAGGACTACTCAAGGAACCAGTGGATCTTCATTGACTAAAAGGTATGTGGAGAATTTAACTTATCTATCACTCAAAAGTCTATCTACTCTATCTCCTATCTTGAGACAAAAGTCGTATTACTATATAGATTAAGATTATACACATGTGATATTTCGAGCTGAGTATATCTCGCTTATCTATTTCTCGAAATATATGTTGGTAAATCTTTCTATTTAGCCAATTTCATCTTTGCCTAGTGACAAAAGTCATGTTATGTTTCAATCATTTTGGAAATTGCTCTGACGAAAAATAGTTTGTGAATAACAACTATATAACGCCATCTGAGAATGTTTCAGTGATTGAAATGAGAGTTTAGACATTATAACCATTGGAGGATATAAGCATTGTTGTGGAAACACATATATGTATAAGTCCTTATTGCTTGAACCGAAGTTTGCGAACTTTGTTGATCAAGTGAAACCAAAGCATTATGTGAACCTAAGTCCGCGAACCCAGTCTGAGAATTGGCATAGTTCTCGAACCCGAGAATTTCTGCTAGAGTTTGTGAACTCCGTCCTGGAACATAAGTCTGCGGACCCATTCCGCGAACTAGAGTAGGTTATGTCCAAAAATGATGTTTTTGTGAACTTATTTTAATAAACTAAGGAATGCTATTGCAAACCGTGGCTTTATAGTTCATGAATAGATTCGAGCGAATCACATCGTTTTTGCTTCGATTGTGTCTTGTGTAGTACATGAGATTTCCTTGCCATTGAATAACTCTCTAACTAGTTCATTTGAGTCATTTGATCTAGTTATGGTGAAGAAAAATATGGTTGATATGAAAGTTATCATATGGCTAATCATTTGGTTAACTATGTTGAACTAACTAATGTACAAGATTGGGTACGGTTACAAAAGCCTAGAAACGTGCATTACATGTGTGTATAATATGCTATGTTTTCGATCTAACGGTTGATAATTATTAGCTTGAATCTAATCAGGTTTTCATCTAACGGTGAATTTTGAATGCTTTGTTAGTAAGCTAACATTGATTGCAAACCCCGATTTGAAGACTATATAAGGGAGAACTCTAGCAACTGGGAAACCTAATCCCCACACATTTTGTGTGATACTAGTTGTGCTAAGCTAGAGTCATTTCTCCTTTAACCTTCGGTTTTCTTCTTCTAAAACCAGGTTAATGACTTAAAGACTTCATTGGGATTGTGAACCCAGACCGATACTACTTTTCTTGTAGTTATGTGATCTGATATTGTTGTTTCTATCGTATGAGTACAATTGTAATAATTGTAGTCACAAACACTTATAAAAGTAGTCACAAACACTTCGTCTCATCGTTTGTGATTCCACAATATATTTTTTTTGATGCGTCGATTAAGACTATTGTGAGGTGATTAATAAAACTGAGTTGTTCTTCAGGAATATAAGTCTAGTTTTATTGATTTGTTCCTGTTCACCTTGATTTATCAAAAGATGGAACAAAAACTTGTAGGTATATTCATGGGAGACGGATTTATCTATTAATGTAGACTTTTCTGTGTGATAAAGATTTGTTTATTAAAGTCTTCGACTTTGGGTCGTAGCAACTCTTGGTTATGGGTGATATCAGCTAAGGGAATCAAGTATGTAGTATCCTGCTTGGATCAGAGACATAGGAGCATAACTGTACCTTTGATCAGTGTGAGATTGGTTGGGGTTCAACTACAGTCCAGACCGAAGTTAGCTTGGAGTAGGCTAGTGTCTGTAGCGGCTTAATACAGTGTATGTTTAATCTGGACTAGGTCCCGAGGTTTTTCTGCATTTGCGGTTTCCTCGTTAACAAAATTCTGGTGTCTGTGTTATTTATTTTCCGCATTATATTTTGTTATATAATTGAAATAATAAAGGTTATGCGTTGTTCAATCAATTAGAATATCTGACCTTTTGGTTGTTGATTTAAATTGATTGACACTTGGATATTGGTCTTTGGTACCATCCAAGTTATCTCTCTTTGATAAAGACTCGCAGATTGTATTTGCTTAAGTAAAGATCAAATTGAGAGATTAAGATAATAACTCCTTGAGATATTTTCTATTGATTGAGTCTAGTTGATTCTCTAGAAAGTAAATTGGAGTTGTCCATACAGATTTCTGATCGAAATATTGGGTGTGGTTGTTAGACCCCCGCTTTTTCAATTGGTATCAGAGCAGGCAAACACGTTCAAGACCTTACAAGTCTGTGTTTGTAGCGATCTGACTCTATGGACAAGAGTAGTATCTCTGATAAACGTGTCACCAGAAATAAAAGCTCTGTCTCACCTATATCTATTAAAGAGAAAGATTCTTTAATCTCAAACATAAATGAACCTTGTTTTCAAAATAGACAGTCAGATTCTGACATGTGTTGTCCCGATTATTTTTCAAAATACTTTATTTCTCAAAATAAATGGGAAACAGCTGAAGGGAATGATTTGATTCTAAATCTTATTAGAATCCATGTTCATAGACTCAATCGGATGAAACAACATGTCAGTATTATTCTTGGTATGATAAGAGACTGCAAATCCAAAGAAAATATTGAAGATCATTCTTCGTGTATGACTCTTGAGGCAAGCCTTAGAAAGGATGCATTGGAGATAGAACATCACTTGAGTAAACTCTCTATTCAAGGATACTCTAAGCAGTCCAATATACCAATTACTTCTACTACAACTGAAAATTTTCCAACACTAGAAGTAAAATCGGAGTCCCTTCCAATCAAGAAAGATGTGTTAGTATCCTCTAATCAAGGAAATTCCACACCACATGGAAGGAAGAAATCTCCTGAAGGGAATGTTAAGACTAAACTGCCTAATCACTCATGTGATCAGAAAGTATATCTCTTTTGCGAAGAAAAATGTTCTGTTATACAAAAAGGAAACTCTAGGTTGAAGAAAAGTTCTCTTGTTCAATTTCAACACACCTTAGACTTAATCCTCAAAGATGTAACTGACATTCGTATGTCGAAACCCATTGGTTTTCGTACTTAACCTATGTATGTTACCGGGAAGGTTAGTTCAATGAGTTCATCAAATGTTCAAAAGCATAACAGAAGTCTTAATAAAAATCGCCTAAGGAAAGACCGAGCTGTTATTTCTGAAAACAACGTGTCCCTTGATTTGAAAGAAATTCAGGAGAAAGAAAGAAAAATGATGATATGAGAAATAACCTAATAAAGATAATTCAAGGGTACAAAGAAATTGTCAACATGTTGTCATCCACCTCAAGCCAAGACTCTTCTGGTAAGAACTCAAACTATGTCTCATATTTTGATGACAGTAAGTTTTATGATAATTTTTCAAATCAAAAGGGATCCCTCTCAAAATTCAGGAGGAAAAAGAGACTTGATCATAAACACAGTTCCTTGGATGAGCTCAAAGATCATACTTGTGCTAATTAATCACAAGGGTTAGGAATTTTCTCATAAAAATCCTATTGGGAAAGATATGTAAAAGTTAGGTGTACTTTGGCAATTTGAGTTTCACCTAGTTGAGCTATTTTCTTATCGTCTATATCTAAACTAGTGCTAGCATACAATATTTCCCAAAAAGTATTTGCAATGTCTTTTATTGTTTCCCTGTTTATTTGTCTTGTGGGGTGTACTTTATTCGAATGTGTACATGAGTTACCATCTCGAGTCAACAGCTTGAAAACCCTAAAAATATTCCTTCCTGAAAACTTTTAAATAGCTGACCTATTGAGTTACATAGTCACATACGTATACTCTAGGTTATCTTATGGTTTGTCAAGAATGTCCTCTTCTTCATCTCTCTATGGTGTTTTTACTGAAGATTTTCTTGAGAAAGGTTTTGGTTTTGAATCAAAAGGAAGGAAGAAAAGAACTATTGTAGAATATTATGCACCTAATGCCTCATGCTACTATGCCTACTCATATCAAGATGTTGAGAATGAGGATATGGTCTCTGCTAAAGTGGTTCATGACTTTCTTAAATACTTTGAGAAAGTGAAACTGTAACTTGTTGATACAATGAAGGATCTTGATGTGGTTAGAAGTGAGTTGAAAAAGGTTTCTGTTGACCTTGGTCTCATGAAGTCACATGTTAGAGAACTTATCAATAAGGATATATTCTAAAAAAATGCAGTTGATAATATGAATCACAAGCTCAAAGGTCTTGAAACTCGTGATGCTGTCAAACGTGAACTTTAGCTTATGATCGGTTTTTCGAAGATATGTTTGAGTTTATTTGTCTAGTAAATCTTCTATTTTTCTTATATTGTTTAGAAGAATAACTAGTATTTGGAATAGCCATTATTTTGATTACACATAGCTATGTCCAAAGTTTTCATCTTCTTGTTTTTAGATTTATTGGTTTAAATTCTAAACTTGTTTGGAAGATGATTTTTTTTTTGCAGTATTAATCTTTTTGATTTTATATATTGCAATATTGTTATGGGATATGTGTGTTTACGTCCGTGAACTTGATTGTCCCATACTTTGTCAAAAGTAAAGTCGTTCGTGAATTGATATGCAAGTATTGATAAAAGAATGAATAGACTTTTGACAAACACAAAAGTTATGCCTATATTGTCAATTTTTGATGAAAGATAGGTTAAAATATTTTGTGATTCAAGGATTATGTCTATTGTGTGTCATTGTGCAAATGGTGATGGAAACATAGAATGAATCCTTGTGTATTCCACAGTAATTGATCTTCCCTGATCCATATTTTGTGTATTACTGTGAGACTCCATATTGTGTCTTATGTCGAGCACTATACAACCAAGTATATTATTTTTGTGATTAGCTTAGTTGTGTTCCGTAAGGTACTTTACGTCGAGTATATTGAACTAAATTAATCATATTGTGTGGTTTTTTAGTTATGACTCCGTAAGTTTTTCTTATGTTTGAGCACTTTTGACTGGGTTGGTTGTTTTCATGATTAACTTAGTCATCGCTCCATAGATTTTCTTATGTGAGTATAAACGATTAAATTGATTACTTTTGTGATTAGTTTAATTTTATATTCCGGTTAGATGAATTATCCTGGAGAGGTTGGGGTATACCCAAATTAATTGGGGTATACCCATATTTATGTGGACATGTGCCCTTACTAAGGGGAGGCCAAATATGGGTGCAATTACTTTAGTACCCCTAGCTCTTTATAATTCTAATTACCCTAAATCAGTTTTATTATTTTCATTTCATCTTCCTTCTTATCTTATTCTTCTCCTCCATAACCATATCGGGTCCTCCATCCCCTACCACCGAAACTCGTTGATTAATTCGTTAATATCGTCGATTCGAAAACTCTGATTGGTCTTCATCAATGGATCCTCCAAGACCCAGGGCAAGTCATATGAAAGACGTTAATCGAAAACCCAATCAATACAACCCTGGAATTGCAAAACTAGTTCAACATAAAGTGAAGAAAAAAACGGTTTCTGAAGAAGAAATTGAACCCGCTTAAAACGAAGAAATGATGCGATTAAGAAAGTAAGGGCCTACTTAAACTCACTCAAGTACTTTAATTTCATGTTTGCATGTCAAATTAGGTCAGAAAAATCGATTCTTTGATTTTCAGTTATTTCCGCCGGCAAGGTATTTTGTTATCGACCCTATCGGTTTTTCATAGTTAGGGTTTTGCCGGCACACTCTTAGGTTGAATATCGTGCCGGCTGGTCAATACCTGTAACTGGTAGTTGCAGTGTCGGCAGGTTATTCAACCTCAGACCCTACCGACGTCATTTTTTTTTTAGCCGGGTTGGTTATAAAACTTTTCCTTGCCGTCTGTATTTCAAGTTTTGTGTCTCCTGATGCCTTGAAATTTAAAACCGGTATGCTATTTGGATAAGACCATGCCGGTGTCCTTTTAGCCGGCAATGTATGGGTAAAGGAACTTGCCGACTGGTTTTCTGAAAAATCCAATTATCTATTGATGGTTTTAGAAGTTTTTGTATAGGTTTTGTGGGTAGACCTCTGTGTAAACCCTCACGAGACTATAACTCGTCCACTAGGGTCGCCTAGGGGTTCAAAGGATTGATGCACATGCTAAGTGCATTCGTTTTTCCGTCGACAAGGAATTAGGTTTTATGTTTCAATCAATGTAGTAACCAAAATTGCATGAATAAAGTGAATTACATCTTCCCATATTCTGTTTTCTGTTTGGTATAAGTACAGGTCGGCATGGTCAGAAATCCTTAACATGCCTGCTACAGGTCAGCTAGCAGTGTTATTAATTATGTGCATGCCATCTATATTATAGCCGGGATGGTAGGGAATATTTACATGCCGACCGTTAGATTGCTGGCCCAAGATAGTCGGCATATTCTTCATTCAAAGATCCTTCCGGCTAAAAAATGGTCGGCGTTTTCTTCATCCAAGGACCATGCCGGCTAAAATTGGTCGGCATCTTATTCAAGCGAAGACCATGCTGGCCATATATAGCCGACACCATATTCAAACGTATACCTTGCCGACCATTGACATTTTTGAAAACCAAATTTATTGATCGAAATCGAACTCATAAGATGGATTAAAGGTTTAATCTACTAAATTTTCATTTTCAAAATTTTAATCTAAACTCAATTAATTAAGCTAATCAGATTTTTTTAGTGTTAATTAAATAAGGGCATATTAGCCATTTTAAAAATATATGGTTAAGGGGTGACCTCTTTTACTTCAAAATGACCTTATTTTGTCTCATTTGGTATACCCCAATTAATCTGGGTATACCCCAATCAAGCCAGGTTAATTATGGGTTATGTTGTGATTAATCTAATGGAGTTATTAATTCTCCATAAGTTTACTTGTGTTGAGCATATTTAGTCAAATTAATCATGGTTCGCTTACGGTTAAATTGATTAAATATTTCTTTTTGGATTTCAAATTCATACTTGTATGATATTTGTTGAGTCCAAAGAAATCCTTCTTTTCTCTTTTGAAATTAAGGTCGCTCTTGTTGTTCTCTCGGGAATGACATTTTATGGGGGGGGGGGGGAATTCTTTTTGAACTTGTGCTTAATTGCCAAATCTTTGTGGGGAGTGCGGTCGTGGAATATTATAGGGGTTATCTTGTATCTTTATAAACTCCTTGATGAATGCATGTATCTTCGGCTATATGATGGCATCTAAACAAGATGATATACATTTACCTTTGGTCATGAAATGTCTCTTACGGAAATTTCATTAGGATCTCGTTCTTGTACCTTAGCTAATTTTATTGACAAAAAGGGGGAGAATTAATATGTAGTTCACACTACATGTACATATGGTTTTCGGACCATTATGTAAGGAGGAGTGGTTTCCATGTGAGATGGAGTATTGACTAAGGGGGAGTGAAGTATCACCATAGTATTGTTATTAAAGTTGTGATGCAATTGGACTTTGATACTGTGTAATGATACTATGACACTGTATAACAATTATTGAGAACTCTTGTTTTCTCGTTGTTATAGCAATGGATTTTCAACAACGATGATGCTAAACTTACAACCTTTGGGATCATTGGACTACTTGGAAGTGACGAAGATTTCGAGTAATGTTGAAGATTAGACATGTGGAATGGGATCTAGAAAGTTTATTTATATATTTTTTGTATTCCATTTGTATTAATAGTTTTGCCACTAAAATTGACAAAGGGGATATTGTTAGAGCATTGCTCGGTCGAACTCGCATGCGTTGCTATCTCAAGCATGTTGTCAATATTATTGATCAAAACTATAAAGTCTTGATTTCTAGTCTACTATAGCTAAGGTCTCGGACTAGGATAGAAAGTGTAGTTGAGCTCAAAAACTCCATGGAGATCATCATACAAGATGAAATACTACTCAAGGAACCAGTGGATCTTCATCGACTAAAAGGTATGTGGAGACTTGAACTTATCTATCACTCAAAAGTCTATCTGCTCTATCTTTTATCTTGATGCAAAAGTCGTATTTCTATATAGACTAAGATTATACACATGTGATATTTGGAGCTGAGTATATCTCACTTTTCTATTTATCGAAATATGTGTTGGTAAAGATTTCGCTTTAGACAAGTTCATCTTTGCCTAGTGACGAAAGTCATGTTATGTTCAATCATTTTGGAAATTGCTCTGACGAAAAATAGTTTGTGAATAACAACTATATAACGCTCTCTGATAATGTTTCAATGATTGAAATGAAAGTTTAGACATTATAACCATTGGGGGATATAAGCATTATTTTGGAAACACATATATGTATAAGTCCTTGTTGCTTGAACGGAAGTTTGCGAACTTTGTTGATCAAGTGAAACCGGAGCAGTACGTGAACTTCAGTCCGCGAACTGGCGTAGTTCTCGAACCCGATAATTTCTGCTGGAGTTTGTGAGCTCCGTCCGCGAACTTAAGTACGCGAACCGAGTCCGCGAACTTGAGTAGGTTATGTCTAAAAACGATGTTTGTGAACTTATCTTAATAAACTAAGGAATGCTATTGAAAACCGTGGCTTTATAGTTCATTAATCGATTCAAGTAAATCAAATCGTTTTTGCTTCGATTGTGTCTTGTTTAGTACATGAGATTTTTTTGCAACGAACAACTCTCTAACTTGTTCATTTGAGTCATTTGAACTAGTTATGGTGAAGAAGAATATGGTTGAAATGAAAGTTATCATATGGCTAATCATTTGGTTAACTATGTTGAACCAACTAATGTACAAGTTTGGGTACAATTACACAAGCCTAGAAACGTGCATTACATGTGTGTATAACAAGCAATGTTTTCGATATAACGGTTGATAAATATTAGCTTGAATCTAATCAGGTTTTCATCTAACGGTGAATTTTGAATGCTTTGTTAGTAAGCTAACATTGATTGCAAAACCTGATTTGAAGACTATATAAGGGAAAACTCTAGCAACTGGGAAACCTAATCCCTACACATTTTGTGTGATACTAGTTGTGCTAAGCTAGAGTCGCTTCTCCTTTAACCTTTATTTTTCTTCTTCTAAAACCAGGTTAATGACTTAAAGACTTCATTGGGATTGTAAAGCCAGATCGATACTACTTTTCTTGTAGTTGTGTGATCTAATCTTGTTGTTTCTATCATACGAGTACAATTGTATTAACTGGCTTGAGATTTCTATCTCCGATAGGCAAGATATAAAGGTAGTCACAAACACTTCGTCTCATCGTTTGTGATTCCTCAATATCTTTTTTCGTTGCGTCGATTAATACTATTGTGAGGTGATTAATAAAATTGAGTTGTTCTTTGGGAATATAAGTCTGGTTTTATGATTGGTTCTTGTTCACCTTGATTTATCAAAAGACGGAACAAAAACTTATAGGTATATTCGTGGGAGACGGATTTATCTATTATTGTATACTTTTTTGTGTGATACAGATTTGTTTATTAAAGTTTTCGACTTTGGGTCGTAGCAACTCTTGGTTGTGGGTGAGATCAACTAAGGGAATCAAGTACGTAGTATCCTGCTGGGATCAGAAACATATGAGCATAAATGTACCTTGGATCAGTGTGAGATTGGTTGGGGTTCGACTATAGTCCATACCGAAGTAAGCTTGGAGTAGGCTAGTGTCTGTAACAACTTAATACAATGTATGTTTAATATGGACTAGGTCCCGGGGTTATTCTGCATTTGCGGTTTCCTTGTCAACAAAATTCTGCTGTCTGTGTTATTTTTTCTGTATTATATTTTTTTATATAATTGAAATAATACAGGTTCTGCGTTGTTCAATCAATTAGAATATCCAACCTTTTGGTTGTTGATTTAAATTGATTGACACTTGGATATTAGTCTTTGGTACCATCCAAGTTATCTCTCATTGATAAAGATTCACAAATTATATTTGCTTGAGTAAATATCAAATTGAGAGATTGATATTAGAGCATTGCTCGGTCAAACTCGCATGCGTGGCTATCTCAAGCATGTTTGTCAATATTAGTGATCAAAACTATAAAGTCTTTGATTTCTAGTCTACTATAGCTAAGGTCTCGGACTAGGATAGAAAGTGTAGTTGAGCTCAAGAACTCCATGGCGATCATCATACAAGACGAAGGATTACTCAAGGAACCAGTGGATCTTCATCGACTAAAAGGTTTGTAGAGACTTGAACTTATCTATCACTCAAAAGTCTATCTATTCTATCTCCTATCTTGAGACATATGTCGTATTACTATATAGACAAAGAATATACACATATTGAAAATGCGGGGGTCTAACAACCTCACCCAATATTTTGATTAGAAATTTGTATGGACAACTCCGAGTTGTTTTCTAGAGAATCAACTAGACTATTAGACTCAATCAATAGAAAATACTCAAGGAGTTATTATCTCAATCTCTCGATTTGCTTTACTCAAGCAAATATGATTCGCGAGTCTAATCAAAGAGAGATAACTTGGATGGTGCCAAAGACCAATATCCAAGTGTCAATCGATTTAAATCAACAACCAATAAGGTCGGATATTCTAATCGATTAGATCAGCGCACAAACTGTATTATTTCAATTATATAAAAATATAATGCGGAAAAGAAATAACACAGACACCTGAATTTTGTTAACGAGGAAACCGCAAATGCAGAAAAACCCCGGGACCTAGTCCAGATTAAACATACATTTTATTAAACCGCTACAGATTCTAGCCTACTCCAAATTAACTTCGGTCTGAACTGTAGTTGAACCCCAATCAATCTCACACTGATCCAAGGTGCAGTTATGCTCATACGCCTCTGATCCCAGCAGGATACTGCGCACTTGATTCCCTTAGCTGATCTCACCCACAACCAAGAGTTGATACGACTCAAAGTCGAAGACTTTAATAAACAAATCTGTCTCACACAGAAAAGCCTACATGTAATAGATAAATTCATCTCCCACGAATAAACCTACAAGTTATGTTCCATATTTTGATAAATCAAGGTGAACATGAACCAATCGATAAAACTAGACTTATATTCCCGAAGAACAACTCAATTTCATCAATCACCTCACAATAAACTTAATCGACGCAGCGAAGAAGATTATTGAGGAATCACAAACAATAAGACGAAGATGTTTGTGACTACTTTTATCTTGCATATCGGAGATAGAAATCTCAATCCAATTATTACAATTGTACTCGTATGATAGAAACAACAAGATCATATCACACAACTACAAGAAAAGTAACATCGGTCTGGTTTCACAATCCCAATGAAGTCTTTATGTCGTTAACATGGTTTTAGGAAAAGAAAACCAAAGGTTAAAGGAGAATCGACTCTATCTTTATCAAACTAGTATCACACAGACCGCGTGGGGATTAGGTTTCCCAGTTGCTAGAGTTCTCCCTTATATAGTCTTTAAAATTAGGGTTTGTATTCAATGTTAGCTTGCTAACAAAGCATTCAATATTCACCGTTAGATGAAAACTTGATTAGATACAAGCTAATATCTCTCAACATTTAGATCGAAAACTTAGCCTGCCATACACACATGTACTAGACGTTTTGAATTTGTGTAATCGTACCCAAACGTGTATAATGGTTGGTTCAATATTAGTCAACCAAATGGTTAGCCAAATGATAACTTTCATATTAACCATATTCTTCTTCACCATAACTAGTCCAAATGACTCAAATGAACTAGTTAGAGAGTTGTTCAATTACTATAAGTTCTCAATTATTACAAGAGACACAATTGAATCAAAAACGATGTGATTCACTCGAATTATTTCAGGAACTATAAAGCCACGGTTTTCAAAAGCATTCCTTAGTAATTTAAGATAAGTTCACGAACAACATTTCCAGACTTTACATGTTAAGTTCGCAGACTCAAGCTGACCGGTTGAAGTTAATAAACTCCAGCATAATTTCTCGGGATGAGAACTTCCGTCAGTTCGCGGACTGGGTTTGCGGACTGCACCTTAGCTTCAACTTCAGCAGATATTCTCGGGTTCGAGAACTTACGCCATTTCGCGGACTGAGTTGCTGCTCACCTTCCGGTTCCACTTGATCAACAAAGTTCGCAAACTTCGGTTCAAGTGTTAAGGACTTATACATATATGTGTTGCCACAACAATGTTTATATCCCACAATGGTTATATAGTCTAAACTCTCATTTCGATCATTGAAACATTCTTAGAGGGCATTATATAGTTGTTATTCACAAACTATTTTTCGTCAGTGCGATTTCCAAAGTGATTGAAACATAACATGACTTTCGTCACTAGGCAAATATGAACTTGGCTAAAGCGTAAGCTTTACCAACACCCGTTTTGAGAAATAGATAAGCGAGATATACTCATCTCGAAATGTCACATGTGCATATTCTTTGTTTATATAGTAAAATGACTTTTGTCTCAAGATATGAGATAGATTAGATAGACTTTTGAGTGATAGATAAGTTCAAGTCTCCACATACCTTTTAGTCGATGAAGATCCACTGGTTCCTTGAGTAGTCCTTCGTCTTGTATGATGATCGCCATGGAGTTCTTGAGCTCAACTATACTTTCTATCCTAGTCCGAGACATTAGCTATAGTAGACTAGAAATCAAGACTTTATAGTTTTGATCACTAAGATTGACAAACATGCTTGAGATAGCAACGCATGCGAGTTTGACCGAGCAGTGCTCTAACAATCTCCCCCTTTGTCAATTTTAGTGGAAAAACTATTAATACATATGGAATAAAAAAATTATATAAATAAACTTTATAGCTCCTATTCCACATGCCTAATCTTCAACAATACTCGAAATCTTCGTCATTTCCAAGTAGTCCAATGATCCCAAAGGTTGTCAGTTTAGCATCATCGTTGTTGAATATCCGTAGATATAACAATGAGAAAAGCATTGGTTCTCAATCATTGTTATACAATGTCATAATGTTATTACACATCGTCAAAGTCCAATTGTATCACAACTTCAACAACAATACTATGGTGATACTTCACTCCCCCTTAGTTAATACTCCATCTCACATGGAAACCACTCCCCCTTATATAATGATCCGAAAACCATATGTATTTGTAGTATGAACTACAATTAATTCTCCCCCTTTTTGTCAATAAAATTGGCAAAGGTACAAGAACGGGATCCTAATGAAATTTCTGTAATAGACATTTCATGACCAAAGGTAAATGTTTTATCATCTTGTTTAGATGCAATCATAAAGCCGAGGCTAAATGCATTCATCAAGGAGTTTATAAAGATACAAGATAACCTCTAAAAATTCCACAGCCGCACTCCCCACAAAGATTTGTAAATTAAGCGCAAGTTCAAAAGAACTCTCCCCAATAATATGTCATTCCCAAGGGAACAACAAGAGCGACCTTAATTTCAAGAGAAAATAAGGATTTCTTTAGACTCAACAAATTGCATACAAGTATGAATTTGGAATCCAAAATATTCAATCATATTAACCAAAGTGAACCAAGATTAATTTGACTAAATATGCTCAACACAAGTAAACTTATGGAGACTTAATTCATCAATTAGATTATTCACAAGAGAACCCATAAATACTCTAACCGGATTACACAATTAAACTAATCACAAAGTAATCAATTCAATTGTCCACACTCGTCATGAGAAAAATCTATGGAGTGCTAACTAAATAATCACACAAGATGATTGATTTAGTTCTTTTGGGCTCAACATAAGGGATTATGGAACCTTGACTAAGATTATCATAGGAAATGACAACCTTAACCATACATGTACTCAACATGAGAGAACTCATGGAATACAAAATAAATAACCACACAAGTTGATTACTTTAGGTCTTAATGCTTAACATTTTGCATCTTTATGGAACAACCAACCATGCCAATAAGAAATCAACTTAGTCGTATCGTGCTCAACATAAGATACAAGATGGAACCTTCATGGTAATACATAATAATATGGAACAATTAAGCTCTATACCATGGATTACAAAACAAGGACCTATTCTATTTTTTACATCACAAGGTGACACAATAGACTTTATCCTTGAATCACAAAATATTTTAACCTATCTTACATCAACAATTGACAATATAGGCTTAACTTTTGTGTTTTGCCAAAAGTCCATTCATTACTTTATCAATATTTGCATACCAATATGTGAACGACTTTACTTTTGACAAAATATGGGACAATCAAGTTCACGGACGTAAACACACATATCCCATCAAAATATTGCAATATATAAAACCATAATTATTAATACTGCAACCATCATCTTCCAAACAAATTTAGAATTTAAACAAATAAATCTAAAAACAAGAAGATGAAATCATTGGATATAACTATGTGTAATCACAATCATTGCTATTCCAAAACACTAGTTATTCTTCTAAACAAAATAGAAAGCATAAAAGATTTCTTATCAGAAGACTTACTAGTTGTCGTAGATCTTTCTAAGAGCATCTACTGAGAATTCCTTCTCATTATTGAAAAACCCATTGATTATGGGATCGTTCAATTCCTCCAAATCTTCTCCATTACATGCATACTTCACTTTCTTCACCCTTGAGGAAGAAATCCCTTTATACAGATACACGTTAGCTGCTTCAACTGTATGCTTGCTTGTGATGCTTCTGGTTACAGGTGCCATAATGCTGTATCTTTTCAGGGAAGGAGGAAGTCTACCAAGATTTAAATAAATATATGAACAAGAAACCCTAGAAGAATAAGTCTTCTGCAGATTAATGAACCATTGTCTATATTGTTAGAAGAATATTTTCTTTACAAAAATAGACACAGGACTTGAGTCACGCAGAAAAACACAGAGAGCCTCACTTTCTCAAGTTAAATTAGAGGATGCGAACATCCTTGATGTTAGATAGAGACGTTATGAGCCAAACGCTCTCCTTGCTTATGACATAATGATTTTTCAAGGTTTTTGTGTAAGCAAGTTTCCTACCTCTTCTGATTCTGGAAGTATTATTTTTAGGAGGGTTGTGCAGATTATCCAGATTCATCTTTTTCATGTTCTTCTGTAGTTTGGAAATTCTTTCAATGTTACTCTTGAATCTCCAACACGTACTTTGAACATGCCTTGTATTTCCACAAAACAAACAACCAAAGGCTTCTCTGTTTTGTTGAGGTATCTTCTGCTTAACATGGCTGCCAGTGTTTATTTTTCCCTGATCAATAGAAGCAACCGGATTGTCAACATCTGCACACTTGCTTTTGTATCCTAAACCACTAGTGTTTCCAAAGGACTTCTGACCAAATAACATTGCTGAAATTTTGTCAGAGCTACCAGACAATCTTTGTAGATCATCCTTAAGAGTGTTGATCTCTTTTTCCTTTAGAACAATGGTTCTGGTGAATTTATCATTAAGAAAATCTATCTCAAGATTTTTCACCTGGATTAATGATTCTAGTTTCTTCGAAGAAGCTTTTAATTGAAGATTTTCTTGAAGGACCTCTTTATTCAAGAAATTGAAACCCTCTATGTCTGTCTTATATTATGAATCAGAACTTGAGAATATAGATGTTTCTGCTGTAAAAGCTGAGACCTCTTCACATCTATTAAACGTATTTAACCCGTTGACACTTAAAGTTTTTCTTTCATAGAATCATTAGCAGACAAAGGAAATTTATCACGTCTAATGCTTCTCTTTATAATTTTTTTGATCTTTTCTGTAATCAATGGTCTTTTGAACCAGGCTTTATCCGTACAACATTCATCACCCTATGAAATAAAGTGTTCACTTGTGTCTGACACACCATTGAATGCAACGTTCTGAACAGAATTTCGATCAGGAATTCTTATATTTCTGAATAATAAATTTTCAGAAAGAGTATTGAGGTTATTTCCTCCGTCGATGGTACATTTCTTAGAAACATGTTTGTTGGATTCAAAAATAGTTTCTAAGATATCCCAAGCATCTTTATACTTAGTGCAAGAAGATACATAGTGTTGAAGATCTGAGGTAATGGCATGTCTGATAGCATCTAACCCTTCAGAATTTCGATTTGTAGCAACAGTTTCTTCTGGATCATAACTATCAACATCCTTGAAGATAAATACATCATCTTCTGTATTACCTGGAGGATCATAGCCATTAATAACATGTACCCATATTTGAAAATCACGAGCTTGATGATATGTGCTCATAGCAACTTTCCACCATGGGTAGTTTGAACTATCGAAGACTGGTGGTAAGTTAGTTGAGATAGCACATCTGTCCATAGAGTCAGATCGCTACAAATACAGACTTGTGAGGTCTTTAACGTGTTTGCCAGCTCTGATACCAATTGAAAATACGGGGTTCTAATAACCTCACCCAATATTTCGATTAGCAATCTGTATGGACATCTCCGAGTTATTTTCTAGAGAATCAACTAGACAGTTAGACTCAATCAATAGAAAATACTCAAAGAGTTATTATCTCAATCTCTCGATTTGATTTACTCAAGCAAATATGATTCGCGAGTCTAATCAAAGAGAGATAACTTGGATGGTACCAAAGACCAATATCCAAGTGTCAATCGATTTAAATCAACAACCAATAAGGTCGGATATTCCAATCGATTGAATTAACGCACAACTTGTATTATTTCAATTGTATAAAAATATAATACGGAAAAGAAATAACACAGACACTAGAATTTTGTTAAGGAGGAAACCTCAAATGCAGAAAAACCCCGGGACCTAGTCCAGATTAAACATCCTCTGTATTAAGCCGCTACAGACACTAGCCTACTCCAAATTAACTTCGGTCTGGACTGTAGTTGAACCCCAACCAATCTCACACTGATCCAAGGTACAGTTATGCTCCTATGTCTCTGATCCCAACAGGATACTGCGCACATGATTCCCTTAGCAGATCTCACCCACAACCAAGAGTTGCTATGAACCAAAGTTGAAGACTTTAATAAACAAATCTGTCTCAAACAGAAAAGTCTACATATAATAGATAAATTCGTCTCCTACGAATAAACATATAAGTTTTGTTCTGTCTTTTGATAAATCAAGGTGAACATTAACCAATCGATAAAACCATACTTATATTCCCGAAGAGCATCTCAGTTTCATCAATCACCTCACAATAAACTTAATTGACGCAGCGAAGAAGATTATTGAGGAATCACAAACAATGAGACGAAGATATTTGTGACTACATTTATCTTGCCTATCGGAGATAGAAATCTCAAGCCAATTATTATAATTGTACTCGTACGATAGAAACAGCAAGATCAGATCACACAACTTCAAGAAAAGTAGTGTTGGTCTAGCTTCACAATCCCAATGAAGTCTTTAAGTCGTTAAACTGGTTTTAGAAGAAGAAAACCAAAGGTTAAAGGATAATCAACTCTAGCTTTAGCAAACTAGTATCACACAGAATGTGTGGGGATTAGGTTTCCTAGTTGCTAGAGTTCTCCCTTGTATAGTCTTTCAAATCAGGGTTTGCAATCAATGTTAACTTGCAAACAAGGCATTAAATATTCACCGTTAGAAGAAAACCTGATTAGATACAATCAAATATCTCTCAACCGTTAGATCGAAAACTTAGCTTTCCATACACACATGTACTTGACATTTTGAGTTCGTGTAACTGTACCCAAATGTGTACAATGGTTGGTTCAATATTAGTCAACCAAATGGTTAGCAAAATGATAACTTTCATATCAACCATATTCTTCTTCACCATAACTAGTCCAAATGACTCAAATGAACTAGTTAGAGAGTTGTTCAATTGCTATGAGATCTCAAGTATTACAAGAGACACAATTAAATCAAAAACTATGTGATTCACTCGAATCATTTCATGAACTATAAACTCACGGTTTGTAAAAGCATTCCTTAGTAATTTAATATAAGTTCACGAACAACGTTTTCAGACAAGTTCGCGGACGAAAGCTAACCGGTTGAAGTTAATAAACTCCAGTAGAATTTCTCCGTATGAGAACTTCCGTCAGTTCGCAGACTGGGTTCGTGGACTGCACCTGAGCTTCAACTTTAGCAGATATTCTCGGGTTCGAGAACTTACGCCAGTTCGCGGACTGAGTAGCTTCTCACATTCCGGTTCCACTTGATCAACAAAGTTTGCAAACTTCTGTTCAAGTGTTAAGGACTTATACATATATGTGTTACCACAACAATGTTTATATCCGAAAATGGTTATATAGTATAAACTCTCATTTCAATCATTGAAACATTCTCAGATGGCGTTATATAGTTGTTATTCACAAACTATTTTTCGTCAGAGCGATTTCCAAAGTGATTGAAACATAACATGACTTTCGTCACTAGGAAAAGATGAACTTGGCTAAAGCGAAAGCTTTACCAACACCCATTTTGAGAAATAGATAAGCGAGATATACTCAGCTCGAAATGTCACATGTGCATATTCTTAATTTATATAGTAAAATGACTTTTGTCTCAAGATAGGAGATAGAGTAGTTAGATTTTGGGTGATAGATAAGTTCAAGTCTCCATATACCTTTTAGTCGATGAAAATCCACTGGTTCCTTGAGTAGTCCTTCGTCTTGTATGATAATCGCCATGGATTTCTTGAGCTCAACTACACTTTTTATCCTAGTCCAAGACCTTAGCTATAGTAGACTAGAAATCAAGACTTTATAGTTTTGATCACTAAGATTGACAAACATGCTTGAGATAGCAACGCATGTGAGTTTGACCGAGCAGTGATCTAACACATATGATATTTCGAGCTGAGTATATCTCACTTATCTATTTCTCGAAATATGTGTTGGTAAAGCATTCATTTTAGCCAAGTTCATCTTTACCTACTGACGAAAGTCATGTTATGTTTCAATCTTTTTGGAAATTGCTCTGACGAAAAATAGTTTGTGAATAACAACTATATAACGCCCTCTGAGAAAATTTCAATGATTGAAATGAGAGTTTAGACAATATAACCATTGGAGGATATAAGCATTATTGTGGCAACACATATATGTATAAGTCCTTAGTGCTTGAACCGAAGTTTGCGAACTTTGTTGATCAAGTGAAACCGGAGAAGTGCGTGAGATTCAATCCGCGAACCCAGTATGCGAACTGGGGGAAGTACTCGACCGAGAATTTCAGCTGGAGTTTGTGAACTCTATCCGGGAACTTAAGTCCGCGAACTTGAGTAGGTTATGTCTAAAAACGATGTTTGTGAACTTATCTTAATAAACTAAGGAATGATATTGCAAACCGTGGCTTTATAGTTCATGAATCGATTCGAGTGAATCACATCGTTTTTGTTTCAATTGTGTCTTGTGTAATACATAAAGATCTAAACAATTGAACATCTCTATAACTAGTTCATTTGAGTCATTTGGACTAGTTATGGTGAAGAAGAATATGGTTGATATGAAAGTAATCATTTGGCTAACCATTTGGTTAACTAGTGTTGAACCAACTAATGTACAAGTTTGGGTACGGTTTTCACAAGCCTACAAACGTACAGTACATGTGTATATAACAAGCTATGTTTTCGATCTAACGGTTGATAAATATTAGCTTGTATCTAATCAGGTTTTTATCTAACGGTGAATATTGAATGCTTTGTTACTAAGCTAACATTGATTGCATACCCTGATTTGAAAGACTATATAAGAGAGAACTCTAGCAACTGGGAAACCTAATCCCCACACATTCTGTGTGATACTAGTTTGCTAAGCTAGAGTCGATTTTCCTTTAACCTTTGGTTTTCTTCTTTTAAAACCAGGTTAAACACTTAAAGACTTCATTGGTATTGTGAAGCCAAGTCGATACTACTTTTATCGTAGTTGTATGGTCTAATCTTGCGTATTCTATCATACGAGCACAATTGTAATAATTGGCTTGAGATTTCTATCTCCGATAGGCAAGATATAAAAGTAGTCACAAATACTTCGTCTCATCGTTTGTGATTCCTCAATAATCTTCTTCGTTGCGTTGATTAAGTTTATTGTGAGGTGATTGATAAAGCTTAGTTGTTCTTCGAGAATATAAGTCTGGTTTTATCAATTGGTTCCTGTTCACCTTGATTTATCAAAAGATGGAACAAAACTCATAGGTTTATTTGTGGGAGGAGAATTTATCTATCCTTGTAGACTTTTCTGTGTGTGACAGATTTGTTTATTAAAGTCTTCGACTTTGGTTAGTAGCAACTCTTGGTTGTGAGTGAGATCAACTAAGGGAATCAAGTGCGCAATATCCTGCTAGGATCAGTGGCGTATGAGCATAACTGTACCTTGGATCAATGTGAGATTGGTTGGGGTTCAACTACAGTCCAGAACGAAGTTAGATTGGAGTAGGCTAGTGTGTGTAGCGGATTAATACAGTATATGTTTAATCCGGACTAGGTCCCGGGGTTTTTCTGCATTTGCGGTTTCCTCGTTAACTAAATTCTGGTGTCTGTGTTATTTCTTTTCCGCATTATATTTTATTATATAATTGAAATAATACAGGTTGTGCGTTGTTCAATTAATTAGAATATCCGACCTTATTGGTTGTTGAATTAAATTGATTGGCACTTGGATATTGGTCTTTGGTACCATCCAAGTTATCTCTCTTTGATTAATACTCGCAGATTGTATTTGCTTGAGTAAATCAAATTGAGAGATTGAGATAATAACTCCTTAAGATATTTTCTATTGATTGAGTATGACTGTCTAGTTGATTCTCTAGAAAGTAACTCGGAGTTGTCCATACAAATTTCTAATCGAAATATTGGGTATGGTTGTTAGACCCCCGCTTTTTCAATTGGTATCAGAGCAGGCAAACACATTTAAGACCTTACAAATCTGTGTTTGTGGCAATCTGAGTCTGAGGACAAAATCTCATTGACGCCTACCAGGATGTATTCTAAAGCTTTTAATTTCGCCAAGTGTCTTGCAAATACCTCAAAGGATGGCTCCTTAGTTGATTCTTCCGAATCCCGAGGTAGAAAGATTGGTCAATCTAATATTGACATATGTTACTCTCATGAGGCATGTGACACTCTAGCAAAAGCTGAAAAGTAGCTCACCAGAATTTCAAAAAATACAGCTAAGACTATTGATTTTAATGATCATGATCAGCTTATTAATGAATTTGAAAAGTCTCTTGATCAAGAACGTGATCTCTATAACATTATTGTGTCCTTCTCTGAGAACATTGAGAAACTTCTACAAGAAACTACTCTACAACGTGAAAATAATAGTGCTCTTGAGGAGGTTTTTAAGGAAGACTCAATTAGAGAAAAATGTTTGCTCGAGACTCATTCATCAGATCTCAACAGACTTCATGTTGAAAAAGAGAAACTAAGTGCATCTCTTACTCTAGCCCATGAAAAGTGTAAATCCTTGGAAAAGGAAAACTCTGTCTTAAGGAGAAAATATTATGTACAAACTAATTCTCATGAATTACAGCACATGAAGAAATGTTCTCCAGAAGAAGATTGTGTCAAGAAAGGTTTACATAACTTGCAGTCTTCTTATATGGCTATGAAGCAAAGACATGTGCCAATTATTGCTCCTCATCCACGAACCTGTACTTTTTGTGGGAAAAAGAATCACTATGCTATCCATTATTTTGCAAGAAGGAAACAAATTTCTAAGCTTCATAATTTACTTCTCTTCACTTTCAATGGAACAAATAGTCAGTCGACTAATGCAGTGAATCGCATGCCCACAAGAAACCAGAAACCTTATAAGAATGATCTTTATTCTAGAAATTGATAGGATGCAGAATACATCCTATTTACTATCTATAGAGTTTATGCTTTCTTTGCTATTTTTTTGTAAATTATGTATTTTACGTGTGTTTTTGAGTTATTAGGTACTATGGAGTCGCACGGAGGAAAAGAAGAAGAAATCACCAAATTTGAGTTAAAAAGGGCTAAAAGGTCATTTCACAGACGAATACTATTGGGATCCTAGTCAATGTTAAGGGACAACTATATTTGGAGGAGTACTAAATACAGTCTAGCTGTGGTTAAGGGGTTTTCATTTAAGGTATCCCTTATCATTATGAATGGGTGTAAATAACGGGTGCAAATATCTCAGGGGTGTCTAAATCCAGACCCATCTCTAATACCCTAACCCTAAGTCGAAGAGGCATTTCTCCCCCAAACCATTGCAGCTGAAATCAAGAGCAGCTGTGACTGATGTGTCCTAGAAAGAAATTGAGAGCAGAGGTGATGTCCAAGATATGCTGGAGAAGATAGAGTTTGGTCGCTGTTGAAGAATTAACGGAGATTAAAATGGGTTTGTGGTCCAGATCGAGAGGGATCTGCTGCTGTGATGAGATGAAGAAGAAATCGGAGATGGGTTCTAACGGAGGTGGTTTGCAGTCGGACTTTGAAGTTCAGAGACAGTGAAGGAAAGTTCTAAAGACTTTGGTAGCATCTGAGACTCGAATTGGAAGATGGGTTTGTGGTAGTTTCCGAAATTGAGTTCAAATTTAGGGTTTTCTGAAGTTCCAGTTGAAAAACAAGATTCTGTGATTTTGGGTAAAGTAAAGATGAGTATGTGATGATTTGAAGTAACTGGGTTTGCACTGAATTTTCTGGTGATAGCTGGGATGAACCAGATATTGAATCTGATGTGTTGATGATGGCTGCTGTGTGAAAGTGAAGAACATGAGATTGAAATAATGGAACTTGGCTAGTGTTGGTAGATGCAAATGGTGGGATTTGAATCTGTTGTTACCGTTACAGGGAGAAATTGGTTTGATTGAAGCAGTACTGAATGAAGTGAAGCTATTGAACTGCTAAATTTGATGTATGCTTAGGCTTGTCACAGGGGAAGAATGGCCTGAAATTGGCCTGGGAAGTCCTGTAAATAGCCGAAACTCGACCGGTTTTCCATTCCGGCGAGTTGACCCGGTAGCCGACGATGTTCGATCCAGACGAGTCCGGTGACCGATCCAGCTTAGTGACTCAGCCGACTCAGCTCTGACTAAGACAGCTGATTGAGCTGACTTCCTCGCCTTTGACTAATTGACTAACGAAGATTGATGGTTTGACCTGTTTGACAGTTAGTCCTAACGGTGGACTCACGGAATATTCCGTCGACGGGCAGAATTTTCAGGTTGACGGTGGTGACGGATTCCGGCTGATTTCCGGTCAAAAACCCAGTTTTCCGGTGAGCCAAAATTACATAATTTTGTGTGGACTTCTCTCATGGGTGTGAAGACTTAGAATTGGGAATTTGATGAAAACTTTAAAGTTTTGGAGAATTGGACTTGAAATTGGAATATGGCTCAAATTGGGAAAGTGGTGTTCTTATGGAATGTGGATTCTTTTCCTATAAAGATATGGAGAGTATTGAAGCCTATAAATAAAGGAGTTCTCTACAACTTTTACACACACATCTAATTTGGAGAAGGAGTAAAAGTGACAAGGATTGGAGGAAGGAGCAACCATCATCTTTTCATTAAGTTTTTCTTTCTTCTTTATTTATTATTATTATTGTGTGAACTCCAAACTATGAGTAGCTAATTTTATTATTGATTGAGGATGAATTCCTAGTTCTTAACATATGGTTTGAGTTTTTGTTTCAATTCTATCTTGAAGTTTTTCATATGATTATCGTTTGTTTTTACTAATATTAATGTTTATGATTGATTGATAGGTTATTTAGAGTGCACGCTAAATTGATTCGTTAATTTAATCTAAATCTAGTGAAATTTAGGGGATAAGTAATCGTTTATTGACTATTTACATAAGTAGAAAACACAAGACCTTGCAGAGGGATTCCGTGGAGCAATTGTGTGTGAAAACAACGTTAGCAAGTGGACCTTGATCTAAGAGTCTAACTACTAATATCAACCTAATAAATTCATAAATCTTAATGCATTTAACTAAATTACATCTTGAGTGATCTACTACTAGGTGGCTTGGTGAATAGAATCCGGTAGTCGAGAAATTTCGTAACCGGTGATATAAGGGATTTAGGGGTTAGCACTGATCTAGATGCTATACCTACGGTTGATGATAATCTGTGACTAATAAAAAGTGGAAAAGAACATAACTTGAATCATTGTTTTGCAACGAAGAAGAATTCCTTGATCTAATTTCTCTTATTTGATTTCAACCACTTTTGATTGCTTTGTTTACTTTCTTTTTGTTTTAAAATCTTGAACCAATACCCCCTTTTTTGTGACATTATAAGATAACTAAAACCTCTTGCTCCTCGAGGGAACTATCTTGACTACCCTATATTACTTGTTAATTAGGTAGTAAATATTAATTAATTTGTTGTGGTTACGACAACGCATCAAATTTTGGCGCCGTTGCCGGGGAGCAACGGACGATTTTAGTTTCTTTTATTTTTCTTTTTGCTTTATTATTGCTTTGTTAGATTCTATACCGTATCTAACTTAGTTTTGTGAATCTTATTTCAGGTACTATATCTTTGGTGAATGCTTAAAAAGGGAAGACCGAGTCCAATACGTCTTTGATCCGGCACTCAACTAAAGGATTTCATTCGAGCGGTTAAAACTCCGCTTCCTCGTTCTACATCAAGTGAATTCGCAGATTCGGACATAAAAGAAGAAGCAATGGGTGATCGTACACTCAAATACCTAGATTCTCACAAGCTCGATACACAACAATGGTGTATCCAAACTAACTCAACCTTCGAGATCAAGCCGGGGTTGATTAGAGAATTACCAAAGTTTCATGGCATGGTGAATGAAGAACCAAACAAACATCTTATGGACTTCAATACCATAGTCATGGCCATGCTTCCACAGGATATTAATGCGAATGGAGCGATGTTGAAAGCTTTTCCGTTCTCTTTAGCGGGCAATGCTAAGGAATGGTTATATTATTTGCCTTCCGTAAGTATCACAACATGGAATGGGATGAAGAAAATTTTCCTTGAGAGATATTTTCCCGCATCAAAAGCTACTCAAATTTGCAAGGAGATTTGTGGGATGAAACAACATGTGGGAGAGTCATTATATGAATGTTGGGATCCGTACAAGAGATTGGTGGCAAGTTGTCCGCACCATCAATTTAGTGACGCCATGATAATCCAATACTTCTATGAAGGTCTCCAAACAAGTGATAGATATCTTCTTGACGCCGCCAGTGGTGGTGCACTAGTGAACAAGACGGTGGCCGAAGCTAGAGAGTTGATTGAAAGTATGGCGGCAAACTCGCAACAATTCTATGCAAGAGGTGAACCAATGGTTAAGTTGGTGCATGAAGTTAGTGACTCGTCTTCACAATCCGATCAACGGTTAAACAACATAGAGAGGATAGTGCAACGATTGGCCTCGGTAATTATTCCGGATGATGAAACCGAACAAGTAAATGCTTTATATCCAAATCAAAGGCCAATGTACGATCCATACTCAAATACTTAAAATCCCGGTTGGAAGGATCATCCCAACTTTAGCTATGCAAACAAGCAAGCGGCGGCTCCTAATCCATATGTGTAACAAGGTGGATTCCAACAATCACGTTTCCAACCTCAACAACAACAATTCCAACCACAACAAGTCAAGGAGCAAGATTCTTCGAATGATGACAAGTTGAATGTGATAATGCAAAGCATGCAAGGTCTCACTTATATGTTACAACAAATCCAACAAAAGACCGATTCGGCAATCAAAGCTTTGGAACAAAGGACCGGTTCGGCAATTAAGGATTTACAAACTCAAATGGGATAATTGGCGACCGATATGAACTTAATGAAAGCTCAAACATCCACAAATCTTCCTTCACAACCATTTGTGAACCCAAGAGAGAATGTTAATGCGGTTACTTTACGAAGTGTAAGACAAGTAGAGAGTCCAAGTCATCATGAAGAAGCTATTGAAGAGGTAGTCAAATACAAGGAGGAAGCAGAACCAAGGAATAATTCAACACCAACTGCCCAATACAAGGAACCGGTTCCTACTTTTACTACTCCACCTCCTTTTCCTAGTCATTTTTCTAAGTCCGAGAAGGAATCTCAAGACAAGGCACTCATGGATATCTTCAAGAAGATAGAAATCAACATCCCCTTCATCGAGGCCATCAAGACAATGCCAAGGTATGCAAAGTTCATGAAGGAGTTATGCACAAAGAAGGATAGGTTGCTTGATAATGAAATTACTAAAGTTGGCGAGAGTGCGTCGGCTATGCTTTTGAAGAAAATAGCTACAAAGTGCATGGATCTCGGTGGTTTCACGGTGCCAATTACTATTGGTAAGAAAAGGTTTGAACATGCTTTACTTGACTTGGGAGCTTCCATTAGTATGATGTCGGCCGATATTTATGACTCCTTGAATCTTGGACCGTTGAAAGAGACAAGAGTTATTATCCAACTAGCGAGCAAGTCTAACATCTATCCAAAGGGAATTGTAGAAGACGTTCTAGTTCAAGTGAATGAGTTAATTTTTTCAGTGGATTTCTTTGTGGTGGATATGGACAACAATGCGAATCAGTCGTCTATTTCTCTACTTCTTGGGAGGCCATTTATGAAGACCGCAAAGACAAAGATTGATGTTGATAAGGGTACACTCACTATGGAGTTCGATAAGGAAGTAATAAACTTCAACATATTCGAAGCCATGCGCTACCCAAGTGATGTGCATTCCGCTTACTCCATTGATGTGGTTAGTTCATTAGCGCAACAAGTGGTGGAATTGAGTCAAGAGGATGAACTTGATGTGGTGTTGAAAAAGAGCATTGAATTGGACGTCCACGGCTTGCCTAACTTGGATGTTGAAATTTCGAATTAATTGGTGGAGACGTGTGGTGCTTTGACGACATTACAAGAAGCTAAGGGTAATGTTTCATATATTTCTTTACCCGTGAATGATGAATTACTTGTACCATCTATTGTGAAGGCGTCTAAACTAGAGTTGAAGCCACTTCCGGACCATTTGAAGTATGTGTTCTTGGGAGATGGAGATGAGATTCCGGTGATTATTGCAAAGAACCTCACACAGGTACAAGAAGACCGTTTGCTTAGAGTCTTGAAAGAGCACAGAACGGCTATTGGGTGGACAATTGCGGATATCAAAGGCATTAGTCCATCCATGTGCATGCATATGATTCTAATGGAAGAGAATGTGAAGCCGGTACGTGATGCTCAACGTAGGCTTAATCCTCCCATGATGGAGGTTGTGAAGAAAGAGATACTCAAATTTCTAAGTGCGGGGGTAATCTACCCAATTTCCGATAGCAAGTGGGTTAGTCCGGTACAAGTGGTACCAAAGAAGTCCGGTATTATGGTTGTTCGAAATCAAGACGATAAACTTCTTCCTACAAGAGTTCAAACCGGTTGGAGAGTGTGCATTGACTATAGGAAGCTTAATTCCGCAACCCGAAAGGATCACTTTCCTTTACCTTTCATTGATCAAATGTTGGAGCGGTTAGCGGGGCATTTGTATTATTGTTTCTTGGACGGTTATTCGGGATACAACCAAATTGTGATTGCACCGGAGGACCAAGAGAAGACTACTTTCACTTGTCCGTTTGGAACGTTTGCGTATAGACGGATGCCGTTTGGTCTTTGCAATGCACCGGCTACTTTCCAAAGATGCATGGTAAGTATATTCTCGTACTATGTGGAGCGCATTATTGAGGTATTTATGGACGACTTTAGTGTTTACGGCAATTCTTTTGATAGTTGTTTAGACAACCTTGAACTAGTTCTTAAACGATGCATAGACACAAACCTTGTCCTTAATTGGGAGAAATGTCATTTTATGGTAAACCATGGCATAGTACTTGGTCACATTGTGTCCTATCAAGGTCTCGAAGTGGACAAGTCAAAGATAGATTTAATAAGAAACTTACAATATCCCACTTCGGTGAGGGAGATTCGTTCTTTTCTTGGACATGCAGGTTTCTATAGGCAGTTTATCAAGGATTTCTCCAAAATCTCCATGCCGATGTGCAAGTTACTACAAAAGGAGGTACCTTTTGACTTCAACAAGGAATGCAAGGATGCTTTTGACAAATTGAAGGCAATGTTGACTAGTGCGCCGATTATCAAGTCACCGGATTGGAATCTTCCATTTGAACTAATGTGTGATGCTAGTGATTATGTGGTTGGATCCGTTTTGGGTCAAAGAGTGGACAAGTTATCCCATGTTATCTATTATGCATTTAGGACCCTCAATGATGCACAAATCAACTATTCTACCACGAAAAAGGAGTTATTGGCTGTAGTTGCAGGATTTCCCACACTACACCCTTGTCAAGATTCTATGAAAATTAAGTCATAATCGAGAATGAACAACAACAATTTTATTAATTCACTTTCAGGAAGATTTACAAGAAATATCAAAACTCAGAAGTACAACTTTTCTTTCTGGAGTTTCTCTCTCCTTGAAAACTCTCTCAACTCTCAAAAGTACATCATCCTTTTCTGGATCTATCGTGCTCTTTATATAGGGATTTACATAATGGATGACAGTTAAGTTTTCCTCCTATCTCGGATTTACTTTGCGATCTTATCGCGATCGTCACAATATTTCTTTATCGCAAACATGATGACCATCGCAAGATCAATCATGTTCTTCTTTTATTTCTTCCATCGTCAATTTCCTTCAGTTGTTCCGTAACGCCCGTGAAATGTCGTTGAAGAGTTGTCAGTGACGCTCGTAGAAATGTTGTTAATATCGCGGGAATAGCGTTGTAGCGAAATTCTGGTAATACATCTTGCCTCTTCTCATGTCTTTTCTGCGAAGAAGAGAAGATATGAGAATCTAAAATGCCATAATTGCTTATCTTTTCAGATTTCTTCGTCCTTCACCAGCTGTTTTCACGAATCTTTTCTTCTAATACATTTTTGACACGTCTTCTGTAACCGCTGTGATCTGACCACCCACGTCTTTTCTTTGCATTAATTGCCTTCATCTTCTTCAAGAAATTTCTTCTTCTATAAATACTCTTCTTATTCCTCTCCTTTTTCTCTTTTAATTTCTTCTTTCTTCTCTCCGTATTCTCTCTACAATTTTTACTGTTCTTCCGCGAATTGCGCTTCTATAACAGCTGTGATTTATTCCTTATTTTCAACTTTTTCTTTTATTCCCATACTCAACAATGGTTGCTGCTGGTGCTAAAAATTTGAAGGCCTTCAATTGAATGCACGAGAAACTCAGACTTAAAGGTTTTAACTTATCTTTGATTCCATATCAAGATTCCAAATCAGAACTTTCCCTTAAACTATTTACCGATGACCAATGTTCTCGCGAGAAAATCATAATATCGCTAGGACAACTTGAAGCTGGTCTTCCCATCCCTCTTTATGATCCTGAGCTTCCGCTGTTTTATCAAATAATTTCTGACGAGAGATTCTCGCGAGCAATATACCAATTAGGTGGGGATTGCATCAGATTACTACTTGAATATGCTTCTCGTGGTGTTGGTAAAGGAACTCGCTACCCCAAATCTCTAAAGAATCCTTTGTTCGCAGATGTCCCCATTGCGATTATACTGTGGACAACTTTTTTGTAAACTATAGTATTGTCCCTATGAAGAGGGATAGTACATGTTGGGGTGTTCGTTTGAAGAAAGAGAAGGTCGCTGGTAACAATGCTCTTATGATGGATATTGACTTCCATACATCTACTAACCAAGGTCCTCGTCATTCTAGCGACGATAAGTGGTTCATCTTCCCATTAAGTCTTGAAGGTCCTTATATACCTGGTTCTCGCGAACTTCCCGCGATTCTCGCAGAATATCAACCCTGGGTCTTCTACTGGCCTGAAAGATCTAAAGAAGTATATTCTCTCAAATTTTCATGTTATTATTATTTATTGTCTTCTTTATATTCTCGCAAACTTTTTTGATTTTCTCAGATTGATATAATGAAACTCAGCTATCAAACTCTTAGGAAACCCAGCATTCTCTTGAGTCTGAGATCTTTTACAGATGAAGTAAGAAATATTTCTTCATAAATTTTAACAATATATTGTTGCCCCTATTTCTTATCTTCATCTGTGCTCGCAGGAAATCGAAGAATTAGAACCACTGCCTCCTCCAAAAATCAAGGAGAAATCTCCAAAGGAACCATATGGGAAATCTATAAAGGAGAAGCCTACTACTTCTTCTAGGGGAAGATCTTCTTCCCCTCGCAATGATGAATCTAGCGATCCTCCGCTAAAGAAAAGAAAAACTCAACCTTCTTCTTCTTCAACTCCTCAAATAATTCCAGAGAATCCCAGTGTTGTTCTTGATAAGGATATTGACGAGGAGTTTAATGTTGGCGGTTTTCCTTCAATAAGAAATTCTTCTGATTCTTCAATGACTCATCTATCTAGGATTTTTAGTGATATCTCCCACAACATGACTTCTAATGACGAGGATGAAATGATTGAAAAGACATCCCAAGCCCTTGCTCAAGTTTGCGATGCTCCTATTTTAGTGGATAATGATTCTCTCCAAGGAATCTCAAGATCGCTGACTCCCAGTCTCTTGAATTCTCTTGGTGCCTTGGTATGTTTTCATTTCTTCAATTTGTTCATATTTTCTTTATTGTTAGATTTTAATTTATTTCTTTTCTTCGCAGGTTGGAAGAGCTTCTTTTGCTGTTGCTTCTGACTTAGATAAAAGATGCGTCAATTTGAAGAAAAAGCAGCTAAAGTTCGCCAAGATAAGGAAAAACTAGAGTCTGAAAATATAGAGCTTCGCAAGAAGAATAAACAATTGGAGACAGAAGCTTCTGTTAATAAGCAAAAGATCATTAATCTTGATAGGGCTAACCAACAACTCTATGGTATGACTGATTTCCCATCTTTCTTAATTCCTTTTATTCTATCGCGGCTTATTCAAGCAATCACTTTTAACTTGCATATATTTATGGTCTTACTGACGAGGCTATAATCTTTCAAACTTTCCCTGAACTTGTAGATGATCATACTCTTCTTACTAGTCTTAATAATTCCTTAAGTAATTTCTCAGATGATAAGATTAACTCCCTCCCCATAGACGAACTTAGATCCAAGTTTAATCTCTTAAAACTTAAACACATATTCAATTTAGGCTTGACTGACAAATATAGGCGCCTTTATTTTGATTCAAAGAAAGAAATAGATAAATTAAGGCAGAAGAATAGCGATCTTATTGATGAGAAGGATCTTTCCATAAAAAAGGGATCTAAAACCTTAGTAGATTTTCATAAAACTCTCCTTGACGTTCAAATGGCCAGAGATAAACTTATCCGCGAGAATGAAGATCTTCTTGCGAGGGAGACTCAAATTCGATCTCGTCTCCTCATTAATAGCGATGATGAGTTTGCTTGGGCTGCTAATCTTCTTCTCGCTAGTTTCTTGTTTTTATTATTCTTCTTTATAAAATTTCTAACTTGTTGCCATATTCTTGTAGAAGCTGAGAAAGGTTATCTTGAAAGAATCAAGGAGCTTGAAGATGAGAAGGATCAACTCGCGAATAATCTTGCTGCTCGCAATAATAAATATTCACAGTTGAAGAAGCAATTTGGCATCACTACCGCGAACTTCAATAGATCTCTCATTGTTGTTCGCAATGATTCTGTTAATTTGGTTTGCAATGACCATGGGATTTCTTCTTCTATATATCCTGATCTTGCAAAAGAAGTACCCGAAGTGATTCCAAATCTCGACATCTCTGATAGTGAGGCTGAGGATTCTGACGAGGAAGGAAATGATAATAATGATGATGAAGGTGAAAAATCTGGCGAATAAGAAGATTATGATGACAATGATGAAAGGTAAAAATCTAACGATGAAGAGGAGTCTGATAAAGAAGATGACGATGGATCTAAATAGTTCTTCCTTTTCCTTCTCTTTTTTTCTGTAACATTGCCGTTAATTTTTCCAAATTTGTAAATTTCTTTTGCCTCTTTACTTCTACCTGTAAGAATCAGAAAACAACTCTTTTTCTGCAAGTTAATCAATCAATATAACTATTATTCTTTTAATTATCTGCGTGCCTGTTTCTATGCAATTTTTATATGATAGATGAATAATAATTTCATCGTTCTCATACATTCCCATACTTGACTCTATTATTCATCTGCAATATAAAATTTGATTAGAAGATTAAATAAAAATTTAAAATTTGCCTTAATATTGGCGATCTTTTCGTCAATAATAATTGCGTGAAATCGCAATTCTCATAACATCTGCGAGTATTATCGCAGTAATCTTGTGGTCTTATTGTGCCTTCCTAATTAAAGGTCTTACTTTGCCATACTCTTTCTTTCTGCGACAAAATCGCAGGACGTCTTTACATTTGCATGTATTGACCCATTGATCTTGTCTTATCTTTATATCTTGATTGTATTGCGACAATATGACAAGTCTAAGTTCTCTCGCGAGATCAAAGACTCGTGACATTGTCGTCTTGCGATGAAATCGCAGTACGTCTTTACATTTTCATGTAAAAACCCATTGATCTCATCTTAACATTGCTCTCGTGGCTTGTTGCCTCTGCATCATTTACGTCACGCGACAATATGACAAGCCTAAATGTTCTTGCGATCATAAAGCCCCATGACATTGCCGTCTTAAGACACTTATCAGCTCCCTAATGGAGGGTGCCGTCCTTATCTTCCCCCTGGTTTCCCCTTCAAGGAGGGCACATCGGCCATACAAGACTAGCTCCTCCCATCCAGATTTACCAACAACCAGCTGTTTTCACAGCCTCTTGTCCTTTATGCCTATATGGCTTATAGTTACAAGACTGCACCCTAGGTGAGGTTTTCTTCAGGCCAAGTGCATTGTAGCCAAGACTTACCAAGGATGGCAAGAGAGTTTCGTATGCTCCGGGCACCCTTGGCTCAACCGTGTACCTCGGCGCCTTGGTCATACTTTGCACTTCTTGGAAGAGACTCTCAGTCGTCCAACCAGGGTATAACCATATATAGTTGGAAATCCAAGATCTCTCTCCCTGATAGGTTTTCTTTAACCCCAACATCTGCATGACTCAGGTTCCAGCAGCGGTATAACCTTATCGCTGAGTCCTGTCAAGAGATACCCCCTTTATAACGCACTATTAGGTCTTACATTTGCCTCTTACGAAATTTTATTCGCGAACTAGGGTGCACGCCATAAAGGTTCGTCCCATTCTTATGTCTCTGTAAAATTTTATTCGCGCTTCTCGCGAGTATTGTAACTCTGATAGGATTTCATAACTTTGATCATTTTGGTAAATTTTTTGCGATTCTTTCAAGCAGAATATTTTGTTCAATTATATATTTTATTCGTAGAGTTCTCTAAGATTCCTCATTTTACCTCTCTACTTACTATTTTATGATTCTGCTTTTCTGCTGCGTTTTGCTATTGTATTTTTTTTTTGCGAGACGCTCGCCATCAGCTTTCTCATCCTATTTTCGTTCTATTGCATCAATCATTAACCTTTCACATTTCTGTCGTTGCTTGATTTTGCACTTCCATTTGCTATTCTTTTCAGCTCTTTCTTCGCAAGACTTCATATCGATTTCATAACATTTCTTGCTTTCTCCCCAGTCTCCTTTAATAACTCCAACACCTTTTGGATGAGGAAATTTGATACACTGGTGATAAGTAGATGCTACACCCAATATCCCGTGTAACCAAGGTCGTCCTATCAAAGCATTATAAGGTGACTCGATATCCACAACACAGAATAAGATTTTTGAAGATATTCCTTTTAATGGTATTTGCATTTCAATTTCCCCCTTTGGTTTGTTGGCTGTACCGTTAAATCCATAGATTTTGTATGTTGATGGTATTAAATCTTCGTCCTTTCCACCCATGGTTTTAAAGGTATGATAAAATAATATATCAACTGAACTCCCTGTATCTATTAAGACTCTGATGATGGCCCAGGAATCTTCAATTTTACTATCATTCTCTTAATCTTCTTCTTGCATTTGTTTTGGATTAATCTCTAATCATACGACTAGTGGATTATCGTGATGCTCGCCAACTTCAGGTACATCTTGCGCAGTGAAAGATAGAGTTTGCTTCTGCCACTCCTCTAATGGTGAGGATCTCGCGATATTCAATATCTCTCTTCCATCTGTGTCTCTCGCGAAGACCCTGCTTAAAATATTGTCATGGAAATCCTCTATACTTATGTGTGAATGTACAATAGAATTACAAAACAAATTCTTTGCTTTGGCTCCAACTTCTATTACGAATGTTTCTGCTCCTTTTACAGCATTCACTCTGCGAGTTTAAGTGCTAAGCGGTAATTCTTTGAGATTGTGGATGTCCTACTAGAAAATGATTTAACTTTCCCTAATCAATCATCCTCAAGATTATTCTCTTCACATTCCTACAATCGTTTACTGAATGGCCATGAAAATGATGGTAAGGACAAAATTCTTGACTTTGATTGTTTGGATGGGGTTCTTTTCCCATGTTCCACGGAGAGGGTATATTTTCCATCAAAATGATAGCTTCCCAAATCTTTTCTATGATGGTATTGAGAGATGGCATCTTAATTTCTTCCCATATTATCCTCTCTGATTACTTTGTCCTCTAAAATTATTCTGCCTTTGTCCACCATAAGTTTCTTGAGGTTGATCGAGTCTTTGAATCTTATTATTTCCACCGTGATTATAATAATTCTTCTCCCTCTCATATTCTTCTTGATCTCGACTGCCCATCGCTACCATTTTTTGTTGGTTATCCATCACCACTTTCTCTTGTTGTGGCTGCGAGGCGCTCGCCATATTATTTATCATTTTAGGGAGCAAACTTCCACTTGCCGCTAGCGAGCTGGTGTTCACGATTGGATATGATTCCATCTCATTTTGTTTCTCCTCCAAAGCAATATATTCTTCATGTAGCTCTCGCAATTCTGTCATGGTAATTGTATTTTTGATTCTGAAAATTTGAATGTACAACAAATTAGTCGCAAACATTGCATTAATGAAGGATAGGATCAGGTATATTTCATCCACTCTTCCAGCCATCTCACTGCACATTGATTTCCACCTTATGGTCAAGTGTTTCAAACTCTCGCCAACTCTCTGTTTTAACCCAAACACATCTTCAATACCTGGCCGCAATGAATTGTTGCTAATATACGCTCCTAAAAATGTAGCTTGTAAATGATCAAAAGAAGTTATGGTATTTTTTGGTAATCCCTCAAACCATTTCAACGCTTCGCCAGTTAAGCTAGATGCAAAATATTTGCATAGAACATCATCATGATTCTCCCACTGTAGCATACATCTTACATAAGCTTTCACATGTTGAACAGCACAAGTAGTCCCATCAAAAATGTTGGTTAGTGCTGGTAAATTGCATTTTGAAGGTATCCCTCTTAATTGTACTTCTTGAGTAAATGGAGTCCTCGCAGCTTCTTCAATATCTTCGTCAAGTTGCCTTCTACCTCCTTCTCTTCTATTGTTTATCATACCTCTCATTTCTGCCAATTCCCTCAGTATTTGTTCATTCTCAGTTGAGTTTTGCTCCATTGGTCTCTTTAATGCATCTTCCCTTCTTTTGCGTTCTTGCCTTTCTTGTCTTGCGAGATTTTGCGTGTCTTCTTCTTCATTGTCATTCTGTCTTTTTCTGCGATTCTCTCTTTCACCCTCTTCTTGGAGTCGCAGTTGCCTATCTTCTTCTCTACGAATTTCTTCATTTCTCATCATTTCTCTTCGCTGTCTCTCTATTCTCCTTTGTATCCTATCATACTCCTCTTGAATATTATTATTGTAGCGGTTTTGTGTACGTCTTATTTCTCGATTTTCATGGTTATTTTGTCGTACTGCTTCTCGAAATTCATGTTCTTCTATTTATGCCATTAATCTTTCCCTCTCGCGGGCTAAATGTGCTTGTTCAGCATAATGTCTCTCAATTTATTCTTCAATCATTCTTTGATTCTCTCGCCCATGTAATATCCTCATTCCTTCTTCTGGATTTTCTTCTTCAATTTGGTTGTTTCTTCTCCCTCGACTTCTATTGTCATGCGGATTATAACGATCTCCGATTACCTCTTCTTCTCTATTTTGTATTTCTCTTCGAGTATTTTCTACAACATTTCTTATAGGGGAAATTTGCCTTGGTTCTTCTCTGAATGATCTTAAATTTGATCTAACAGTACTCCTTGATCTCCTTCTTTGTAACCTCAAATTCTCCATCCTTAACTCATGATTTTGCCTTGTTAAATTCGCACGCTCTTCTGCCTCTAATCTTCTTTCTTCGTGTATCCTTTCTCTCAAATCTACTACTTCATGTCCTTCATGAATTAATCCTCCATCCACTTCTTGATTTCTTTCCTCTTCTTCTTCATTTCTCAATTGTCGATTTTCTGCTTCTTCTATCGAATCCGACCTCCAAGTATGCACACTCACTCTATCATAATCCACATTTCTATGTTGTGTTTGTGTTTGTTGATTCGGTTGTTGAATTTAATTTTCTGCTTCATTTCTCATTCTATTTCTTCCTGATCTAATCCTTAAATATTCTTCCAATTCACCCGTTCCCTCACCTGCAAGTCTTTTACTTCTTCTCACTGTCGTTGGTGGTTCTGATGTATTTCTTCTCCTTCTAGCCATTTCTCTAATTCTAACAATTTTTTCAAATCTTCAAGTTACAACTTGAGATTTCTTAGATTGATTCTCCCTGTTTCTAGCGCCAAAATGTAGTTGCAGGATTTCCCACACTACACCCTTGTCAAGATTCTATGAAAATTAAGTCATAATCGAGAATGAACAACAACAATTTTATTAATTCACTTTCAGGAAGATTTACAAGAAATATCAAAACTCAGAAGTACAACTTTTCTTTCTGGAGTTTCTCTCTCCTTGAAAACTCTCTAAACTCTCAAAAGTACATCATCCTTTTCTGGATCTATCGTGCTCTTTATATAGGGATTTACATAATGGATGACAGCTAAGTTTTCCTCCTATCTCGGATTTACTTTGCGATCTTATCACGATCGTCACAATATTTCTTTATCGCAAACATGATGACCATCGCAAGATCAATCATGTTCTTCTTTTATTTCTTCCATCGTTAATTTCCTTCAGTTGTTCCGTAACGCTCGTGAAATGTCGTTGAAGAGTTGTCAGTGACACTCGCAGAAATGTTGTTAATATCGCGGGAATAGCGTTGTAGCGATATTCTGGTACTACATTGGCTATAGTGTTTGCATTGGAAAAATTTCGATCATACTTGGTGGATACAAAGGTCATTGTGTATTCCGATCATGCCGCACTTAAATACTTACTAAAGAAGAAAGAAGCTAAGCCAAGACTAATCCGGTGGATCCTATTACTACAAGAGTTCGACATAGAAATTCGAGATAAGAAAGGTGTGGAGAATACCGTTGCGGATCATCTTAGTAGACTTGTTATGTCTCATGAAGAACTTCTATTACAAGACCGCTTTCCGGACGAACAACTTTTCTCCTTGGAAGAATCAACACCTTGGTATGCAGATATAGTGAATTACTTGGTGACAAGGAAGGTACCTAGTACAATGTCTAACTTCCAAAAGATGAAACTTAAGAAGATAGCGAAGCAATATGTGTGGGATGAACCATACTTATGGAAATATGGCATTGATCAAATAATACGAAGGTGCGTACCTAATTCCGAATTTCAATCTATTCTCTCCTTTTGTCATACTTTTGCTTTTGGTGGCCATTTTGGTTCTAAACGTACCGCTCTCAAAGTTCTCTAGAGTGGATTTTATTGGCCCACCTTGTTTGAAGATTCATATGTTTTTTGTAAATCATGTGATAGATGTCAAAGAACGGGTAATCTAGGTGCTCGAAATCAAATGCCACTCACACCAATTCTCGCCGTTGAGATTTTTGATGTGTGGGGAATCGATTTTATGGGCCCTTTTGTCAATTCGAATGGAAACTTTTATATACTTCTTGCCGTAGATTATGTTTCGAAATGGGTGGAAGCTAAAGCCACCAAAACTAATGATTCTCAAGTTGTTTGTGATTTTGTAAGAGAAAACATATTCACTAGGCACGGTACACCAAGAGTGGTGATAAGCGATGGAGGATCATATTTCAAGAAGTCTTTCCACGCTCTCCTCAAGAAGTACAACATAACACACAAGATTGGTACGCCTTACCATCCACAAACTAGTGGACAAGCGGAAATCTCAAACCGTGAGATCAAGTCCATTCTTGAGAAAATGGTGAATACCACAAGGAAAGATTGGAGCTTTAAGATCAATGATGCACTTTGGGCGTATAGAACGGCGTACAAGACACCGATTGGTATGTCTCCATATCGGTTGGTTTATGGCAAAGCTTGTCATCTTCCGGTTGAACTTGAACATAAGGCTTATTGGGCGATAAAGAAATTCAACATGGAGTATGATGAAGCGGGGAAGCAAAGAAAGTTACAACTAAATGAGCTAGAGGAGATACGTAATGATGCCTACGAGAGTGCCCGAATATATAAGGAGAAGACTAAGCTTTTCCATGATAAGATGATTTCTCGTAAAAGCTTCATCGTGGGACAAAAAGTCCCTCTATATCATTCACGCCTTAAATTATTTCCTGGAAAATTAAGGTCCTGTTGGATTGGACCATTGTTGTTACTAATGTTTTTCCTTATGGTGCAGTTGAAATTACTAGTCTTAGAGACAACTCGCTTTCCAAAGTCAACGACTATACTATGAGAACATTGCCTATGTGAATGTGGATGAACTACCATTTGAAGATTTGCTCCCTCTGGAGGAGTAATGTGAAGCAAGAGCTAAGTCGGGCCGTCGACTTTAAAACAAGCGCTAAGTGGGAGGCAACCCACCAGTTTTGTATTTCTTATCCTTTTGTATTTTTATTTTATTTTCTTTGTGTTGCATTTGTTTATTTTTCTTGTTCCATATCATATTAAGATTTCCGACCTTGACTTTACTTGGACGATTCAATTACATTGAGGACAATGTAAGGTTTAAGTGTGGGGGAGTGGTTAAGCATATTTAAAAAGAAAAAAAAATTGCATTAAACTTACAAATTTTAGAGATTTTAGAGTCACTAGCATACTTCTAGGTATGTTTACATAGAGCATTCTGACTGAAATAATTGAACTTGGAAGTGTTAGGGAACTACGTTCGGATTTCTTGCTTGTTAGAGTGTTAAATAATGGATTTAATCATGCCGGTGATGCAAATTAGGAGCAGAGAAGAATGCATTATTAGAGTTGCTGATCAATCATTAGTGGAGACTACCCGTTTTTATATCATGTGAGGCACCGACCAGAATTTTTCCATTTGACTAAAAAGCTTTCTTTTGAGTGTGTGTCACCGTACATTAATTCCGGGTAGAATGGTGAGCTACCCAACTTCACACCAATTTTCAACACTATTTTGATCTCTTGAGTGCTAATTTTTGTCAATCATGAGGGTGACGTCTATGGATGAAAGCCTCCTTCTTGTAGTTCGATTTGCAGTTAGCACCATTCTCTCTCTCGACAACAACGGGTCCATAGAAACACCATTATCATCAACAAGGGAGCGACATCAAAATCTACAAGGAAAGTTGAAGACGTTCAAGGTTTACAAGCAACGGAATAAGAAAAAAAAAGAGCAAATTTCATATTCAAGCGAAGACTTACAATACAATGAGCATAATTTTACATACAAGTTGAAGACTTATTTACAATAGCGAAGAAAAGCAAAAGGTGAGAATTATTGAAGTTTATGGTTTCGAGACGATACAAGTTGTGAAGAATCAAGCGGTAAAATACTTTTCCACGGCCATGTTTGTTTTATTGAAAAAAAATTGAAAAAAAAAAAGATTGAAAAAATATGAGACAAGAGAAATATCTATTATTGTTTTGTTTTGAATAAGCCGTGGGGAAGGAAAATCTATAAGGAAGTTTCAAGCGACAAGGATTTTAAGGAAAAAGGTTACAAATTGTCAAGGATTTATGAAGTTCATGTGTTTATCATCAATAGTTGAAGCCGAAGACGAAGATCAAGAAGAGAAGACAAGAAGGCGAAGATGTTTCTATTGGATGCCGTGAGAGTGGTGTTATCATAATTGGCAATCGGATGTGAAGGTAAGTAAGTAATCTCATCCTTGATAATAGTGGTTGATTTCCTTTCTTAGAGATCGTTAGAAAATGGTTTTTCAAAATATTAAAATATGTGGGTTTTTCAAAATTTCGGAAGTTATCCTTCCCACCATTCAACGTGTTGCAGGAATTCTCTCTTCATTCCTACCTGCACACATGTGAGACCCATAAAAAAGCCATCTTTTTGAGTGCAATTATCATAAAATCCTATTTTGGTGAGGCAGATGTCGAGGAGAAATGCTTATTGATCGTTTCTCAAACACGCTTTCTGTCATTATGGTGTGGTTATTTCTCACTCAACATTTAAGAATGAGAATATGTTTTTCAGTATTTCTAACTTCTTATTACTAGCATGCAGAAACTTTATGTCCTCATAGCTCTTTGGATGCTTGGGACACTGGAACGCTTTGAAGTTGTAAGTTTTAGTTTGATTTGCTCGAGGACTAGCAAAGTCTAAGTGTGGGGGAATTTGATAGGGTGTAGAATACATCTTATTTACTATCTATAAAGTTTATGCTTTCTTTGCTATTTTTCTTGTAAATTATGTATTTTACGTGTGTTTTTGAGTTATTAGGTACTATGGAGTCGCACAGAGGAAAAGAAAAAGAAATCACCAAATTTGAGTTAAAAAGGGCTAAAAGTTCATTTCACAGACGAATACTATTGGGAGCCCAGTCAATGTTAAGGGACAACTATATTTGGAGGAGTACTAAATACAATCTAGCTGTGGTTAAGGGGTTTTCATTTAAGGTATCCCTTATCATTATGAATGGGTGTAATAAGGGGTGCAAATATCTCTGGGGTGTCTAAATCCAGACTCATCTCTAATACCCTAACCTTAAGTCGAAGAGGCATTTCTCCCCCAAATCATTGCAGCTGAAATCAAGATCAGCTGTGACTGCTGTGTTCGAGAAAGAAATTGAGAGCAAAGGTGATGTCCAAGATATGCTGGAGAAGATTAAGTCTAGTCGATGTTGAAGAATTAACGGAGATTAAAATGGGTTTGTGGTCCAGATCGAGAGGGATCTGCTGCTGTGATGATACGAAGAATAAATCGGAGATGGGTTCTAATGGAGGTGGTTTGCAGTCGGACTTTGAAGTTCAGAGACAGTGAAGGAAAGTTCTAAAGACTTTGGTAGCATCTGAGACTCGAATTGGAAGATAGGTTTGTGGTAGTTGCCGAAATTGATTTCAAATTTAGGGTTTTCTGAAGTTCCAGTTGAAAAACAAGATGATGTGATTTTGGGTAAAGTAAAGATGAGTCTGTGATGATTTGAAGTAATTAGGTTTGCACTGAATTTGTTGGTGATAGCTGGGATGAACGAGATATTGAATCTGATATGTTGATGATGGATGCTGTGTGAAAGTGAAGAACATGAGATTGAAATAATGGAACTCGGCTAGTGTTGGTAGATGCAGATGGTGGGATTTGAATCTGCTGTTACTGTTACAGGGAGAAATTGGTTTTGATTGAAGCAGTACTGAATGAAGTGAAGCTATTGGACTGCTAAATTAGATGTATGCTTAGGCTTGTCACAGGGGAAGAATGGCATGGGAAGTCCTGTAAATAGCCGAAACTCGGCCGGTTTTCCATTCCGGCGAGTTGACCCGGTAGCCGACGATGTTCGATCCAGACGAGTCCGATGACCGATCCAGCTTAGTGACTCAGCCGGCTCATCTCTGACTAAGACAGCTGATTGAGCAGACTTCCTCGCCTTTGACTAATTGACTAACGAAGATTGACGGTTTAACCGTTAGTCCTAACGGTGGACTCACGGAATATTCCGTCGACATGTAGAATTTTCAGGTTGACGGCGGTGATGGATTCCGGCTGATTTCCGGCCAAAAACCCAGTTTTCCGGTGAGCCAAAATTACATAATTTTGTGTGGACTTCTCTCATGGGTGTGAAGACTTAGAATTGGGAATTTGATGAAAAATTTGAAGTTTTGGAGAATTGGACTTGAAATTGGAATATGGCTCAAATTGGGAAAGTGGTGTTCTTATGGAATGTGGATTCTTTTCCTACAAAGATACGGAGAGTATTGAAGCCTATAAATAAAGGAGTTCTCTACAACTTTTACACACACATCTACTTTGGAGAAGGAGTAAAAGTGCACAAGGATTGGAGGAAGGAGAAACCATCATCTTTTCAATAAGTTTTTCTTTCTTCTTTATTTATTATTATTATTGTGTGAACTCCAAACTATGAGTAGCTAATTTTCTTATTGATTGAGGATGAATTCATAGTTCTTAACATATGGTTTGAGTTTTTGTTTCAATTCTATCTTGAAGTTTTTCATATGATTATCGTTTGTTTTTACTAATATTAATGTTTATGATTGATTGATAGGTTGTTTAGAGTGCACACTAAATTAATTTGTTAATTTAATCTAAAGCTAGTGAAAGTTAGGGGATAAGTAATCGTTTCTTGACTATTTACATAAGTAGAAAACACAAGACCTTGCGGAGGGATTCCGTGGAGCAATTATGTGTGAAAACAACGTTAGCAAGTGGACCTTGATCTAAGAGTCTAACTACTAATATCAACCTAATAAATTCATAAATCTTAATGCGTTTAACTAAATTACATCTTGAGTGATCTACTACTAGGTGGATTGGTGAATAGAATCCGGTAGTCGAGAACTTCCGTAACCGGTGATATAAGGGATTTAGGGGTTAGCACTGATCTAGCTGCTATACCTACGGTTGATGATAATCTGTGACTAATAAAAAGTGGAAAAGAACATAACTTGAATCATTGTTTTGCAACGAAGAAGGATTCCTTGATCTAATTTCTCTTATTTGATTTTAACTTACACTTTTGATTGCTTTGTTTACTTTCTTTTGCTTTTAAAATCTTGAACCAATACCCCCCTTTTTGTGACATTATAAGACAACTAAAACCTCTTGCTCCTCGTGGGAACGATCTTGACTACCCTATATTACTTGTTAATTAGGTAGTAAATATTAATTAATTTGTTGTGGTTACGACAACGCATCAGAAATCATCACAAGGCTCAAGTGCATTCTGGCATAAACTCGTGTGTTGCTAAAGAAAGCATTCATTGTACTTATAAGAATGTTTCTGGTAAATCTTAGTCTAGAAAATGGATGCCTATCTATTCTGATCCTCTTGAACCAATTACAAGAGGTCCTAGACTTAGTCCTTAGAGAAATCCATCTGATGGATTTGTTAAGTTTGCCATGTCTTATCCTTCAGGGATGAAAATCAACCGAAGAAAGGCGAAGAAAAAAAAGATCAAACAGTCAGATGATATATGCAACTCCTTTCCTGATGATCATAGTGGAATTAATTTCCACTCTACTACCTGATTCCAGGTATTTGTTTCCTTGTTTCTAACTTGAGAGGTGCAAGGAAAATAATTGTGGAATACTCAAGTATGTTGTATATTATTTCTGTTTGAGTCCTTTTATTGGTAGTCCACAAACGTCCGCTTCCTCCTATTATGAATTTCTAGGGTTTTCAAAACCAGAGTTTTCTACTCTCGTTGACGAACGCATATATACTTGTTCTATATTGTGTTCTCCATTCCCTAAAAACTCTATGGAGAACTCTGAAAAATCTCAAGAGATTGTGCGTCTTGATATGGAGGAAGACAATCAGGAACGTAAGTCAATTCAGGAGCTGGTTCTAAAGAATATGCTTGAAAGAAAGGATCACAACTCCTGGATTGATGATTCTGTCAAGTATTTAACTCGTTTTCAGTACGATTCAAGGGTTGAGTTTGCAAATCTTCAATTGCAAATAAACCAACTTCTAGATGGTCAGGCCAGAATTCTTGCTAATCAGAACATTCTGATACGGAATCAAAAGAAGCTTATCATGGATTATGCCAAATCTAGACAACTTGCTCGGGTGGTTGATCGCAAAGTTAGTGTTCTAACTCACGAACATGGTGTGTCTACGGTCAAGAGAATAAAGGAAATGAGCGATACATTCTTTGATGGCTTCATGAAATCTATGAGGTTCTTAATGAACTCTGATTTCTTATTGCCTAGTAAATCTTCTATTTTTTCTTGTTTTATTTAGAAGATTAACTAGTGTTTTGGAATATCCATTATTGTGATTACACATATCTATATCCAAAGTTTTCATCTTCTAGTTTTTAGATTTATTGGTTTAGATTCTAAACTTGTTTGGAAGATGATTTTTGCAGTATTAATTTTTTTGATTTTATATATTGCAATATTGTTATGGGATATGTGTGTTTACGTCCGTGAAATTGATTGTCCCGTATTGTGTCAAAAGTAAAGTCGTTCATGAATCGATATGCAAATATTGATAAAAGAATGAATAGACTTTTGACAAACATAAAAGTTAAGCCTATATTGTCAATTATTGGTTTAGATTCTAAACTTGTTTGGAAGATGATTTTTGCAGTATTAATTTTTTTTATTTTATATATTGCAATATTGTTATGGGATATGTGTGTTTACGTCCGTGAAATTGATTGTCCCATATTTTGTCAAAAGTAAAGTCGTTCATGAATTGATATGCAAATATTGATAAAAGAATGAATAGACTTTTGACAAACATAAAAGTTAAGCCTATATTGTCAATTATTGATGTAAGATAGGTTAAAATCTTTTGTGATTCAAGGATTATGTCTATTGTATTTCATTGTGAAAATGGTGATGAAAATAAAATGAATCCTTGCTTATTCCACGGTATAAGGTCGATTCTCCGATCCACAATTTCTGTGTAAATACTGTGTTGTTCCATGAAGTGTCTTATGTTGAGCACTAAAACAACAAAAGTTGATTGTTGTTGTTATTAGCGTAGTTGTTGTTCCGTAAGGTACTTTATGTTGAACATGATTGAACTAAATTAATCATCTTGTGTGATTATTTAGTTATCACTCCATAAGTTTTCTAATGTTTGAGCATTCCTTCAACTGAGTTGGTTATTCATGATTAACTTAGTCATTGCTCCATAGATTTTCTTATGTCGAGTGTGACCAATTAAATTGATTACTTTCGTAATTAGTTTGGTTGAGTATGATAATTAGATTATTTGCAAGTTTTCTTGTGATTAATCTAGTTGATCTCTTAAGTCTCCATAAGTTTACTTGTGTCGAGCATATTTAGTCAAATTAATCTTGGTTCGCTTTGGTTAATATGATTGAATATTTCTTTTTGGATTCCAAATTCATACTTGTATGTGATTTGTTGAGTATAAAGAAATCTTTATTTTCTCTTGAAATTAAGGTAGCTCTTGTTGTTCCCTTGGGAATGACATATTATGGGGGAGAGTTCTTTTGAACTTGTGCTTAATTGCCAAAACTTTGTGGAGAATGCGGCTGTGGAATATTAGAGGGGTTATCGTGTATCTTTATGAACTCCTTGATGAATGCATTTAGCTTCGGCTTTATGATTGCATCTAAACAATATGATATACATTTACCTTTGGTCATGAAATGTCTCTTACGGAAAATTCATTAGGATCCCGTTCTTGTACCTTTGCCAATTTTATTGACAAAAAGGGGGAGAATTAATATGTAGTTCACACTAAAAATACAATGGTTTTCGGATCATTATTTAAGGGGGAGTGGTTAAAGTGTGAGATGGAGTATTGACTAAGAGGGAGTGAAGTATCACCATAGTATTGTTGTTAAAGTTGTGATGAAATTGGACTTTGACGCTGTGTAATGATGCTATGACACTGTATAACAATGATTGAGAACTCTTGTTTTCTCATTATTATAGCTATGGGTTTTCAACAGCGATGGTGCTAAACTTACAACCTTTGGGATCATTGGATTACTTGGAAGTGACGAAGATTTAGAGTATTGTTGAAGATTAGACGACATGTGGAATAGGAGCTACAAAGTTTATTTATATATTTTTTGTATTCCATATGTATTAATAGTTTTTCCACTAAAATTGACAAAGGGGGAGATTGTTAGAGCATTGCTCGGTCGAACTCGCATGCGTTTCTATCTCAAGCATGTTTGTCAATATTAGTGATCAAAACTATAAAGTCTTTGATTTCTCGTATACTATAGCTAAGTTCTCGGACTAGGATAGAAAGTGTAGTTGAGCTCAAGAACTCCATGGCGATCATCATACAAGACAAAGGACTACTCAAGGAACTAGTGGATCTTCATCGACTAAAAGGTATGTGGAGATTTGAACTTATCTGTCACTCAAAAGTCTATCTATTCTATCTCCTATCTTGAGACAAAAGTCGTATTACTATATAGACTAATAATATACACATATGATATTTCGAGCTGAGTATATCTCGCTTATCTATTTCTCGAAATATGTGTTGGTAAAGCTTTCGCTTTAGCCAAGTTTATCTTTACCTAGTGACGAAAGTCATGTTATGTTTCAATCATTTTGGAAATTGCTTTGACTAAAAATAGTTTGTGAATAACAACTATATAGCGTCCTCTGAGAATGTTTCTATGATTGAAATGAGAGTTTAGACAATATAACCATTGAAGGATATAAGCATTGTTGTGGCAACACATATATGTATAAGTCTTTAGTGCTTGGACCGAAGTTTGCGAACTTTGTTGATCAAGTGAAACCGGAGTGTCCGCTAACTGGCGGAAGTTCTCGACCGAGAATTTCTGCCGGAGTTTGTGAATTCCATCCGGGAACTTAAGTCCGCGAACCCAGTCCGCGAACTTGAGTAGGTTATGTCTAAAAACGATGTTTGTGAACTTATCTTAATAAACTAAGGAATGATATTGCAAACCGTAGCTTTATAGTTCATGAATCGATTCGAGTGAATCACATCGCTTTTGCTCCAATTGTGTCTTGTGTAGTACATAAAGATCTAAGCAATTGAATAACTCTCTAACTAGTTCATTTGAGTCATTTGGACTAGTTATGGTGAAGAAGAACATGGTTGATATGAAAGTTATTATTTGGCTAACCATTTGGATAACTAGTGTTGAACCCACTAATGTCACAAGCCTACAAGCATGCAGTACATGTGTGTATAACAAGCTATGTTTTCGTTCTATTGGTTGATAAATATTAGCTTTGTAACGATCCTCAAGCTCGTCAACGCTATTAGACCGGTCAAGTGTCGAATTAGCCGATAATAACTCGATTAGTATAACTCGAGCATTAGTTAATAGAAATTAATTTAACAACGATCTAGATACAAAACTAGTACCGTTAGATATAATTCGAAAAGTTATGCGAAACGGACTATCGAGCGTGTCATTCGGATAACAGGCGAAGAAGATATCATTGTTTTATGCTTTTAACCGCCTGTCTGTCTTTAACAAATTCTCAGGTGCCTTTAACAATCCGGCTCGGCCTTATCCCCAATCGACCGAGATGATTCTCTCATTTCTATTCTCTTCTTCTTCATTCTATTTTTCTCTTCTTCTTCTTCATTTCTCTCTGTCGATCTCTACTCAAACGATTGAGTTAACTTTTGCGAGCAATTCTTAAGAATCTTGCTAATCTGATTGATGAAGAAAAAGGGGTTATTATTTAATTGAGATTTTGAAATGGTTATGATGAATAACTGAGAGTTAGGGTTCTGTGAAGAAGAATTAAAGATTAGGGTTTTGGGTTTGATTATAGGCTTGCATGGATGAATTGAGGACTGGGTTAAATGATTAAAGGATGAGTATTCGTTATTACACCAGAGAAGATGATTTACCAAGTCCTTCTCGAACTACAGCGTAGAATCAAAGATTAGGGTTTGAAATTAATTTGAGGTCAGAGGAAAATCGATGGGTAATCGAGTTGTTGGTGAATGAGGATGAAGAGGATATTGAAGACGTGAAGAGTGATGAAGATTAATTGAGGGGTTGTTAAGATTTTGCTGAGATGATTAATCAAAGAGGATTGTAATTAGGTATTTGGGTTCAATTTCAATTCTGCATGGAATTGATAGATAAAGAATTAAAGGGTTGTTGTTGGATTGATACAATAGAGTAGTTTTGGTGATGAACCGATAAATTAGTGTTCTCAGAGATTGAATTAGGGTTCTGAGTTATTGATGGATTGTGTGAAATCGAAGATGTTATCAAGCAATTGAAGGATTGGAACTGGTTATGAAGTTGAGGAAAAGACATTTGAAGAGAACTGGCTGGTGCTTCATTAAATTGACTTGAGTTAATTGTTCCTATCAGTGAATTTTATTAAGTTATGTAGTTCTGTTATTGAATTCATGGATTTGTATATATACAGTGAATTGAGATGATTGGCAGGTAAGAATTTTTGTTGGTTGTGGTGAAGAGCATGTTTGTGTTATTGGTGTTATTGCACAAATGGAGTCTGGTGATATGGTTGTTGCTGCAGAACTGGTATTGGAGGTGGAAGTGTTAGTAAGGATGCAATTGTAACTTGTGGTAGTGATTATGAATGTATGAACTGGAACAAGTGTAATGAGTTATAGAGTATATGGTTATGGGTTTGAAGATGAAATTCAGGGTGTGAATGAGGTTGTAGTTGTGGTTAATCTGAGCTGCAGGTATTGGTGTTGCCTGTGTTTTGTGATTGCAAGTATTGGATGTGTGTTAAATTATAGGGAGGAGGAATTGTAATACAGAGAACCATTGGTGTTTGCAATGAAGAACTGGAGATGATGTTTGGGTTAAAGGCAAATGATGAAGGTGGTGAGGTAATTAGGAATGAAGAGGCAGGGTATGGAGTTAGAGTATTTGGCGAGTTATTGCAGGTGCGTATGGTTGGATGTTTGAAGTGTTGAGACTTAAGCTAATTCTGTTGAAGTTTTGTGTTGTTTGTAAGATAATAAAATTTCAGTTGCAGACCAATGGTAGCTAAAGATAGTAGTGGTGTGTGTGGTTGTGGCTTGGAAACTGCTTTTGCAGGTAGGCTGTATTAGTTTTGTAAATCAGTTTTAAATTCTATTTGAATGATTCAATTAAGGTATTATTAGTTTGGAGTTAAATTTGATTTAAACTAGAGTTGTAGAGTTTAGAGTTAGGTAGGTATTGCACAATGATTGTGCATTAGCTTACCTTGGCCTGAGCAATGACTCTGGTCTGTGCAAGTTTTGGCCTTATGCCATTCAGCCTAGTCAGAGTCTGACTGACTTAGTTTGCCCTGACTAAGATATCTGACTGAGTCGAGTTAGTCCTGTAACCTGAGTTGAATCGGTTTGACTCAGACTTGACTCGTTGACCATTTGACCTTTGACCCTGGACATTGACTTTGACTTGGACTTGACCATTGACTAGACTTTGACCTGGACTTAGACTTTGACTGTTAAGTTGACCTTGGACTATTAGTTTGACCGTTAGTGACCGTTAGATTGACCCAGTTGGGCCAGGACCTTATTAATGGGTTTGTTTAAGTGGGCTTGGGCTTTAGACTAGTTATCTTATATTGATGTTTTGGACCACTTATGGTCCGAATTAGCCTTTGGCTTCTTCTACAAAGTTGTAGATTTACAAGAGTTAGCTAATGGACTTGGATCTATTAGATAAATTTGTATGATTCTTGTATGAACCATTTTGGCTAGTCTCTTAGACTTCTTGTGTGATTATCAGTTAGTTATTAACAACGAGCGATTCAAAGAATGAACCAGGGAATTGTGGATCTTGAGATATGCGTGGCTGGTCATCAAAAAGGTGTGGGAATGCATTTGACTCTTTGTAATCATTATTGTTATTTTTATAAAATATTATGCTTTACAAACTCATGCATTGTCTATTTTTGCATTCCATATTTTATTTAAAATGCATTATGATAATCCTGTTATTTCTGTGAATCTTTCCACGATGTGGAAAGGACTTGTATTGTTTCGTCGTCAACATGAATTGTATAGGAAATGAGAATTTCCACTTGTGGTATATAGGATACGCTCCTTCACATTTATACCTACTTTAATTCAGCTTTTATTGTTTAGAGTATTGGTCATCATGGGCTTGATGGCATCCATATATAAATAGGTGTGAATTGTCGAGTAGGGATTTACACCATATTATACATTGTTTGACGGAGGAGTTTGTCCATATACATGTATGATTATTTCAGTGACTTAGTCATTGTTTAACATTTTTCGGAAAAACATTATTGTTTTCCAAATCTTGCATATGATTACTTAGAAGGTTAAATGTTAATTATTCCCACTTCAGTTTCTGTGATAGATCAGAGTTGCGCAGCGAAAGCTCCGAGAAGTTAACTTCTCTAGTTGATTAATTTCTGTTATATGTATTATGTTGTATATATTTTATTTAAAAACCAATTGACTATTTTATATGTATCATTTGAGAGAAGATTTTGTATATATATTTCTGAGCGGGTTTAGTTTTGGGTTAAGTTTTTGTAGCAGATTTCTTAATTGAATGCTTAAGTGTATGTTTTGGATTTTAGTGCCTCTTTATTTAGTTAATTAATTGGATTAGTCAGCTGCTAGCTTAGGGGCGCTACAAGCTTGTACCTAATCAGGTTTTCATCTAACGGTGAATATTGAATGCTTTGTTACTAAACTAACATTGATTGCAAACCCTGATTTGAAAGACTATATAAGGGAGAACTCTAGCAACTGGGAAACCTAATCCCCACACATTTTGTATGATACTAGTTTGCTAAGCTAGAGTCGATTCTCCTTTAACCTTTGGTTTCTTCTTCTAAAATCAGGTTAACGACTTAAAGACTTCATTGGGATTGTGAAGCCAGACTGATACTACTTTTATCGTAGTTGTGTGATCTGATCTTGCATCTTCTATCGTACGAGTACAATTATAATAATTGGCTTGAGATTTTTATCTCCGATAGGCAAGATATAAAAGTAGTCACAAACACTTCGTCTCATCGTTTGTGTTTCCTCAATAATCTTCTTCGTTGCGTCGATTAAGTTTATTGTGAGGTGATTGATAAAGCTTAGCTGTTCTTCGGGAATATAAGTCTTGTTTCATCAATTGGTTTGTGTTCACCTTGATTTATCAAAAGAAGGAACAAAACTCATATGGTTATTCGTGGGAGAAGAATTTATCTATCCTTGTAGACTTTTATGTGTGAGACAGATTTGTTTATTAAAGTTTTCGACTTTGGGTCGTACTAACTCTTGGTTGTGGGTGAGATCAACTAAGGGAATCAAGTGTGCAGTATCCTGCTGGGATCAGAGGCATAAGAGCATAACTGTACCTTGGATCGGTGTGAGATTTGTTAGGGTTCAACTACAGTACAGACTGAAGTTAGCTTGGAGTTGGCTAGTGTCTGTAGCGGCTTAATATAGTGTATGTTTAATATGGACTAGGTTCCGAGGTTTTTTGCATTTGCGGTTTCCTCGGTAACAAAATTTTGGTGTCTGTGTTATTTCTTTTCCTCATTATATTTTTTTATATAATTTAAATAATACTGGTTATGTGTTGTTCAATCAATTAGAATATCCGACCTTATTGGTTGTTGATTTAAATTGATTGACAATTGGATATTGGTCTTTGGTACCATCCAAGTTATCTCTCTTTGATTAAGACTCGCAGATTGTATTTGATTGAGTAAATCAAATTGAGAGATTGAGATAATAACTCCTTGAGATATTTTCTATTGATTGAGTTTAGTTGATTCTCTAGAAAGTAACTCGGAGTTGTCCATACAGATTGCTAATCGAAATATTGGGTGTGGTTGTTAGACCCCCGCTTTTTCAATTGAGATAATAAATCCTTGAGATATTTTCTATTGATTGAGTCTAGTTGATTCTCTAAAAAGTAACTCGGAGTTGTCCATACAGATTCCTATTCGAAATATTGGGTGTGTTTGTTAGACCCCCGCTTTTTCAGGCGTTATATAGTTGTTATTCACAAACTATTTTTCGTCAGAGCAATTTCTAAAATGATTGAAACATGACTTTCGTCACTAGGAAAAGATGAACTTGGCTAAAGCGAAAGATTTACCAACACATATTTTGAGAAATAGATAAGCGAGATATACTCATCTCGAAATATCACATGTGTATAATCTTAGTCTATATAATAATACGACTTTTCTCTCAAGATAGGAGATAGAGTAGATAGAATTTTGAGTGATAGATAAGTTCAAGTATCCACATACCTATTAGTCGATGAAGATCCACTGGTTCCTTGAGTAGTCATGTGTCTTGTATGATGATCGCCATGGAGTTCTTGAGCTCAACTACACTTTCTATCCTAGTCCGAGACCTTAGCTATAGTAGACTAGAAATCAATACTTTATAGTTTTGATCACTAACATTGACAAACATGCTTGATATAGAAACCATGCAAGTTCGATCGAGAAATTCTCTAACAATTGTATTATCTCGACCTTGTCCATAGACAATCACTTTCGGTAAGAGGACTTATAGGTAGATAATTTAAAAATTGTGGTGTATTTGGGTACCCTTGTCAAAGATCTAACAATGTGTGTTTGGTGCAATCCAACCTATAAGAATTGAATCCCATGAGTGATTCGGTTAACGTTTCAAAGATTTTAAATACACTTCAACATGATCTAGAAAATTCGGAAAAGTATTACTCGGTACTTGTCAAGATGTTAGAATAAAATGTTGAACAAAAACAGTCTTATACTGAAGATATCAGTAATATCTTGAGTGATAGACGAATGGTCAAGGATATAAAAGTTTTCCACGAAAGGAAGTCTCACGAATATTCAACTCTGACATCTTGACATTTGAAACCAAATAAGAAGAAACAATTCAAAGATTTTCTTGAAAAAGGATGGAATGGTTTAAATCAGAAGATTTGTTGTGCAAAGAATCTGTTTAAACTTGTTCAGGGATTATTTAAAGACTAAACAAGACATCCTAACTCAGAATAAAAAAACCAAGATAAACAGTCTAGAGAATCTTTTGAGCAGTGTCTGGGAGCTTTTGCACTCAAAACTACCTCTCCATTTCAATGGTTTCTTATAGCAAACATATGACATGTGATCTATTTTGGTTCATAAAGACAGAAGACTACAAGGGAGGCTCTGTGACTTTTGGAGATGGAAGTAGCTGTCTCATTAGCAAAAAAGGGAATTATCGAACTTCTAGGTATTCCTGAAATTCATGATGTAGTTTATGTCGAAGGAATGAAAGCCAATCTTCTTTCAGTAAGTCAAATTTGTGATAAAGGTCATAAAGTTATCTTCAATATGGGATGTTGTGATATTGAAGATAAGTCTGGAAATAATTTTTCAAGGACAAAGAAGTATGAATAAATGTTATCTTCTTGATATACAGCCTAATTTATACTGTAACCTGACCAAGGTATAATCAACTGATTTGTGGCATGAACTTTTTGGTCATATTAACTACCGAATGCTTGGTAAGCTCATTAATCGTGAACTTGTCAGAGGCGTTCCCAAAATAAATACTAAAGTAGAATGTGTATGTGGTGCTTGTCAAAATGGTAAGCAAGAAAAAATTCCACACAAACTTTCTCGACACATAGTCACTCGTTCTCCTGTCGATCTTATTCATATGAATCTTTTTGGTCCTGTAGTACCAGAATATCGCCACAGCAATATTTTGACGAGATTAACAACATTTCTGCGAGCGTCACAGCGAGTTCTCCAACAACACTTTGCGAGTGTCACAAAATAATGACGTAACAGTTGACGATAGAAGAAACACAAAAAGAACATGATTAATTGGCGATGGTTACAATGCTTGCGAGAAGGAATATTATAGCTATTGCGCTAATATCGCGAGTGATATCCGAAATTAGAGGACAACTTAACTATCACCCATTATGTAATTTCCTATAAATAGAGATCCAATAGATTCAGGAGAGGATGATGTATTTTTGAGAGTGGAGAGAGTCTTGAGGAGAGAGAGAAAATGTATTTTTCTCTATCATCTTCTTCCCCAAAACTAGATTTAGAACTCTATTAATGGAGATTATCAATGTTAATCAAATATAAAATTAAACAATCATAGTGAAGAATCATGGATGTAGATCAAATTGATCGAACCATGTAAAAATCCGTGTGTCTATTTACAATTTTTAAAATTTTAATCATACTTTTAATATCAAATTAGCTTAGATCAAGATATTACAAGGGGTGTGTTGTGGGACCCTTTGTAATATCTTGATAATAGTCTCTTGATCTAAACTAATTTGATATTAAAAGTATGATTAAAATTTTAAAAATTATAAATAGACACACGGATTTTTACATGGTTCGATGAATTTGATCTACATCCATGATTCGATCAATTTGATCTACATCCATGATTCTTCACTATGATTGTTTAATTTTATATTTGATTAACATTGATAATCTCCATTAATGGAGTTCTAAATCTAGTTTTGGGGAAGAAGATGATAAAGAAAAATACATTTTCTCTCTCTCCTAAAATTGTCTCTCTCCTCAAGACTCTCTCCACTCTCAAAAATACATCATCCTCTCCTGAATCTATTGGATCTCTATTTATAGGAAATTACGTAATGGGTGACAGTTAAGCTGTCATCTAATTTCGGATATCACTCGCGATATTATCGCAATAGCTATAATATTCCTTCTCGCAAGCATTGTAACCATCGCCAATTAATCATGTTCTTTTTGTGTTTCTTCCATCGTCAACTGTTACGTCATTATTTTGTGACACTCGCAAAGTGTTGTTGGAGAACTCGCTGTGACGCTCGCAAAAATGTTGTTAATCTCGTCAGAATATTGCTGTGGCGATATTCTAGTACTACATCTTGCCTCTTTTTTCTTGAATATTGCTTGAAAATTAATCTTTAAGAAAAAATCTGTTGTTGTAGTAGTCTTTGATTTTTGTTGATGAAGGAACGAGCGAAAGAATACTAGACTTGAAAAGTACGTACTTGCCTCTATTTTTTTGTGAAGTTCTTGTTGTAAGTACATAATTCCGCCACTCGCCACGTGTCCTCGGATGAACACGTGGAGAGCGCATGACGAGGGGCATCAAGAGACGATGCCACGTAGATGCAGCCAAGAAACATGTAACAGCAGGGAGGGGCCCTCATCTAGCATATCCAATGGCCATAAAGGACGGAGCACGGAAACAAAGCACCACCGCGTCAGACCTAATACATCCCCGGATCTTCTTTATCCCATCTCGAGAAGAATCTTAGATCTACGGTCAGGGCCCAACTGACTGACACGGACAAGACAGGGGCATGACACCATGGTTTGATGCGTGCAGAAGGACCAACCACACGCATTAAACACTTGGAGCAACACACGCGTCAGCCCACCAACAGAAGAAGCGAGCATATCTGTTCAGCAATAACGAAGAAACGAAGGGAGAGCCTCGTAATAACCGAAGACTCTGTGTGTTGGCACAAGACACAAGAGGATAAGATTACAACGGTTCCGTCGGTGGACCCCACGTGGAATCCCTATAAATACCCCTCCTCACTAAGAGAGAGGGGAGGTCGAAAAAAGGAGGAGAAGAGGAGAGAGAATTAGGAAGAGTAAGTAATACTCTAAATCCCGTTGCCTCAGTGAGAACCCCTAAAGTCATTTGACTAAGCTTGTAATCAGTCCATACTTAATAAAACCTTTCTTTTACCCCGTGGATGTAGGCCTTAGTGCTGAACCACGTAATTACTTGTCTTCTTTATATTACGCACTTTACATTACGTTCTTTACATTACGTTCTTTACATTACGTAACCTACATTATACTCTTTACATTCCGCACTTTACGTTCGTTCTATGCACTCTGTGTTAAATGCTCGATAAGACAAGGTTGAGTCCGAGGACTCAGAGTCGATGAATCAACGTACGCACTATTTTTCTATGTATGTTATATCCATCCCTTGAACTTCGGTGTGGGCGAACTTTGTTTGTGGACACGTAGATACCTGCGTAATTTATGTGTTCACAATTTGGCGCTAGAAACATGGAATCTTTCCCGGTAAAAGATTTATCTTATCCTGTGATTTGAGCACTATGGCTTCTCTGAGCACCGCTCTCTGAAAATAGCGGTGCTTGGAGCATTTTTGGGTTTTTGACACCTTTTCGCTCGGTAGATCTACTTCTTCGGAGTGGTTTTCAAGTTTTCATCTCTAGAAAATCAAGCGTATTAGCATATCCACGTATTTTTTAGTAGATATACATCTTCGGAATGGTTTTCAAGTTTTCATCTTTAGAAAATCAAGCGTGTGCACATATCCACGGATTTTTCACTAGATCTACATCTTCGAAATGATTTTCAAGTTTTCATCTTTAGAAAATAAAGCGTGTGGACATATCCACGGATTTTTCAGTAGATCCACATCTTCGGAATGGTTTTCAAGTTTTCATCTTTAGAAAATCAAGCGTGTGGACATATCCACGGATTTTTCACTAGATCTACATCTTCGAAATGATTTTCAAGTTTTCATCTTTAGAAAATCAAGCGTGTGGACATATCCACGGATTTTTCAGTAGATCTACATCTTCGGAATGGTTTTCAAGTTTTCATCTTTAGAAAATCAAGCATGTGGACATATCCACGGATTTTTCACTAGATCTACATCTTCGAAATGATTTTCAAGTTTTCATCTTTAGAAAATCAAGCGTGTGGACATATCCACGGATTTTTCAGTAGATCTACATCTTCGGAATGGTTTTCAAGTTTTCATCTTTAGAAAATCAAGCGTGTGGACATATCCACGGATTTTTCACTAGATCTACATCTTCGAAATGATTTTCAAGTTTTCATCTTTAGAAAATCAAGCGTGTAGACATATCCACGGATTTTTCAGTAGATCTACTTCTTCGAAATGATTTTCAAGTTTTCATCTTTAGAAAATCAAGCGCGTGGACATATCCATGGGTTTTTCGGTAGATCTACATCTTCGAAATGATTTTTAAGTTTTCACCTTTAGAAAATCGAGCGTGTGGACATATCCACGGATTTTTCAGTAGATCTACATCTTCGAATTGATTTTCAAGTTTTTATCTTTGGAAAATCAAGCGTGTGGACATATCCACGGATTTTTCAGTAGATCTACTTCTTCGAAATGATTTTCAAGTTTTCATCTTTAAAAATCAAGCGTGTGGGCTTATCCACGGATTTTACGATAGATCTACATCCTCAAAAGCGTCTTAAAACAAATATGCACCTAATGGTGATCTTATGTCACATCGCAAGATAACGGAATCTGATTTCCCAGACTTTACTAAAGGGTTACCCTTTGGACCAATCTTTTCTTGTGTACATCATAATCATTTTCAGAAAAAAAAAAAATCAAAAATGGAGAAGAACAAAGATGCAGGAAAAGAGAAAGCCTCATCAAAGGAAACACCAAGGACAACTCTGGTAATGACTAGGAGCAAGCAAAAGGGCGAAAAGCTCAAAGCTACAGACAAACCGCAGAATGGAGCGGAGAGCTCGAGGCTTTTGGATGCAGCCACTATTGCATCAGAAGCCCTAAAGGCCACGACCGCCAAAGTCGCAGCATCAAAGGCCAGAGCATCCAAAGGAGCGGCCTCCAAAGAAACCGCTGCCAGCCGACCCCGCGAACCGCGTGAAGGGATGGCAGAGTCAGGATTGAAACATCCTTTCTATGGGATGCCTCGCACTGACAAACAAACCGCACCCCCACAGGTAAACCAACCGCTTCTGATAGAAAGCGTACACGCACCACAACCAACGGAGCAGATGCATCCGCAAGCAGATCCCCCAGAACCCCAGATTCAAATCGTGGACGAAGATCAAACGATAGCCGCGAAAGAACAGATGTCGGAAGGAACCCCTAATCAGGGGTTGAGATAATCTACCCAGATGAGGGCAGAATTAGAAGAATTAAGGAAAGATCAAAAGACATATGCGGAGGCGGTAGCTCTGTTGGCACAAGAAAATCAGCAACTCAGAGCTACCCGAAGTGGGGACACGGGAGTCTAACGCGACGAAGCTAGCTCAATGGCACCGAGACCAAATTAGGACCGTAGGATGGTACTGGCCGACAACCCGGACCCTATGCAACCAAGATATACGATAAGAAGACGAAGGTCTGACCCAGAGGACAACCCGCACAACGCAGACTACTTCGACAGCGGTCACCCACGCGCGGGGCAACTTTCTGCCCAAGAAGAACATCAGCGCGCAATGGAAGAACTCCGCGCCGAAATGATGGCGGAGATCAAACAACTGAAGGCTAGGCAAGGGGGGGGGGATACTGGAACAAATAATGAAGGAAGCAAGCACTACCCCCCTAACACCGCACCTAGCCAAGGCTCTCATCCTCCAGAAGTGCCCAGTTCCGGCCTTCGAATTCTATGACGGATCTAGCGACCCCGCAACCCATCTTCGATATTATAATTGAATGATGGCACGATGGAATTACGATGAGGCCATATTATGCATATACTTCCCTTCAAGTTTGAAGGGATCGACGCTCTCATGGTTCGATAACTTGCCGCTAAATTCCATAAACTCATACGATCAACTTACTGAAAAGTTCTTAACAACTTACATGTACAACAAGGTGGTAAACACCGGAATGGATAAGCTCTTCTCACTAGCAGTCCAGTACAAAGAAACAATAAGAGAATACACAGACAGGTGGCACAGGATCTGCCAAGCCATCGGAAACGTAGATCCTGTGGTTAGCATCAACTGCTACAAATGGGGGCTCGACAGAATGATCCCACTATTTGTAGAGATCCACGGAATCGTACCTGCAACGGAAGGAGATCTTCGAGTGATCATAGAAAATCATGCCATGTTAGAAGAAATACAACGGGAGAACCCAAGAGCTCAGACCCAGCTCCCACCGCAGACCAACTCTGCGGAACAATCCAGCAGACCTATGGGGGGTGACTTGGGTGAAAAACCTAACGAAGACAGAAGAGAACGCAGGGATGATCGACGAGGAGGCACTAGAAAATTCGAAGATCGAGTTTTCACGAAGATGAATGCCAGCTACTCGCGCATCCTGAAAAAAATCAAGGGCCGCGATAAACTGGAATGACCATGGTCTAAGGGGAAGCAACCCCCTAGATCCGAGCATGCCAAAGAGTACTGTGAATATCATTGTTTCAATGGTCACTGGACAGAGAAATGCACGAATCTAAAAATAATGATTCAAAAGCTAGTAGATGCAGGAGACCTCCATCAATTTGTACACAAGACGAGCGGGGAAGATAAAGCCAAACGAAGCAAGCAAGTCCAACTACCTGAAGGCAATCGTACCCTCAACACCATTTCCTGTTATGAGTCTGTGGGACCGTCCCTAACGGCTCAGATATATAAGAGGTTGAGGAAACAGTTTGAAGATTACTGTGAGCTTTATACAATCGACGGGAAGGAAGTGGACGAACACGATCAATGGATGGACGCACCCCTGAATTTCGACACGGACGATGTAGGTGAAGATATGGAGGATCATAATGATCCACTGGTTCTCACACTACCAATTGCAGGATGCAACATTAAGAAAATCCTCATCGACGGGGGAAGCTCCGTAAACGTTCTATTTTATGATACATTCAAATGAATGGAACTCAATGATGAACAACTGCTATCTTCGTACTACACCATCTACGGATTCAATGGAGCAGCCAAAAATCCCTTAGGAGACATTATCTTGCGGGTTGACGCAGGACCAACGAAGGTCGACACGCGATTCAGTGTGGTGGACTCACCCTCACCATACAATGCTATAATCGGCCGAAGATGGGTGCATAAACTCAAAGGGGTGGCCGCTACTTACCACCAATACCTCAGGTTTCCAACACCCCATGAGGTAATGGAGATAAAAGGCGACCAAGCCTTGGCACGAGAGTGTCAAAATCTACAAAATAAGCTCAACAATGAACAAGATGAGCAGAGAAAGAACAGAAGATCACGAAACAAGGAAAACAAAAAGGAAAAAGCAATTAGTGCTTACCTAAAAGAAATCTCCGGAAAAAGCCTTCCAAAGGAGCACGTGATGGGGAACACGGAAGAAGGTACCTCAGCCACAAAATAAAGCGAGGAATCCATAAAATAGCAATCAAAGAAGATTCCTCTCCTAGGGGAATCAAAGCCCACGTTTACGCCTGTAGAAGCGGTGAAAGAGGTAAACGTGGGAACAGAAGAAGAACCAAGAATGATTAAGATCGGAACGCTGATGGATAAAGAGCGCGAGGCATCCTTAATAAAGCTGCTCACGGAGCATGAAGATATCTTCGCATGGAAACTAGGAGACATGCTCGACATCGACCCTAAGACAATCTAGCACAAGCTTCGCATAAAACAAGTCACACCACCTTTCAGACAGAAGGTGCGCAAAGTTGCCTCAGAGTACCACAAAGCCGTTGAGACAGAGCTTTGTAAGTTGCTAGAAGACGGATTTATCAAGGAAGTCAAATACCCAACATGGATCTCAAACATGGTCATCGTACCTAAAACGAATAGCGGAATGAGGATATGCATCGATTTCACCAACCTCAACAAAGCTTTCCCCAAGGACAGTTACCCTTTGCCAAGCATCGACCAACTGGTCGAAGCGGTCGAAGGGTACGAAGAGATGTCCTTTATGGATGGATACTCTGGGTATAACCAAGTGTTCTTATCAGAAGAAGACCAACAGTACACAACGTTCTACACACCGCATGGAATCTACTGTTACGTAAGGACGCCCTTCGGACTTCGAAACGCAGGAGCAACGTACCAAAGGATGGTTGACGCCATTTTTAAGCCATGGATCGGAAATACCTTGGAAGTCTACGTGGACGATATGATGGTCAAGAGTAAGCTATGAAAAGATCATCATCAAGATCTAAAAGATATCTTTTAGGCAATGAGGAAACATAACATGAAGGTAAACCCGGAAAAATGCACATTCGGTGTTACTTCGGGGAAATTCCTCGGGTATCTAGTAACAAAACGAGGCATCGAAGTAGACCTTGCCAAAATTCAGGCTATAGTAGAAATTCCCTCTCCAAGGAACCTGAAAGAAGTCCAAAGGCTCAATGGTTCCCTAGCAGCGCTAGGGAGGTTCATATCCAGGTCTTCAGACAAATGCAAGCTCTTTTTCAACATCCTTAAAAAAGGGACCAAATTTGAATGGATGGCAGAATGCGAGGAAGCATTCAAAGAAATCAAAGACTACCTTGCTGGGATACCCATCTTACAAAAACCAGACCCCGAGGAGGTCCTGGCCCTATAAATAGCAGCAACAGAGAATGCAGTCAGCGCGGTGTTGGTAAAAACCAACACGAAGATAGAGCATCCTATCTACTACATCATCAAAACTCTCAACATGGCGGAAAGAAACTACACAAAGATCGAGCAACTCATCTTGGCGTTAGTATGGGCTACCAAAAAGCTAAGGACCTACTTCCTAACACACTACATCCGCGTCCCCTGCAAAGCCCCGCTAGAAGCTGTCCTCAAAAGTGCGGGAAAAACAGGGAGAATCGCAAAATGGAATACTCATCTAGACCAGTACAACATCATACACGAACTCCAACATTCCCAGAAGTCCCAAGTTTTAGCAGACTTCCTTGCCGACCTACCACTGGAGAACGATGAAGAAATCCGCATTGAAGGGCTCAATACAGCGGGATTATCAAAGGGCAGCAGAAGCAAAGATCCAGTCTATGTCCTCGAGCCGGCAAACCCAAGACAGTGGGAAATCTTTGTCGATGGCTCGAGGAACAAAGAAGGAGCGGGCATAGGCATCGTAATCACTACCCCCATGGGAGACTGAATCATCCATGCATTCAGACTAGAGTTCAAAGAACACACTAATAACATCGTCGAATATGAAGCCGTTGTACATGCTCTGCGTTTGGTAATAGAAATAGGGATAACAAATGTACGCTTGACCAGTGACTCGCAACTGGTCATCAGGAAAATAGAGATGGAGTATAATGTATATGACGAGACCTTGTTGACATACATGACGTTAGTCCAGACACTGGCACATCAAATACCAAACATCATATTCCGGCACTTAAGCAGAAAGGAGCTCAGGCACGCGGATGCTTTGGCATACATCTCATCTATGTTGAAAAACAAAGATATAGAAGCAATCCGAATCACCAGAGTTTACGATCCATCAATCCCTCCGAGAGAACTCTACGCTGCAAGCAGGAAGCATAGCACGGAGGAAGACATGACAGACGATGATGTGGGAGAAAACATCACTGACGATTTCCATGAAGATGACATCATGACAAGAGAAAATGAAGACGAGGACTTCAGCGGAGAAGAAGACTGGAGATGTGGTATCCACCAATTTCTAGAAAGAGGAACATTACCCGGAGACCTAAAGCAGGCCAGGAAGATTCAATCAAAAGCAGGAAGGTACGATTTAAGGGGAGAGATTCTATACAAAAAATCTTTCCTCGGGCCTTTGTTACGATGGTTGTCCAGATCAGAAGGCCACCTAGTACTAAAAGATATACATCGAGGAGACGCGGGGAATCACAGTGGGATGAAATCCCTAGCCGACAAGGCAAAAACACAAGGGTATTATTGGCCAACAATGATATGAGACGCTGCAAGGATGTCAAAAAGGTGCGAAGAATGTCAGCGGTTCGGGAGAAGAATCCACGCACCAGCAATAATGCTAAACTCAGTAGATAGTCCTTGGCCATTTTCAAAATGGGGCATAGACATCATAGGACCCCTGACCGAAGGGTCAGGAAAAAGAATATTTTTGATAGTGGCCACGGACTATTTCAACAAATGGGTAGAAGCCAAAGCTTTGGCTAGAATCCACGACTCAGATGTCTTCACATTCATATTTCAGAACATAATCTGCCGGTTTGGAATCCCGGCGGAAATTGTCTCTGACAATGGTAACCAATTACAAGGTAAAAACATCGATCTACTATTTGATACTTTCAAAATCCGAAAAAAATCGACAACAATATACCCTCAAAGCAATGGCTAAGCAGAGGCTACAAACAAGACCATCGCTCGTATTCTCAAAAAATAATTAGACGAGCACAAAGGACGATGGTGTGAGCAACTACACAATGTCTTATGGGCATATCGAACAACCCGAAGATCAGCTACAGGGGAATCCCCTTTCTTGCTGACCTACGGAGCAGAATCCGTCATCCCCACAGAAATCATCATGCCGACCACAAAGACAGAAGCGTGGGAAAAGAACCTCACAACGGACATGATGCTGGAAAGACTCGACGATCTCGAAGAAAGAAGAGAAGCAGCACTACAAAAGATGGATAATTACCAAAGAAGATTAGCAAGGGAATACAACAAAAAGGTTAAACTTAGGAATTTCATGGAAGGACAGTATGTGATGAGAACCATACCCCAATACCAAAGAGAAAAGAAGTGGGGCAAGCTGGCACCAACATGGGGAGGACCTTATGTCATACAAGATGTAGTAGGAAACAGATTATATTACCTGCGCAACCTAAAAGGGGAAGTCCTCCACCATCCATGGAACACCAAGTATCTCAAGCCGTACCATCTTTGAATCACAACGCAGCGTTGCAACTGCGTAAAGAATACCAGAAGAAGAAGACGATGCTTTTCGATATGTTTCTATCTCTGGACGAGGAATAGTAGGCCTCAATAAATCAATAAAATAAGCTTTCTTGCATATCTATGAAAAGCAAAAACAAGAGGAAGACATCCAGAAGAAGGAAATCTCCAACTATTCTAAGTCAGCGGGTCGACGGAATGAGGGACATGTACATAGTGACACCCCATATCCTAGAACGCTGCATCGACCCCCACCGTCTGGGAATCCTCTGATCAAGGATTATCCAGCGGGGTGACAGGTCTCAAGATGTTCACGAAGGTACACACCTTCGGCATCACACTCAAAAATTAGGTCAACGGGTCAACGGAATGAGGGACATGTACATAGTGACACCCCATATCCTAGAACGTTGCACCACCACCACTGTCTGGGAATCCTATGGTCAAGGATTAGCCAGCGAGGTATCCGGTCTCAATATGTTCACGAAGATACATACCTTCGGCATCATACTCAAAAATAAGGTCAGCGGGTCGACGGAATGAGGGACGTGTACATAGTAACACCCCATATCCTAGAACGCTGCACCAACCCGCACCATCTAAGAATGCTCTTGCTAAAGGTTAACCAGAAGGGTAACAGATGTCAAGATAATTAACAAAACTAACCAACAAACGATGATCCATTCCAGAAAAGTTGATTACAAGCTCGACAAGATAAGCAAAATAAAAAACAAATTAAGCAAAAGAAGTTCGACAGACGGAGCAAGAACTCTATAATCAACAAGGATCAACTTTCTACAACTAAACAGAAGAATCTACTTGGACGATTCCGTGCCACCAGTAGGGCTCTCCCTCTGCAGTGAAGGAACGTTCCCACCTGAAGAAGGACCCGAAGAGCTAGACGGGGCTGAAGGTTTAGGACGACAAGGATATTGTTTTTCAAGACCATGCTCGGTCAAGAGGTCATGATATATCTTGGCCAGCACCTTGTTCGTCTCTTCGGTTAGCTGACATTGAGCTTTGTACGTAATTGCGGTGTTACGCATCTCGGCCTGAGACAACAGGGTAGATAGACGGTTCACTTCCAAATAGGCCAACTGAGATGCTTGTTCATTAGTCGTAGCCAAGCCTTTGAAATACGAGGCCTGACCCTCCTGTTGCACCAAGGAAGTCTGAGACCGCTCTAGCTCAGATTGAGCCTTGCTAAGTTTTTCATTTGCAGCGAGAAGCTGTCTCTGGAGCTCTGAAAAATAAAAACGAAGGGTTTGATCCGCGAAGCACGAAAATCACACCCGGCAAAGAAAATATATACCTTCGACTCTAGCAGAAGCTATTTCATACTCGTTAACAACCGCATCCCGAGCATCGTCAAGAAATTCATATTCGTCAGATATTTTCTTATAATCCTTTTGAAGAAGGGAAAGAGAAAATTGACTAGTGTCTAACTCTACTTGCTTCATTGAATCCAAATAACGAAGATGATTGACTTCTTTATTCAGCTTCTCCATTCCTTTATTAAGTCGGTACATATTAACTTCAAGGTTTCTCTCAGACTCGGCTTGACGAGCTACGTCGGCCCGAGACGCGGCTAAGGCTTTGCCAAGGGCAGAAGCCTCGGCACGAGCATCATCTCTTTCTTTAACAAGACGTTGAGTGTACTCCCGTACATCAGAATCTTGGGAGGAATGAGCCTGACTTAGCTCTTCTTCCAGGAGATTCATCTTAGCCAACAAAGACGAAGAAATCCCGTGGGCTTCGCGAAGATTATCGCGCGTCCACATTAAAGTACCATCAAAGAGACGACGATCCGCGTTATACTTATTTTGCATATCAACTATCTGGGTATGCCTCAGACGCCATGCCTCGGCCTTAGCATCCCACCTCTCGGCCTCACTCTTAAGTTGTTCCACTAGTTCAGCAATACAGGTCTTCTGCCGCTCTCTCTCATTTCGAAGCCATATCAGCTCAGGGACTCCACCCACTGAAGATAGGGCGGGGATACTCAAACGTTACAAGAATTAATAAAAAGAAAACAACGATAAACATGAACAAGGAACAAACCCGTAAAAGAAGAAGAATTTTTTCGAACGGCCTCCAATTGCTACGCGCCATAGCAAGCTCCAAACGAAGACTCTCTTCTTCGGCGCCCAGATGCTCTTTCCCCTTAAGACGATCCTTCAGCTCACTTATCTCCTTATCTCTGGCAGAGATAACAGCCTCCACCATAGACAGCTCCTCCTCTCTGTGACGAAGCTTACCCTCTAAATTAAGAGACTTGGCCTTAAAAAACTGGTACAAACTATGATTGCAGTATTCACTCCGCATCACCTACGAAGTGCATCAGGTCAGAATGTCGCGGAGTGTCCACGGTGTACAAAACAGTAAAACACGACGTACCTCTAACATCCGCTGGTGGGGGTAACCATACTGATAACATCATCTATGGCCATCATATCAACAACGGTGGCTGGAGGGTCAACCACTAAGGTAGCCTCCAGTGACCTCAGATTCCTGTCCCACACCTCCGCGATTCGATCTTCAGCGGATAAATGCATCATCTTTCGGGTATAGGCGTCAGAATCTTTCTCCCCAGGAACCACGGGTGCAGGGTTCGGAACAAACATCAAATTTCTCTTCTTTAGCCAAGCAAGGACAACATCATCACCTTCCAGCATCAAAGACGGCGAAGGGGACCGAGCTGAAGGTTCTGCGGCAAAGGGAACCTTCTCAGAGGTATCAACATGCGCGGAAGTCTGCACCGCAGCTTTCCATTTACCAGATATATCCAATACATCCCAATCATCATTTGGGGAAAGCAGAGAGAACTCATCAGCAAGACCCATTATAGCATTCACATCAAAGGACGGCCCCGCAGATTGGACCCGGCCAAAAGAAAATTCTGGACCAACAGGGTTCCCACCAATACTACCAGCAGCGGGAGTGCCTCGGCATCAACACTAACATGGGTATCCTACGTACAACCACCAACCGTGGTAACATCCGCAGTCTTCCCAAGAAAGGGGGTACCCTCTGCACCACCAATACCAGAATCCTCACGAAGAGGGTTAGAAGTTTCAGTACGTTCCTCTCCATCGGACATATCTTCATCTTCCTCGAAATCATCATTAGCAGGACTAGTAACCTCCTCTTGGACCTCTGCGTCATCAACAACAATGGTAGAAGAGCGCTTGGGGACCAATCTTCCTTTTCTTTGTACCCTACAGAGAAATAAGAGAATCAGATCGACATTCTTTCCTTTACTCAAAGATTTCCTTTGAATAAAGAAAGAAGGGGCAACTAAAGGAGTAAAAGATCCGCACCTTCACAGCCGCAGTACTCTTCGAGGAAGGGGCATCACCCGAAATCTCGTCATCAGCATTAACAACATCGAAGTCATATGGAAAATTCATACCTTCGAAGTTCAATTGCCAAGGGCAGTAATTTCCATAACGAAGAGGGGGAACCTCACGAGGAACGCTACCAATAGTAGGACGCCACCCGTCGGGACCTAGAATCCAACCCCAAGCCCACAGACCAACAACCTCGATAATAGTGGCATGCCACTCATAGTCATGATGGCGCTTTATCCTCTCACGAGAAGGAAAAAGTTTCTTATTAGCAGACCCTTCAGTACCAGGAACATACTTCAACTTAGCATCACTAACCTCGCTCAAAAGACGAATCTCGCCGCGGGAGGCAGCAATATTACGAAGGCTCACACTCCACGGCTTACGGTTCCTGCTGTTGACATAATCCCCAAAAGAATTGTTGAAATTCTGAGGGGTATACCATTCCATCTCAGCAGGATCAGGGGTATAACAAGTCATCATCGTCTCTCCCTTGCTGCGAAGATATCACTCCTTCAGGGCGCGGAGATAATTCCCAGTCAACTGGGATACAGAACGACTATGGGTATTTGTCGAAGAACCCTCACGATCAGCCAACACGTCGTAGTAAAAAGAATCACCTGACTTATACAAAGGAAGCATAAGACCCGCTTCGAAGGCCCCCACAGTTGTCAAAAAATGAAACTCGTCGAACTGGTATCTCAAGATGAGATCATAAGTAATGTCATCATCAGGGGCATAGAAGCGGACATCAAAAGCTTGGAGCTCATGATTCTCCTTAAACACTTCCAGATCACCGTGTTTAAAGGTAACTCTTTTCTTCCCAACCGGGACGCTTCGAATAACCAGCGCAGTATCCTCCTCATCGAGAGGGTCTTACACGGAGTCTTTTGAAGGGATCGTTTCCAGGACCTTCCTTTTCGAAGGCACACTCTTCGGCAGTTCATCCTTCGAAACACCAGCCTTAACAGATTTTCCTCTCGAGGGAACCGCTGGAGGAGGAGGAAGAGGATTCTCCTGTAACACCGGCGGAACCAAAGAACGAAGGGGACGAGCATCCAAAGCTCCGTCATGAGGAACACCCTGCGTATTTCTAGACTCATCACGCGGACGAGAAGAAGCGCGGGTAGCATCATATCTATAACCAGGGGGATATCTCGGAGTATCTCCCTTCCTCGAAGAATGCCTGTGACCAAAAGAGTACGAAGCCTTCTGAGAACGAGGATCCACATGCGAAGCCCTAGAGCCTCCAGGTGGAGATATATCCGGGTCTCTGCGCGGAGGAGATCTGGGAGGGATAGGCGGCGGAGTTTGGTAATGAGCCCGCGGACGCTCAGCCATATCTACGGATACACAAACAAATAATAGATTCTGCAGAACCACAAATGAAGATCAAAAAGTTGAAAATTCTGTTACCAATATGAAAACCCTAGCTAAACTCATAAAACAGGAGGGCGCTCTCCAACCAAAAACTCATAACCCTTGCAAATGAAGAACATGGGAAAGTATATATACTTTGTATATGTGTTCTTCATCGCAAGGATAACGAGACAACATCAGATGATGATCAACATGCGAAAAATGGTACCAAAGATTAAACTCTTACCTAAGACAGATGCTTCAAACAACGAAAGGGGGAGCAATAGCGAAGAACGAGCACAGAAGATCAAGGACGGGTCGTATTCAAGACAGAGCAGTAGCAGCAGCAATTAATGGCGTCCAAACAAAATGGAAGAATTTTCAGGAGGAAAGAAGGAATCAACATAGAATGAAATTTATTTCACATTCTCTTCCTCCTTAAATACCCAAGAAATATGAAACTGTCCCTTCTCCCAAGGGGGAGTTATTGCAAGAAGTTATTTCTTAGTGGGAAACACGCCCTAAAATCAAGGGGAAGTTATTGGGCGAGTGGGGAATATGTGACGATTTTCCTCTCACTTCAAACTGACGACTTAAGTCAGAAGAAAAGGGGAAAATTGTAAGTACATAATTCCGCCACTCGCCACGTGTCCTAGGATGAACACGTGGAGAGCGCATGACGAGGGGAATCAAGAGACGATGCCACGTAGATGCAGCCAAGAAACATGTACCAGCAGGGAGGGGCCCTCATCTAGAATATCCAATGGCCATAAAGGACGGAGTATGGAAACAAAGCACCACCGCGTCGGACCCAATAATCCCCGGATATGCTTTATCCCATCTCGAGAAGAATCTTAGATCTACGGTCAGGGCCCAACTGACTGACATGGACAAGACATGGGAAGGACACCATGGTCTAACGCGTGCAGAAGGCCCAACCACCCACATTAAACACTTGGAGCAACACACGCGTCAGCCCACCAACAGAAGAAGCGAGCATATCTCTTCGGCAATAACGAATAAACGAAGGGAGAGCCTCGTAATAACCGAAGACTCTGCGTGTTGGCACAAGACACAAGAGGATAAGATTACAACGGTTCCGTAGGTGGACCCCACGTGAAATCCCTATAAATACCCCTCCCCACTAAGATAGAGGGGAGGTCAAAAAAAGGAGGAGAAGAGGAGAGAGAATTAGGAAGAGTATGTAATACTCTAAATCCCGCTGCCTCAGTGAGAACCCCTAAAGTCATTTGACTAAGCTTGTAATCAGTCCATACTTAATAAAACCTTTCTTTTACCCCGTGGATGTAGGCCTTAGTGCTGAACCACGTAATTACTTGTCTTCTTTATATTACGCACTTTATATTACGTTCTTTACATTACGTTATTTACATTATGTAACCTACGTTATACTCTTTACATTCCGCACTTTACGTTCGTTCTATGCACTTTGTGTTAAATGCTCGATAAGACAAGGACGAGTCCGAGGACTCAGAGTCGATGAATCGATGTACGTACTATTTTTCTATGTATGTTATATCCAGCCCGTGAACTTCGGTGTGGGCGAAATTTGTTTGTGGACACATAGATACCTGCGTAATTTACGTGTTCACACTTGTAGTTGCAGGATTTCCCACAACACACCCTTTGTAATATCGGGTGTGTTGTGGGAAATCCTGCAACTACAGGTCCAATCCAACAAGCAACTGTTGGAGGAAAGAAATATGCTTTAGTAATGGTACATGACTACACATGATTCATATGGGTTTCTTTGCTAAAGCACCAAAGTGACACGCTTGAGGAGTTCAAGATTATTGTGAGTAGAATCCAAAATAAACAAGGTCGCAAACTTAATAAAATAAGAAGCGATCGTGGTACATAATTCAAGGATATAAAAGTATATGAATATTGTAATCAAATTGGTATTTCTCATCAATTCTATGCTCCATTACACTTCAGGCGAATGGTGTAGCTGAAAGAAAGAATATAAATATTCAAGAAATGGCAAGAGTAATGCTTCACAATAAAAATTTACCGTTAACCTTATGGGGTGAAGCTGTTTTCACAGCCTGTTATCTTATAAATAGAGTTTATCTAAGGTCAAAAACTCTAAATACCCCTTATGAATTATGGTATGGAAGAAAACCCTATTTAAGTTATTTAAGGGTTTTCAGAAGCAAATGTTATATACTCAAGGACATAGAACATAATGGAAAATTTGATTCCAAAAGTGATGAAGGAATTTTTCTTGGCTATGCTTCTGACAATCGTGCCTTCCGAGTATACATTAGTGGAAAATGGGGTTTTTTCAACCCACATCCCCGACCCTCGTCAACATTCAATTGACCTTGAACAAGTCAAAACAGTCGGGGATATAAAAAAAACACGGAGAACAGATTTAGCGGCCAAAACGGGTCGTACTTCCAACCTTTATTCTCAACACACACTATGACCGGTGAGCTTAGCTATTTATGTGGGACCCACTTTTTATGGGATGTATCTCTATCCTTTATCATCGTTCGTTCGTTCGTTCTAACCTAACTATTTCAGCCTCACTATCTCTCTCCTAGCGCCTCTTTTATCTATCTTCTTCATAGACCTAAACCGACACAAAAAAGAAACCCAGAAGAAATCTCTTACATTTCTCTTAAACCCAACCCCTTTCTCCATCTTCTTCATCTCCTCGAAAAAATCGATTTCTCTAGTAAACCTTATTCTAAACATGTAACCATGTACTTAAGCAAAGAGGAAGAGAAGCATTCTTCTTACAATTTCTTATTTTCATTTTTGCGGTTTAGGTTATTACTTACCGATCTTGTTTTATTTTGTTCAGAGGGTTTCTTTATATCCAACTTCTGTTCAGATGTGAAATAAAATTAGGGTTCTTATTTGGTGGTTTTAATTTGTTTGGGTTTCTGTAATTTGTGTTTGTAGAAAATTTCATCGATTTTTCTTTTAATTCTTCCAATTTCTTTGGGTTGGGTTTCTTTCTGAATCCTACAAGTTTGATAAACTTATTTTTGAAAATCTTTAAAATTATTTTGATTGCGTTACTGTATGACCTAATTTGATAAATACTGAGATTTCTTTTACAATTCTTTCTCTGCATCCTAATTTTTCTTTATACAATTTCTTTTCTAAGATCTGACTTAGGTTCGTAACATTCTTGCTCTTTACATAAATCAAGCAATATGTTTCGAAGATGAGGGTAAACTCGCTCAATTTTTATTTGATGATTTTTTGATTATTGCATTTAGATTTTATTTATTATTATTTTTTTGATTGTATGGCTTTCGATTTCAGGGTTTGTTGAGGTTTTTATCCTTCTATACATCAAAGAGGGTAAAATTCTTTCACCCAATTTCTTATTGATATTTCTTTTCATCATTCTTTTGGTACAACTGCATGTTTAGGGTTTTTGATTTTAGGGCTGTATGATTACAGGGTTCACTGTAATGGTAGTTCTCCCTTTTTACAACAAAAAGGGTAAAACTCTTTTACTCAATACAGTTTCCTTTTATTATTTTTTCGGTTTAACTGTGTGTTTACCGGTTTTTTATTTTGAAGCTTTTTGATTTCAGGGTAGATGTTAAGGTCTTTCTCCATACAAAAAGGGTAAGATTCTTGCAATCAACCTATTCTAATTTTTTCATCATGATTATCATGTTAATTTGATAAAAAGTCTGTTGAAAAACAGTTTGGTCCTACAAATATAAGGTGCAAATTTGATTCTCACCAATTTCTTATCTTTCTAACTGACTTATGTAGGCAACAAGATGATGAATTGGATGAATTAAGTGAAAATGTGAAAAGAACTTGCGGTGTGGGTCTCACTTTACACAAAGAAACTACTTAACAGGTAGCAATTCTGATTGGCATTCTTTAATTAAGGTTGACATGCTTTCTTGGTTATAATTTTATTTGTTTGTTAAGTATATTAGCGTCTTGTATGGAATTATTGAAAATTTATGGTGCTATATGTGTGGATGTAAGATTAAGGACATGTACAAGCATGTGAATGATGTTTATGAGATAATCATGAAGGTGATAGTCTGATGAGGATTATCGACTGATTCTTTTGTCAATTTAATATAGTCTATATGGTTTATCTTCATTCAATCTATATGTATTAGCATGGTTACAAGTGAACTAAAATTTTGTTCTGCCTCTGTTTTAGGACAAGATCTATTGTGTGTCGCTGCTGACCAACCTTTATACTTTCCTGCCACCTTCATATTTGTCATCCGAGCATTTTCTGGTACAACCCTTAACTAACCTATCTAGTATAATATCTGAGCATGATTCTCATAAATTAGTTTCCAACCTTGTAGTATTGGATGGTGTCGGGAAGGGTTTTGACCCTCAATTTGGCATTTTATAGAAAACTGCCAAAATGTGAGTTTTCCTTATCTAACAACATTTTTTCCATTAGGTTGATGAAATCTTATGATACTGTCTGTCGTCTATGCATCCTTCGTATATCTCTTACTTGTGATATGATGTGTTTGCCAGCTATGCACTGGAGTTGCTAAGATTTCGGGAGGCTGGTGCTGAAGTTGCCATAAAGGCAAGCCCCTAAAACATCTTGATTTTCTTATTGTATGTTGAGTCATTATGATGCGACTCTGATTTATATTAAATTATTTGAAATATATATGTCAGGACTTCGAGAAGAGATGGGAACGAAATAACCAAACTGTTGATAACTTATTTGGGAAGGGTGACAGTTCAAAATATTTCTCAGGTTATTCAATGTCTGGTAAGGGTTTAACATCTCTTTTTTATTTATTCTTTATGTTTTTGGGTTTGTAATAATCAATTTCATTTTGTTCTGGTGGTCGCGAAACTTGTATTTTCCTCTCAATTGAGTGTGAGAATATATGCGATGGGTTGAATACGTTCAGTTATTTGGTTGAATTTTATTTACTTTTCCCTTTGATTATTACATATCTAACAGATTGACGTAATTTTCTTAATCCATTCATAAGCTCTAGCAAATTATTTGTGTTTTTGTTTTCATTTGTCTGACTGCACCACTGGTATCAAATGACTAGTAAGCAACGATTTTTTATGGCTATTATTAAGGCTTTACCAAACCAGCATTTAATATTTTCTAAACAAGTTCAACTGGACCAACAACTTGTGCAACCCTGCCTTTCTCCCAATGTTTAATCACGAAAGTCATTCCATTTTGATAAATCTCAGAGAGGCCTTCATTAAAATTGCTTTCTGTGCACCTACGTTGTTGTTTATCGCAGATTTGAAGGAGATCAATTTTACTGCAAACTTGCTTTCGGAATGGAAAGTAAGCTTTATTTTTGTTTATCGTAATCATCTTTAATTGCTTGGTTGAGATATGTTCATGTAAAATCTACTATATGTTTGTGTTTGCTACTGCCTTACCAATTTACACTCACGTAGTTGTTGTACAAGTTGTGTGATGTAGTTTCATGTCATATTGTAACCATTCAATCGTTTTCCTTGTTCAGGGAGCTCAAGATGACAAAGGTCCTTCTTTGAAAGTATCAACTTGAATTGTGTAAGCACATTTTCTGAAGTAGCAGATATTGCACATCAAGTGCTTGATATAAATCCTTAAAGAAAACAAAATGGGGTAACTGTTCTCTATATATTTCAGAATTATTAACTGCATTGTTTGACCCGGATGGTTTCAATGGCATCTTATTGTCTTGGTTATTCGTTCCAAAACTAACATAAATGGCTATATGGCTATACTAGTTTAGTAGCTTTGTTATGGCTAATTTAGTTGTTTAGTAGCTTTGTTATGGACCATTTAGTTATCATTTTTGAAGTATCGGATTATGTCCCAAATTTATAGGTTTAGGTCATGGAGCCCTTTGGATTGTCTGTCACTAATACTCTGCGAAAGAAATGGTTATATACATCATCATCTAGTATGAGATACTTTTCTTATTGTGATTCATAAATGGTGTAATTTATGAAATCCAATTGTAGTCTATATTCAGTGCTTGATTTATTTGAAGTGATCAAGAAAGCATGTGATGAGATATGAGTATTTTTCCTCGGGTAGTGCATTCTGTCTAGAGAACCATAGTTGATGGTTTGATTAGAGGAGGCTCTAATTAATGATCTTTAATCCCTGTGGTATCAATGACCAGTAGTGTAGATATCCTGGAATATGATACTAAACTGTAAGTAGGGTATTTTTAATCTTTGGTGCTTGTTGTTCCGTGTTGGACTTGTAGTCTTTTGACCCTTCCAGACATCTAGAACTGAGAATTTATTTTTTTCTGTAACTTTCCAAATTAAGTGCCTACCGAATCCATTATTTTTGTAACTTTCTTTGTTGCAGGTATGCCATTACGAAGTGTTGGTTGTGTCGGGGGTTAGTTCAACACCAGTAAGTTTATCATTTTGGTGGTTTGCACTTTTCTTTGAGACACTTTGAACTTACTAGGGCTAGTTGCTATTCTCTTTAAGAAACCTTGAACTTATTAGGATTTTTATTGGTATGAATTTAGAATTTGAATCCTTTTTTTGTATGATTCTGAATCCAAGTGTAAACTGAATAAATGATTAAATCCTTTTGTTTTTCTTTAAGTTGTGTAATGAAAAAATGATTAATGGAAAGGTCATTAAAAATTTATGAGTACAGGTTTCATTTCAGTTTCATTGAATTTTTTTTGGTTTTAATTTGAATTCCCGTTTGAGTTTGATTTGATTTTCATTTGAGATTCAATCAGGCCAAAACGATTCAGTCATCCGGTCAGAAGTCAAGATTTTAATCCTTTTTGTGTAATTTGAACCCAATGAATCAATGTATATTATTTGTGTGCAAGTTTAATTTGGTTCTTATTTGAGTTTTCATATGAATTTCATTTGGGTTTGATTTGAGATTTAGTCATATTCAATCAGGCCAGTCAACCAATCTGAATCTACTTTTTTTAATATTAATATTTATATCTATGACTGACTGGGATCAGTCATAACTTATTGACTGTTAATACCATTCGTTGATATAAGATACACAGCGACCCGCACAGCCACGTCATAGATAAAAAAGACGCTCAAACATCGACCCTTTCCCCGACGTCCAAAGCAAGTCATTTAACTCGTATATATGACTTTCTTTGACGGTCGCGAAACTGCTATTTTCCACTAGTGATATAATTTCCGAACTAAAGTCATGATGAAATCAGTTAATATAGTTATTGATGACATTAGCGATTTTCATCAAGATAATAATATTGTTGCAGAACTTCCTCCAAAAACTGTTAATAAAGAAAAACAGATTGAAGAAGAACCCGCAATTATTCCTCTCATTAGTGACATATATGATAAAGATGATAATGGTAGTATTGTTGAACAACCCAATGATAATAAAAATATTGTTCACAACCCTGCTAAGAGGGTTCATCAAAGACATTCTGAAAAAGCGGGGGTCTAACAACCACACCCAATATTTCGATTAGCAATCTGTATGGACAAACTCCGAGTTACTTTATAGAGAATCAACTAAACAGTCAAACTCAATCAATATAAAATATCTCAAGGAGTTATTATCTCAATCTCTTAATTTGATCTATACTCAAGCAAATGGAATATGCGAGCCTTTATCAAAGAGAGATAACTTGGATGGTACCAAAGACCAATATCCAAGTCTCAATCAATTTAAATCAACAACCAAAAGGTCGGATATTCAAATTGATTGAACAACGCACAACCTGTATTATTTCAATTATATAACAAAATATAATACGGAAAAGAAATAACACAGACACCAGAATTTTGTTGACGAGGAAACCACAAATACAGAGAAACCCTGGGACCTAGTCCATATTAAACATACACTGTATTAAGCCGCTACAGACACTAGACTACTCCAAGCTAACTTCGGTATGGACTGTAGTTGAACCCCAACAAATCTCATACTGATCCAAGGTACAATTATGCTCTTACGCCTCTGATAGATTGTTACACACATATGAAATGCACATTTGTAGGCTTGTGAAAACCGTACACATTAGCTGGTTCAACAATGATTAACCAAATGGTTAGTCATATGATAACTTTCATATCAACCATATTCTTCTTCACCATAACTAGTCCAAATGACTCAAATGAACTAGTCAGAGAGTTGTTCAATTGCTTAGATCTTTATGTACTACACAAGATACAATTGAAGCAAAAATGATGTGATTCACTTGAATCAATTCATGAACTATAAAACCACGGTTTGCAATAGCATTCCTTAGTTTATTAAGATTAGTTTACAAACATCGTTTTTAGACATAACCTACTCAAGTTCGCGGACTTAAGTTCGCGGACGGAGTTCACAAACTCCAACAGAAATTCTCGGGTCGAGAACTTCCGCAAGTTCGCGTACTGAAGCTCACATACTTTTCCGGTTTCACTTGATCAACAAAGTTCGCAAACTTTGGTTCAAGTAATAAAGACTTATACATATATGTGTTTCAACAACAATGCTTATATCCCCCAATGGTTATATAGTCTAAACTCTTATTTCAATCATTGGAACATTTTCAGAGGGCGTTATATAGTTGTTATTCACAAACTGTTTTTCGTCAGAGCGATTTCCAAAATAATTGAAACATAACATGACTTATGTCACTAGGTAAAGATGAACTTGGCTAAATCGAAAGCTTTACCAACATATATTTCGAGAAATAGATAAGCGAGATATACTCATCTTGAAATATCACCTGTGTATAATCTTAGTCTATATAGTAATACGACTTTTGTCTCAAGATAGGAGATAGAGTAGATAGACTTTTGAGTGATAGATAAGTTCAAGTCTCCACATACCTTTTTGCCGATGAATATCCACTGGTTCCTTGAGTAGTCCTTCATATTGTATGATGATTTCCATTGAGTTATTGAGCTCAACTACACTTTCTATCCTAGTCCGAGACCTTAGCTTATAGTTGCAGGAAATCCTACAACTACACCCTCAGTATAATTTGTAAAACCTTAAGAAGTTCTTGATGAAAAATGACAATCTTGATTAATGTTTTCAATTGATTACAAAGAAATATGTTAATGGAGATTAGAATAGTTACAACTTTCTCTATTCTCTCCCCTAAGACTTGTTCTAACACTCACTAAAAGAACCCCCTCAATTTTACATTTGAACTACTATATATAGTGAAATCTGTATAGATATATATATAGCTTGCGAAGCATCGTAACCTTTGATCGTGAATTTATTCTATATTCGCAAACCCTTTATACCTCTCCCGTGCCTCTTCTATTATCGCATTATTTTGCAACACTTCTCTCTTGTATTTGTTACTGTGTTCGCAACCTTACATCTTGCGATATTCTGTCCCTACATCTTGCCTCTTCTCATGTCATTTATGCGAAGAAGTAATGATCGTGAGAATATGACCGTTACTTATTCTTTTTGGAATTCGAACACGTCTTTTGTAACCGTCTTTTCCTAACTTTCCCTTATAAATACTCCTTTTATTCCTTTCCTTGCCTTTTTGTACCTTCTCTTTTTACTTCTGCTACTTCATCTTCTTCTCACCTTTCATCCTCGGTTATTGCCTTCTCCTCCTGTTAATCCCATCATGAGATCTCCGAGGTAATTTTCTTTTATCTCTTGCATCTTTTACTTGTTTATCTCTTCTATTTCTGTTTAATCCATTATTTGATTTTGATTTCTTTCAGCAAAATTGCTTCTCAAATGAAATCTCCAACTAAAATCTCCAACCCTAACCCTCGAAGAAGAAGATCTGAGAATCAAAAGGTAGTTAAAATACTCTATCTTCCTTCTGAAACAATATATTGTTGCCTCAGTTTTTAATATACATTTTGATTCATAGGTCGGTGAAGAATCCAACCATACCAAGAGATCTCGTAATATCAAATCCAAGCCATCAATTTCAATCAGTGATTTCCTTCCTGTGATGGATAAAGAGTTTCCCTCTCCCCCTCGTGAAAGCACTTCTTCGCAAACTCCTGCCTCTACTCCATTACCCAGTTTTCAGTATCCACCCCTGTCAATTTATCAACACTTCTTCAAGATCAACCTTCGCAAGTTACCTTCTCAACGTTTGGCAAACATAAAGCTCAGATTTCATCTACTAATTATCATTATTACATGATTGTAACAATGTCCAACAATTCAATAACTACGTATTACCACTTGTGACAAGACATCTGAGCAATTACGCGTCGAAAGTTACAGAATTCATATTGATCATCCACCAAACTGTTTGTTACAACAAACAGTTCTAAATATCATAAGCAATATTATGCTGTGAGAAGGCAATAACTATATAAGATGGTGCAGAAAAAAGCAGGCACTAGTATGGTGGGTTCAGTTTGGGCATTGGTGTCCTAACCAAATGAAATTATCACGGAAGTTCTGGCACCACAGCAGAAAATAAAGCAGGAATACAAAACAACTGATGGCGGTGAAGTGGAGATGCGGTGATGATGTTTGGCGATCAATTAGCAAGTAATTGATTGACAGACGAATGCTGAGACGCTGATGCATGACCATGGCTTCCTGTTACATACAAGTATACTTGTGATGGATGACATTGTGGTGCGCTTGATGAGGGTGTTGGCAATTTGTGCATATGCAAAGGTAATCATGAACCTATGACCTATTGGATTGAAGACTCGATGCACTGGAATCTAGTGTCAATGCGCAGCATACCACTAAAGGAACCAGCGATCAACAATCTTAATTCTACATCAACTCACTTCAGCATATACAAGAGACCAGTCGACTTTATTAACACAGCTATGTAATATTTTTTTCCTTTTCTTTTTTTTCCCTTTTTTTTGGAACAACATGATTGGATCTTTTGGACCAGCGCGTGATTAACAATCGCTTCAAGTATGATAGTTTCCTTGGATCTGCATTCCACTTGTTTAGAGACGGATACGGGGACAACGTTTCACATCTTGCTTTATCCAAGTGTCTTTTTCAGGTTGATTCTAATTGGTGGTTTTTTTGTGCTCAATCATTACATTGTCTATCAGTAATAACAAACAAGATGTTAGTGACCACCACATCACTTAGAAAATAATAGATAAATATGGAAAAATAAAAATAGAATGTTATATGGTGATATTGAGATATAGTGACAACTTATTTGTATAATTTATAATTTATGAGCTATGTTAATCTTTCAATTAATAGGTTTCTCACTCACTATTCAAGATGGTTTCGTCACTTACTTATATTGTAGTGTCATCCTAAAGGCACAAGTTTAGATTTTGAAGTTTATAAAACAATTTTTTTTATTTATTTTTTAATTAAAATTATCAAACTCTAAAAGTATATACAAATTAATTCACACTTCTGATACTCCAACTCATAGTGGTTCTTTACGATTGTGGGATAAACACTAATACTTTATTTAGTTGGAATTTAACCCTGACTCAGCCAATATATATACTTCACATTAAGAAAATTCCATCTACTTAGAAAGGCTAATGTTTATTCTAAATTGTTCAAAAATCTCTAAAGTTTAGAGGTTTTGCCTCACGATATTTTTTGGTTCATATTATACCTTACCCCACTAAAACTCAAACATTGTCCTCAGTTTCAAACCATCCTAAAAAGAATAAGAGAATACTTGAAAAGACAAGGAAGTAAGGTTGGATTGTACCTGAGTTGGCAGCTTATGAAACATTAAAATGAATACATTCATTAATGAAAATTTGAGGTCTTTACCGAAAACACCGTGCTTAAAAACTTCACAAGATATTAGCAAATGGTGGGAAAAGTAGAAATTATCATCCACGAAATTCACCCACTTCAACATTCACATATGATGCAAGAAAAACGTAAAGTGGAGGCACTTCTACCGTTCCTCTTGGAAAACCTGCCGCTGTGTTGACTCAAATATATAAGTGGATACTTAGTATAAGAAATTCGGATAAAACTTTAGAAGCTGCCAGTTCCATCCCAAATAAAGGTATTTTACAAAAATGGATTCAACAACTCTTTGAGAAACTACTACTATTTTGGAGGATCATCATTAAATAGATTTCACATAAAGGGTTCAAACAAACCTTGCAAAACCTCTTGTATTTAGGGATCCCATAGTTACTTCTGGACACTTCCATTCTCACGTCACAAGTAATAATTCTTACTCGAACTCTTGGCAAGACATTCATTGGTTTCTTTATAATAAGTCCTCTCATCGGAAAAATGGGATCTTCTAAAAGCAAATTATCGTAATCTTCGTTCTTCACAAGTTGACTTCTCATTCAAATTATCGGCGATCTCTGTAGAATTCACGATTGCTGAGAAGTCATAAATCATCATGCTCTCTTACACAATATAAGTATTTACATCAATATGGTGGTATTGTTCTGAGACTCAACTTCTTTGTGTAATAGGAGAATGATCATTAAAATCATGAGTTCAAACTAGTAGCACTATCATTATCAATATTTCTAAAGGGTTCATCATCTCGGAATCTTCTTCTTGGAAACCTCTACAAAACATCAATACGGCAGTTAACCTCATATGTACGGCTAGTAATTGCTTGAAGAGTTTCTTCCATTGCTCCCTCTTCTTGCTTTGCTCATATAGCTAGAGAGTTTCTTTCCAGTTAACACGTTTCATTTCTATTCACAATGGACCTCTAAGACCACGCCTCCCCCTTTGAATGGGTGAAGAATGTTAATCTGATCCGGGCGGTCTATATACTATCATATGTTTATGGTACAACTTGGCAGCGTTAGGAGTTGAGTTAATCTGGTTCCATGAGGTCACAAATCCATGAATTCATTAGGACTCAGCTGGCGCGTTGCCACGTGTAGAAGTTATAACCTACCCATCCTTGTGATTGTCCACTTACATAACTACCAAAGGTTGTTGTTATGTATGAGAATAATCACAGGTCTTGTCGAATAATCATCATAGCAAAAGATTGGTTTTGAATTACTTAAGCATATGGTTGGAAGTTATTGCGAGAACGAGATTGAAAATCAAATTATCACCATAGTATGCTTGGTCTCTTGAACCATATATATTGTTTTCAAAAGGATTCATCTTGCACAACTAGTTTAGAGACTTACCTCTTGTTCTAATTGCACCACCAAATAATGTTTATAGTACCTGAAAATAAAATTCTAAAAAGATAAATTAAAAATGCAAGGAATGAAAAGTAAATGCAAAAACAAAAATCAAATAACAACTCAAACTATGGCTGCTCTAAATGCAGAAAAAGCTGATTTTAGCAAAGACTGTCAGCTATCATCTAATAATTCTCTTATGCTACTGCATCTATAAATAAGTAGTGAGGCAAGTCGAGTTCAACATCAAAGGAGAGTTGAGTCTAAGTTATAGATTCAATTACAGAATAAGAAGCAAATATGAGAATGAGAATGATCAAGGATATTTCTAAGTCACAAAGCATGAATCTTATTGATATAACTAGTTTCCGCAAGTACCCATTACTAATAACCCTAGAATATTTGAAATGCTCAAATATCCAATATCTCCTAATTCCACAGGACAGGCGCTCGACTAAGTTCTACTTGCCAAAGTTTTCTAGAAATTAAGCTTACTAGGTGTGACTCAAAACAGTGCACTAAACTCCGTGAGATGATTCATTCCTAGTGACAAACACATAAGATGGATTCATCTAATAGTGTCATTCAATACATATGATTATTTAACAAAATCTGTCATCAATAACCACTATTCCTACTTGTATTCGGAACATCTAGACAAATTCAATTGAAGAGTTCTTGAATTCATGATTGAATCATCCATAAACCAATATAATTTGCAGCCAAATGATTCATACAAACTAACTCATAAGCAATGTTCTTTGGTACAAGAGAACAACGTAACAAAGATGAGCAAGAAAACAGGCCCACTTTAAATATCAATTGGAGTTCAAGTTTGGTTGAGACAATACAACCAAATGCAATTAGCTATTTGGAGTTCATGGCTGAAGCAGAAATAAAACAGATAAAACTCAGCAGCATGAGGTGGAGTGGATATGGAGGTGATGGTGTTGAAGAATATCTTGGTAGTAGTGGAGTGGTGGTGGCGTGTCTGAAGCCTCTTGATGCCTTAGGGATGTCTTTCTATGCTCCCTGCTAAATGCTGCGATGGATGATGTTGGTGGAAGGCTTGGTAGGGGATATTAGCGAGGCTCTGCTATGGCTGATGGTGGAAAATCACTGGGTAGAACTGAAGTGTTGCCTGAGCATGATGAGGTGATGGCTGGTAGTATGCTAAAGCTGATGATGTATCTTTGTGGAACTGCGATGAGGTAATGGAATGGATGGAGAATGCTGGTGTCTGCAAATGCAGGTGGTATGCTGAGTGGTGTGGAGATGAGTTATGGGTGGATATGAATGATGGTTGTGAGGGTTTGAAGGGCAAAGAGCTCCTCTCTGGTAGTGTCAGTGAAAGCGGTCGTGTGGCGGGGTATGAGCTCCTCATGCTGTAGGTTTAGGTCTTCTTTATATAGCTACAACTTCCCTGCAAGTGACCTAAACAGCCCAATAATCCTGGCCCATTCAACAGTCAGACAAGCATGCCAAAGCACGCTTTGGCAAGCGTGTTTCCACGTACCAAAGCTCTATCCATTAAGGACGTTGATTGGAGGTGTTCTTTCCCTGTTGCAAAATCGAACCCCAGTTCCTAATTTTGTATAAACTCTATTCACCGCTCAATCTCTTCCATCCATTCACTCTTAGATCAGCAGGAAACATTACTGCATGAGCTGTATTTTGGCTAAAAGCGATACACAAACTCCATGTTCATTCCTATACTCTTGTAATGAGCTCTAG